>OU015749.1:77554837-77567807 GCA_907169655.1 Acomys percivali
ATAAATAAATAAATAAATAAATAAATAAATAAATAAAATTTTAAATTAAAAAGTTCTGTTTATCCATTTCCTTATTTCAACATCCTGTTCTATGCAGCCATGGAAGTTATAACTGCACAACACACACTTGTCTGAGCATGGAACAGAACTATGTTAGACATGCTTTATGTATCTAGGATAGGCATCTGTTTGTATCATTCTTTATTATTTATGACTTATTATATCTATACTCTGCTGTGAGGGCATAAACTTTATTTCCTTCTTGGTTTGTACCTTCTTTGCCTAGAATATAATGCCTGACACACAAAGACGCTACACATATATATTTACAATAATCAAAGTAGATTACTAGAATAGAATTATTTCTCATTCTGTACCTATGGCATGTGGCCTTGGGCTATGGCCATGCTACAGCAGTTTGATTGTATAACTCTTATTGCTTCTCATGATGGAAAACATTTGCTTCAGTGTAAGACCATCTGTCTTGACTGAACACTGCTTGGTAACAGGTACCATGGCAGCTGCTTTATCAAATCATCTCATTAATCCTTAGAGCATCCCACCAGGTGGGCACTGTAACGTGGGTAAAGTCTTCATCTTCATAAAATAAACTGTAGCCGAATTTTATGTTGAAAACGGCTTTCAAAATTATTTTAGGGAATTTTGATATATGAAACAACAACAACAAAAAAAACATTCTGCTAAAGAGTAACATCTAATGTATCTAGGTAACTTAAGGTTTTGCACATCACTGTGGTAACGTGTGAGGACATGGGCAGCCTCACTGTCACTGCTGGCCACGCTCACTTCGTACCTGCCTTCTGCTGCTCCTCTGGTGCTCTTCCCGCTAAAGAAGCAGAGATTGTTTCCCCGTGCTTTAACTTGTTTTTTTCCCCAGATGCTTCATGCTGAACTGTATGATGAGGTGGCGGTGATAGCACTCCAGCTTCAAGTTCAAACACTTCGAGTTCCTCTCCATCTCCATGCCCAAAGCTCCCTCCGAAGACGTCCATGTCCCCGACACAGGTGGACATGATCAGGTGCGAAGGATGGTGGAGCGCAGACACTGGAACAAAGGTTCAACCAAATCCACAGCTTGAAGCCGAGCTCTTGAAGCAGATGTCAGGATCCACATGGTATTGCAGACAAGCTAAATAATAAAGACTTGCTGGTTAAAGCCATTAAGTTCAGGGTGATTTGTGATTTAATAGCTGACTGGTGCAGAGTATAAGGTGACATTTCAGTTTAAGTTCACTAGTGTTACAAAGTGAAGTAAAGACAGAGGCAACACATGTTTGCACCTAGGAGAACATATGGAAACCCAGAGCATAAAGACCTTTAGATCTCTGTTTTCCTACTCCTGGAGTTGTCACACAAAAGAGATCAAGTTGCAGGAGCAGATTTAACTGCTAAAACAGTATCATACCAGGGAACCGCAGTGCATCTTTGCTGGGTTAAATAAGTGCACACAAACACAGCTCATTGTGGGTAATAAAGAGTTGGACGAGAATTAATTAAGTGAATTCTAAATCTATAATTTAGACTTTCATTGACGTGAATATTATAGGTCAATAGATGCACAACAGAACAGGCCAACATCATGGAGATATCTAATTTTATTAAGAAGAACAAACATTAACACAGAAACATTAATTGGAGAAAATCCTCATTAATTAATTTTAAGTGATGACTTTCAGAGCCATGAAGATGTGTAACAAGATATTCCATGGGACATTAACATTGGGGCTGTCACAAGCTTTGAGAGTCTGATAAAGCTTTTCATGTGTGTATATAGACACAAATATCCAATCATAGGTCTCCCCCTGAGGACTTATTTAGCTAAAAATTGCTATTCATTGTCATGAGAGTTCCCAAAGCAATCCATTCAATAACGTGTTCCAAAATCTATTTAATTTTTAAAATATCAATGGGCTATTTAATTCAAACATGACAATCAGCCTGGAAATCACAAATTGAGGTCAATCTGATGGCAAACAAATCGGTTTGGGGAAAGAGCAAGATGAGAATGTGGTCCTAAGATAGGAGGGCTTGGTTCTCAGTAACAAGAGGGGAGAAACAGGCAGCCTGAGACAAAAAGGGGGAGGCTGTTTGTTGTCATTGTTGTTGTTTGTTTTATAGTAGTAAACTGTTTCCCACCTGCTCTGTCCACTTGGGAAAATAAGAGTTAACAATGATGCTTCTGAGATTCACTCGAAGGATAGATAGCCTGTTTGTAATTAAGTTTTCTTCTTTCTTTTTAGTACAAAAATTTTTGCCCTTGGGTTCAGTCTGGAGGAGATGAGGAGCCCCATGAAAGCTGAGCCTATCTCTCAGAATTGCTGGAAGAAACGTAGCGGCTTGCTGGAGCGAGGCCGCAAGTTCTTTGACTTCTGGGACATCTCAGCAGCTGGAGCGGGAAACGCGGCTCCAGGCCACAGAGACACTTCTGGAGTATTTGCACACGAGGCCAAATGATTCAGAGATGAAATACGCCCTGAAGCGCCTCATCACTGGGCTTGGGGTGGGCTGAGAAGCCGCTCAACCTTGCTACAGTCTGTCATTGGCACAGCTGTTTCAATCTTTAGAAGACATCCCTTTGTGCAGCATCCTGAGTTAGATACAAGGAAAATACAGTCTGCAATCAGTGGACAAAGCAATGATGAGACACACTCTCTTTGCAAACCTGTTTGGAGTGCTAACCCTCTTTCAGTCAGGCTGCCTGGTAAAGGACAATGAGGCCCTGATAAATCAATGAGAATGCTGACATTCCTGTCCCATCATCATAACCATTTGCAGGGACAGCCAATAAAGGTGGACATCCTGTCTAAGGTCCCGGAGTCCATCTTCCAGGAGGTCCTATCGAAGGTCCTCAAGGGAACTCAAGAAAGCTATCCTCAGCTCTGCTAAGCAGTTGGAGCTTTTCCTCTTGGCTCAGCCAAGGGTGCTGGGAAAGTTTGAGTCACTGATGGGCTCCATTCATCTGTTCGCAGAAGAAAATATTAACAGTCTGGTGAACGTACTGAAGGTGGCAGCCAACTTCATTCGGTGGAGGCACAAGCTTCAGGATGTGGCTTTGGACCTACTCTGCGTGGCACTTAAGGAGAACAAGTTGACAGTGTTCTGGAAGCAGGTTTTAGAGAACAGGCTGCTAAAGAAGCGATGCAGCATTCAGGACATCCAGCTGCATGTGTTTCCACCTGCTGGGTCCATTTCTTCCATTAGTATCCAAAGAGCAGCTGCAGTTGGTGCTCCGGTGAGACATGATCCGCCATTCCAGGGAGCACATGGTTGTTTCTAAACCCCTCAACCTGTCTATCCCAGAGATAAGTAAATGTGTGAGTACCTCTCTAGAGGGTTGCCAGGATTACTCTGAGTGCCAGTTTGCTATGATGGTAGCCTTTACATCCATCACCAACCAAGGTCTCCCTGTCATGCCTACTTTCTTGCATCTCACTGTTTTTGAATACCTAAGCTCTGCAGAGCTATGTGCCCTGGTTGCGGGGCGTGTTCCTCATGCCTGATATGGACTCTTTGGTTGACATCAGCACTGCCAAGCAGAAGGGAGCTCAGGACACCTTGTTCAACGTGCCTGAGAAATCTGTATCCCAGCTCCGGAAGTGGATCATCCACAGCCTGGTTAGTCTTGAGGACCATCTGCACCTGGAGAAGGATGATGCCTTGGTTGAACAAGAATCCAGGTTTTACTTGTTCCAAGCCTTCTTTAAGACAAAAAAAAAAAAAAAAAAAAAAAAAAAGGCCGCTCCCCAGATCCCAGAGACAAAGCAGCACTTCTTCCGTTTGGACGACCGGACCCACTGGTTCATTATTGGTGACTTCCTCAGCCTGCTACAGACCCTCAGTGTGAACTTCAGAGGGACACCAGACTTGACTGAAAGTGGGAATCTCTGGACTCAGTGCCTGGTGTAGTTGGCCGACTTGCTGTTGAACCACAGCCTCAATGTGACCGTTGTGACACCCTTCACAACACAGCAGTCCCAAGCCTGGGACCAAATGATGATGACTCTGAAGGAACTAGAAGCCTGCTCCTCAGAGTCTAGGTCCCTTGCCTTCCAGCATCTGCTGCTTCTAGTGAGCCTCCCCCTTGCAGTCCTACCACAGAGAGCTGTGATGTCCTAGGTGACACCTAGACTTGCACCAAGAAAAATAGGACACAGAATCGCTTCTGATCACACTCTATAGCCAAAGCCTCTCAGTAGCCAGTGGGGAGATCTTGCTGTCCTTGCTGGTTCAAGACAGTAACTCAATGCGCCAGGTGGTCTGGAACATATTTGGCCAGATCTGTTCCCACCTTACTCCTTGAGGTATGCAGCTAATCCTGGCTGTGCTCAACCTTGAGACAAATGAGGATGAAGATGACATGGTGGTCACTGATGACACCAATGAGAAACAGTTCAAGTATGGAGAGGAAGAGGGCTCAGATAGTGAGGACATTGATAACTCAGTGAGTGATGGGGAGATTGCGGATAAGGAGCATGGGGAAGAGAGTAAAGATGAGGCCCGTGATAAGGATGTGGACCCAGGCTTCCTTCAGCAGCTGATGTAAGTGTTGAAAGCTGGGAATGCACTGGCTGGAGTGGACAATGAGGAGGAGGAGGAGGAGCAGAAGGAGGAGGAGGAGGGGAGGAGCAGTTTGGGGATGAGGTCCTGATGGCCCTGGACCAGAACCTGGCCAGCTTATTCACAGAGCAGAAGCTACGCATCTAGGCCCCGGAAACAGGAGAAGAACAAGGCACAGAAGAAGAAGAAGCTGTTTGAGGTGATGGTGACCCAGCAGCCTGAGCACCCCCTGATCCTGGAACTACTTGAGCCACTGATGAACATGATCCAGCACAGTGTGCATAGCAAAGGCTCCACCAAGCAGGAGCAGGATGTCCTGCATAAAACTGCCCACATCTCCATGTGCCATCTTTGTCATGCCTGCCACTGCTGCCGTGAGGTGGAGCCTTATGGAGAGGCTCCGCATGCCCATGTGGAATGGCTTGTGCAACATGCTGGCAACCAGGCTAATGCCTCTGTCGCCCTTTACTGCTTCAATGCTTCTCTGTACTTGCTGCGAGTCCTCATGGGAAACACCACTGAGAGGCACCGAGATGGTCAGAAGCTATAGGGAGCTGACACCCAGCCTGAACTCAAGGATTCAGAGGACCAGCCTGCCAGTTGCCCAAACTTGGACTTGCTGATGCAGGTGTACTTCACAACACTGGAATCTCTTCTGACCACGCGTAACAGCCCACTTACTATCCCCATCTTCCCCAGCTTCTTCTCCAGATACCCAGTGATCTCTAAAAACCTTCTCCCCATCCTGGTCCAGATGTGGCAGGCCCATCTGGGCCCTGTCATCAGCCGCAGGCATGCCTGATGTTCCAGAAGGCCATGCCTACAAGGGAGCTTAGAGTATGTTTGAGGATCTTGAGTGGAAGCAGCTGATTGGCCCAGTCTTGGGAACAGTCAACCAGACCTTGTACCAGAGGGAGCTGTCTACGTTGGAATTGTTGAACACTGTCTTCAAGACAATCAATCGTGAGAGGCTATCTGTGGACCTCATCACTCTGTTGGACATGCTGCAGAGCAAGCACAGAGGCTGCAGCAAAGCCTATAACAGGGGAACCACTCCCCTATGACCCCTACTGGTAGTCCATGAGGATGTTAGGAGTCCGGAGTGCCATGTCAGAAAAGAAGAATGCCAAGGATATTCCTAGCGACACCCACAGCACCTTTAGCATGAAGTGGGAAAAAGGGGGGTGGGAATTCTTGCCAGAGACCAAGAAGCAAAGGAAATCTAAATCCAAGGGCACCACACTAGAAAAGGTTGCTACATCAAGGCAGGATGCAGCAACAGAGAATACCAAGCCTGCGGCCACTGGTCAAGACCAAACCCTAGCACAGGCAAGAAGAAAAGGAAGAGGAGGAGGGCCAACTCCCCATCCCTGGTGAATGGGACACATGTGTCCAAAAGTCTGGCTACCAACAAATCCACCCTAAGCCCCAAGACCCCTGCTAAGACACAAAACTGCAGAAGAAAAAAGAGAATCTGTCACAGGTGAATGGAGCCATTTCTATGTCCCCATAGAGCCTGAGGACAAAAAGTATCATCAGAAGACTCTTACTGCAAAGGAGGTCATAAGAAAGTCCCCTGAGTCTGCCTTGCCACAAAAGCGGGCAAGACTGCCTTTTGTCAGAAAGAGCCCCAGCCTGTCACAGAGTTGGGTTAGGAAAAGGAGAGTGGCCAGGAGGAAAGTACAAACACCTCAGATATGACATGATCTTTTCTCCCTCTACCTTCAGCAGCCCTAGAGACTCCTATTTTCACCAATATTTTAATAAAGAAGCCATGATATACGACACGGGCCCTCTATACTCAAGTCCTTCCCTTCACTCTTCCACTGAAGAGCCACCAAAGCATTTAACCAGGTTTATATCTTCATTCACAAGAGCAATATATATTTGGCTTCTCTCTTAAGACTCTGATACTTACAAGCAGCAAGTCTAAAAGATAAAGGGGCAGTTCAGCTTCCAGAAGGAAGAAGAGGCAAAAATAAATAAATAAATAAAATAAATAAAAATAAAAAATAAAAAGAGAAAAGGTTTTACCCTCTATATTGTTTACTTTTTCTATTTGTATAAGAAAAAGTGTGCAAAATCTATATTTATTTGAATTAAAAAATCTCTTCTTGGCAGTGTAACCTTGAATAACCCCTAAGATCTTTTATTGCAGGGAATATATAATATAATACTTCTCAATCCCTGGTAGATGTCTTCTACAGTATTAAATGTAGCATAGTTCTCTCACCACAGGAAGTGGACTGTACATGACTGTTTTATACTTGAAATGAAAAGACAGAGATTTCCACTAAAGATGATCTGAAGTTACAGTAAGAACAAATCTGAGGTTTGAATTCCAGCACACTAAATATAAAGTTTGACTCCCCTACATTGCATCACTATATTAATCCTCTGATCAACTTCTATAATGCCTTACTAGTATGAAGACTGGAGATGCCTAGGAAGCTGGTAGGCCTGCAGTTGGCATAAAGAGGCCTTACAGAGTGTATTTCCTGCTGAAATAAATGGTATCTATTCTGTTCCATTAATATAAAGCTGTGGATTACCTACTGTTTCCAAGGTACCGTAGGAAATGAGTGAATAGGATGGAGTTCCTGTATCCCAAGGTCAAGGTAGAAAAGTGATGAAAGCAGCCACTATTCACAACACTTACCGACAAAGCATTTGAGGAAATAGATTGGGACATCAACCATAAAAAGATGAAATATTGAAATTTTTTAAAAAGGAGAGGTCATAATTTATTGGCAGAGATCAGGAAAGTCCTCCATAGAAAGGGACCTTTTCCCGAAGGAACTTTTAGAAAGACTAATGGTAAAGAGTCTGTGCTTACCCATGCTGTAACATCCCATGTGGAGAAATCTCTTGAAGAAAACAAACTTTAAGCAAGATATAGAAACTTAGAAAACATAATTCTTATTTTATGTGTCAAGCTTCTCAGGATTACTTGTGCTTGGACAATGAAACTGGCAGTTGAGTTGGAATTCCATTACAGACAGTTTGAAGACCACTGTAGCTTGATGACATAGATTTCTAGGCTCTGCCCTGATTTTCTCCCTTGGTTTAAGAGAAAGATCCTTCCCGACAAATGTGTAGGCAAAGGTGGTAAGAAAGGTAATTTGAAAATGGCCCCTGTGGTTTGAAGTAATCTGCAAAGTTTTAAGCAGGAAATCACTGTATAACTGAAAGACCATGAGAAGATTGTATTGTCTTTGTTGTTGTTGCTTTTACATTCTTTAATTTTTCTGCTTGACAATTTCATACATGTGTATAATGAATTCTGAATACTCTCTTCCCACACAGTCTCTTATCTCCTTTCTCTAACTACCTATGGCCTATCCTTACTAGATTTTTTCCCAGGTTCATGACTTTTGTACTTGTTTTGTGTAGCTGTGTGTACTAGGTCTATAAAGGAAGGGCTTGCCAACATTTCGCATAGGGGAGGAGTCCAGCATGCCTAATTTTCAGTGAAATATTTTTATAGAAAGGAGCAAGGAGTGTCATTGTTTCTTTGAAAGCTATTATAGTGTTATAGGTGAATCAGATGTGTATCTGAAAATAAAAATAAAAAGAGAAAAGTAAAAAACGATAACCAGAAGTTTCCAGGTTTTCCTTCACTAAACTCTCATCCAACTCTGAAGAAGAATCTTAAAAGTCAAAGACTCATAAGGTTCAAAGAAAATCAACTAGAGTAAATGAACATGAACTCTTTCACATAAGACATTTTGGCGGTTGAAGAGGTGGCTGTGAGGTTAAAAGAACTTACTGTTCTTCCAGAGGTCCTGAGTTCAATTCCCAGCACCCATATGGTGGTTCACCACTATCTATAGTGTGACCTGATGCCCTCTTCTGGCCTGAAGTTGTACCTGCAGACACAACACTGTATACATAATAAATAAATAAATAAATATTTTATAAAAGACACGTTGGAAATGATGCTTGCTTGGTTAGAATAGCACAGGGCTGAGACTGCACAGAAGATATTATTTTACAGATGTCTGGAGCTCCACCAGCCAACCAGGGAGTGATGCTTTTTGACTGGCAGCATCTCTCTGAATTGATGGCTTTATAATTTCTATGCTTTCATTTTTTCTTTTTAGGTCATAAATAGAATATCACTGACATTTAAGCTTATTTTTTTAAGAAATCACTGTAATCAAAGGCCCAGAAGAGAAAAACATACCAGTTTCAGAGAAAGAAACAGTCTTTATGGTAAGTCAAAGTGACTAACTACACTCTAAGCAAAATTTATGTGGTCACAAAAAACAAAACAAAACAAAAAACAAACAAAAAAACCAGACATAAAAATGGAGATTTGAGAGGTAAGGTTAGGTTTGGACACTGGGGACAGTGTGAGGTTTGTGTGTAGTTTGCTTGCACAGAAAAATCTGTGTTCTTCATTGTGTGTCATTGGATTAATGAACCTAGAGAAAATTAATTTAATTGTGCTTTGTTGAATAGAAACTGGAAGGGAAGAAAAAGGCAAGTTTCCTAGATGGAAAAATCAATGCCATGAACACAGCATATTAAATTCAGCTCTTTGTTTGCATTTTTCAGTGGAAGCAGAGAAGAAGAGTTATCTGTCAAGTGCTGTGTAATGAAATCTAAACACAGGGCTGTATTCGAAAGTGTTGAATATGCCATTTTCACGGTAAGTTTAGAATCTAGAGGAAAAACACAGATTCCAAATTGTTCTGGTTTGGGAGTTACAATATAACAAGGACACACTCCCTGGAGAACAAAATCAAGGTGCCTAGCAACCCATCTTAGAGAGGATTCTGAGAGATCAGCAGAGTGAAGAGGTCAGGGAAAGAATAAATCCTGGGATTAGATTTTTAAAGTGAACACAACTCAGCACCCAATGGCATATAGACAATGGTAGCTATGCTGAGTTGGTGGCTGAAGTTGGAAGAATGAAAATATCAAAGAGAGCATAATCCTGTTGTGTCTATCCCAAGAGCTTGAGAAAATAAATCATTTATTTTTAAGTTATTCTGGTGAAATACAATCTAAAGCCCTAAGCACCTGAAATTCCTGTCCCTGAGTTCAAGGAGAAGCTTAGCTAGAGTGTCTTCAAACACGTGCTCATAATTGATTCAGTTGTGACTTTAGAATTCCCTGAAAGCAAGGAGAATGACAAAACTCTCTTTTGTCTGAGAAAAGTAAACTTGAGTGGCTCACATGGACAACCAAGAAATCTTGACTAATTTAGAGAATGTTTTAGCACATAATTTTATGAATTGTTTTGTTCCAAATACCATATGTTCTGTTGTTAATATTGAGAGGTTAAAGATATGGAGTGTTTGATGGCCACATAGTAACTGTTGTGATAAATGCCATGAGCAAATATGTTTAATAAAAATGTTAAACAAAAAGCTATAAGCGAGATTCCAGGTTAATCCTTTCTCTGTTGATAATAGCACAGGCCTACAGACAGAACCACAGTTCAGATAATTTTTTAAAGTATGCTTTGGCTCTTGGTCACAGTTGTGCAAGGTTGAAGGATTGTAACTCTTGATGGCTTTCTTACTGGCAGGTCCCCAAGGAAGCACATGGCATTATGTGCCATGAACAAAGGAACCATGTGTCTTTGTGTCCTGGTCCTTGCTGCCTTCTCAGAAGATTCACTCATCGGAACTCCATCCCAATAGTGTGTGTATGTGTAATTTTATTGTGTCATTTACATGACGGATTTCTGTATCCCCATATTTGGTTGCAAGTCTTGTTCTGAGAATCTCCTGCCTCAGTAGTATATAAACTCTGCTCTCTAATTGTACCATGATATGCCAATAAAGCAGCTTACAGCCAGTTGCTGAACAGGGGAGAGAATAGGGCTGGACTTTCTGCCATCCCGAGGAGGAGGAGATAGAGGAGGAAGTAGAAGCTTTAGCCTGGGAAATAAGTCACAAGACAGGTTCAAGAGACATCAGGAAGAAGCTGGAACTGGAAAAGCTACAAAATGCAAGTATCTCTGGGATATATGCTGGGAGGAAACCCAGTTAGCTTAGAGGGTTAAGAATAGAGTAATAACTGCTGAGCTATTAAACAAACATAAAAGAGTCTCAATTATTTGTTTGATATCTGGGTTAAGAGAGAAACTAAATCTGGGTAGGGGTTTAAAGTTTACCGCCTGTATTGTCCTTGGCTGGTGCCTTAGTTTGAGCGGGACCCCTGGGCCCAAATCTGCCTATCATAATGTTCTACTTATAGGTTTCTAGGACCCTCTGGATCCTTCTACTTTGCTATTCTCCCATGCTTCTCTCGTGGAGAGTGGGGTATGACTTTCCCAAGTACTCTGGTGCCTCATATTTGACCATGTCCCCTGGAGGGGAGACCTGGTGGCACTCAGAGGAAGGATAGCAGGTTACCAAGAAGAGACTTGATGCCCTATGAGCATATACAGGGGGAGGAAATCCCCCTCAGGAACAGTCATAGGGGAGGGGAAAAAGGGGAAAATGGGAGGGAGGGAAGAATGGGAGGATACAAGGGATGGGATAACCATTGAGATATAACAAGAATAAATTAATAAAAAAAATTAAAAAAGAGAGAAACATGTTTTATAAAAATAAATTTAACAGGTATGTAACCATACAAACTTCCCAAAGTCCTAATTCTAAACTTAATGGAATAATTAATTTTCAGCCCCCTTCATACTTCACAAAGATTTTAAAATTTCTTTATGTGAAATATGGCATGAATCCCATAGGAAAGTAAAAAAATAGATGGATTAGCAAAGTTCATCCTTGAGAGATTAGCCATGCCTGAAGAACGAGGTATGCTATGCATGAAAAGCATTCTGCCCAAGACAATACAATATAAAGAAAACCTAAAGTAACATGTATGATAATGTGCACAGTGAACTAAAGAAATGTGTAACGCAAAACACAGGGGTATAAAATAGTGAAAACAGGAAAACGTGGAACATAGAAAAAACTGAAAAGCATGAGTGTGTGTGTGTGTGTGTGTGTGTGTGTGTGTGTGTTTGTGTGTGTGTCTGACTGTCTTAGATAAATTATCAGGAAAAGAAAGTATATAGCCCTGAGTATCAACATTGACTGTTATGATCATGGAAGTCTTGGATTATTCTTCTTATTCCTACAACTTTTACCAAGAATGACTTTGAATCTGATCCTAAGTTTGTGATATGCTTTCTGTCCATGCATAAATAGCATAATTTCCTTCTAGGTCTATTTGTCCCTGAGCCTTCCATCATGTCAGGTAAGGCCACAAAACTTGGGCTACACAATGTCAGCCACATTGATCTTGTTAGTCATATACAGAAGCAAGGACAAGCACTATATCCTCCTGTGTTGTAGTGATTATACAGGAGTGTGAAGAGCCAGGTTCCACGTTACTCTGAGTCTAATCAAGTAGAAATCTTTTAACAACAGAAAATTTGTACTTGTTACGGAATGGATTTTATTACTAAAACACAGGTTAGACTTGACTTTTGTTATATTTCTCTATATTGTAGTGTGGACTTCCTGAGTATTCCTATCACTAGATAATTGCCTTTCAAATAATCTCTCAAGCATAAGGAAAGCCAAATGGAAGAGTCAAGAAAGTGATACAGAGTCTTCTACATGCCAGGAATTAGCTATTTCTCCAAATTCAGCTTACAGAAATAATTGTATGCTGTCCACAGATTCTAGACAGGTAATTTTTGTAACAGGTGGTGAGACTTGGAATATCGCCATCACGAATAAGGCAAATCAAAGTAATATATTATTAGTAATACAGTACAGTAGTTTATGAATTGTTACTTAAACAATTATCATCCCGTTAACATAATCCCCTTTTCTCACACAGTGAAGTGAAATTTTGAGTTTGAGAAAAAAGTACATGAGAAGATGGATGGCTTGAAGACAATTGTGCACCACTTACTAAATAAAGTCTCCACATTGTATATTGTAATGAGTTATAGAACCATGCATGATTTTCTTCTCTCTGAATCTATCACCCACATAATATAGAATAATGGCTCAACCAAACTGTTTTCACATAGACAAGTGCAGTGCGGAGTACAAGGCATATAACAGAGCAGGGGCTCTGGGATATGGCCTTGTGGGAAAAGTACCTTCTGCACAAGCATCTGGACTTGACTGTGGATGCCTAGTATACATGCAACTGCCAGGAGTGTCCCAGATCCACTCTCATGCTAGTGATGGGGAGAATGGGATTCAGGAGGACCATGGGGGTTTCCTACATAATTAGTCATGCCACAAGAGCATGCTCCAGATTTAGTAAGAGACTGTCTCAAAAAGTAAAATAAAATAAGATTGAAAGGCATAGAAGACATCAGCTGACACCAGACATATGCAGAGAGAGAGAGAGAGAGAGAGAGAGAGAGAGAGAGAGAGAGAGAGAGAGAGAGAGAGAGAGAGAGAGA
>OU015749.1:77567817-77629287 GCA_907169655.1 Acomys percivali
AGAGAGAGAGAGAGAGAGAGAGAGAGAGAGAGAGAGAGAGAGAGAGACTCTATTAGTGTCCCGGATAGTTCTATGCACATGTCAATTCTCAATAAATAACTGCTCCTTTTCTCATTATAAGCAGGGTCTGGGAAGCAAAGTAAAAACATGCCTGGAATTTTTCTAATTGTTGATCTAATCTTTGTACAGGTTAATAAATGCATAATTTAATGAGATACTAGGCTACATTTGTAAGGATAGCCACTTTAAACTCCCAAACCAGAGGAAAGAATAAGTTATCAATTAATGAAGGCGAGCACTGAATGGCATATGATGAATGGAACTCATCCCCAATAGCAAGAGGATTCAGACCACGAAGACAAAGTATGCATCTGGGACATTTGGGATTTCATCCACTCTCTCTTCTGTTGTGGGCCTGCTGATATTAAGGTTCACTCATGTTACAGAATGGCTCCCAGCATAAGTATTGTAGCTCTAGCCTGCAGAAGTTACAACAGAAGTTTCACTTGCAAAGTATAGTTAAGCATCTTTGAGGAATGAGACAAGAAGGACTCAGCTTTGAAGGGGTGAAGAAAATGGAAGACATATTGAATGCTAATTCAGCGACAAGTAGTGGTGGACAGTTCATTTTTACTTTCTCTAATTCAAGCAAAGCTGTTCTGATTGAGTTTTATTTTCTCTTACTTGTAGGTAAAGAAGCCTAAGCTTACCTAGCTTAACTTTGTCAAGATTTATGTCATACAATTGTTTGAGACAAGATATTTGTATAAGCCTATGCAACTCTAAAATCTATAAATACTTTATTATACCACTGTTTCTCCATTCAAAGATTTTATGTTTTCATGTTGGTGATAGCAAACATGGACAGGTAAAACTTATAAACAATTTGCAAAATTTCAGATGGGGAGCAACAGTGTGGTGTTCAATAAAAATGGCAGGCATTGATTGTGTAAGCAGCATCATAAAAAAATGGCTAATGTTTAATTGACGCATTCTTTCAGGATTTATCTCTTTAGGTTGTAAATAGATAAGTTGTCTTTTATAAAAGATCTAGATAAGGTTTATTAAGCAGCCTGCCATAAACTGTTAAAGATCATCATCTTTGACCAGCATTTTCAGGCTAACACTACGATTGCACAGAGAAAAATAGGGGTTGTTTTTTGCAGTTATATCTCAGGATTTATTTTTATTATATTTACTTAAATATCATGTGGATTATTATTGCATTCCCTTTTAGGTTACAGGACAATTTGCAGGACTTGGCTTCCTTATCCACCTAGTGCTTCTGAAGACAAAACTCACATTAAGCATCAGGATTGACGGCAAGTGTCTTCATCTGCTGAGCCATCACACTGGCCCAAAGGAATTTTATTTGAATATTTGCAAGATGTTTCTTCTCATTTTATTGGCCACAATTGTTCTGATTCATATGTTGGTAGAAAATATGAGGCATTTTAAGAAAATATAAATACAACAGACAAGTAGATACTGGATACACCAAGATAAATAGATTCTGGACAGCGGCAGAAAGAGAGCGAAAAGGCAATGAGCAGAGTGGAGAAAGTATTCACAAACCATGTATAAGCTGGGGGAGAAACGGGGAGAATTTGAGGAGAGAGAAATAGGGGATATATAACTACATCTCATTACATACATGTACCAAATGATCAAAAATACAGAAACAAGGATACGAAAGTAAACGGTTGCTTCACTGAGACATTTGCACTTGCTAGGCAAGCACTCTACCACTTAGCTAAAATCCCAAATCTGATAAAAGTCTGTTATGAGGTCATAAAATAGTAAAGAAAAGAAGATTTCCAAAGCTAGAGATCAGACTACATATTTAATCAGTCCTAAACAAAAATATATTAACTGAAATAAGCCCATCACCAGGAGAAAAAATTAACATGATTTAAGTTACTTATGAAATCTAAAGTAGTTAAGATAACAGAATCAGAGATGATAATGGTGTTTATAATAATCTAGACATGAACTAGATGGACAATTACTAATGGCCATATATCTACACTCAGACAAAGTAAAGAAACTCCAGTGGTCCTCTAGACCTGATGTTCTTCACCTTCCTAACGCTGCCTTCAATATAGTTCCTTATATTGTGGAGACCCCAAATCATAAAAGTGTTTGTCTTGTTGCTTCATAACTGTTATGATTCTTAACATATATATTTGTGTTTCCCAGGGTCTTATATGACCCCTGTGAAAGAGTCATTCAATCTCCAAAGGTTTCCCAACACCCAGGTTGAGAAACATTGCTCTAGACAATAATGTACCTATAATCAACAATGATGTGTACACTTAAACTTTGTTAGAATAGAACCCATGGAAAAATTTCCATCAATAAATAAGATAAAATTTAAAAGTATATCTTAAAAGTGATAAAATACAGCATGCTCTAAGCAGTTACTAGGTGTGGACAAGATTGTTAACACCATATACATCTAACAGTTGCTTTTTTTTTTTTTTTTTTTTTTTTTTTAGCTGAGAGGCCCAGTGGTGTAACTGCAGTGGGAGTTTAGGTCTGCTTGGGATATTTAGTAAGATCTTGAATCAAAAGCAAGTAACAAGTAATAGAGAGATGATAGATAGATAGATAGATAGATAGATAGATAGATAGATAGATGGTAGATAAATAGATAGATAATAAAATTTAAAAAGAATTGTACAGGGAAAATAAAGTATTGAGAAATTAGCATATTTCCTATGAATGAGGAAGTAAGCATGAGAGTGCCTCAAATGCTACAGTGGAGTCTGCACTGGTTTCTGTGATATTTCTTCATGTTTTTTAAACCTAAATAAAACAAATCACCTCCGAAGAGAGCAAGCTTAGTCTGTCCCCTAGGTATCATGGCTTGAAGCAAGGAAGGTGAATAAAACCAAGATTTATACACACACACACAGAGATAGAGAGAGAGAGAGAGAGAGAGAGAGCGAGAGAGAGAGAGAGAGAGAGAGAGAGAGAGAGAGAGAAAGGAAAAAAGAGAAATAAAGAAAAGAAAGTGGAGAATTACACTGAAAGATTTATAGAAATGATTGAGGGATTCATTCCTTCTCAGGTTAGTTAGTCAGGGGAAAGGGGAAAGGCAACTGGTGCAGGCACTAAAATACAGACTTTTAGTGGTGGGCCAGCCGATATCTCATCTTCTCCTATTGCCGTTTGTTAAGTGCTGTCAATGAGAGGGCATAAGGTAGGTCCTCTGGGAGTCCAGCCATCACATAGTTTCTTATTAGATGGAAATATGTTACTTGAAATTTGACTTTAGTGGACATTCCTCTAATTTTAACTGGTAAATGAGTACAAATGACAGCATGGCATGGCCATTAGTGCTGATTTCCCCATTAATGAGTCAGTGTCACATAATGTTAAATTTCTTTGAATAGACAACTCAAATACTTTTAATGCTTACTTAATTAAAGGGAATAAGAAATTTAGCACTATGACAATTTAATTTTAAAAGATACAAAAGAAATTTCAAGACTACATCTTTCATTCATTTTAATTTCAGAAAATGTATTATCTTCTTATAAAATATAAAAGAGCTGAAAGCATTTTCACAAGAGGAAAGTGGGTTATAATAACATAAATCACAAAGTTATCTGTGTTTGGTTGTCATTTAGTCAATGTTATAAAGTTGTTTCATAATAGCTTGAATGGGTAGAATCTCATAGCAAGTCAATCAGTAAGAGTTTGCGTTTTAACTTCTGTTACAGAAAGTCTCTCTCATTGATTTATGATACATCTGGCCAATGAGTGAGAATACACTTCAATCATAGCACTGTGTGGATTCCTGATTATTCAAAAGCTTAGATCTGGGAGCTCATGTGGGGTCATTAACAGGTGGCATGTTATCTATACATTTCAGGGATTACTAGTCACGGAAAATGCAAGACAATGTCCCCAAATTTGAGACTTGCTGTGCTTAAAACGCATGTTATCTGTGTTTAAAATTGTAAACCAGGCCTGGCAGCATAAGTCTGTAAAAGTTGTTTCTGAGAGGCCGAGGTAGAGGATGACAAATTCAAAGCCAGGCTGGGCAAGGGTGAATTCAAAGCTTGGGCAACATAGGGAAATTCAGCCTCAATTCAGGCAGCAAACTCTCTCTGTCATTTCTTTTTTTTTCCATTTCGGAAGCTGCTAACCTGTACTTCATGTTTACTCAGGTAATTAATTTTATTCCTTCTCACATCTCTGATAGGGTGGGAGACTCAATAGTTTAGTTTTACAATTAAGCTTAGTTGTTTAGGAGTTAAGATATTTTTAGGTCTAGATTGATGTTTTAAGTTGATAGAGATGAGATATGATAGTTATTCGTTTATATTCAGAATTTTAGATTCACCAAAATAAGAAATGTGTTTTCTTCAAGGTTGCCAAATACAAATATCCAAAACACTATAAACATAACATTAATTTAATTCCTGATTGTTTTGTGGATCTTTTTGCAGTATGTAGTTTATTTTATATATGTGTAATAATATAAATATATATTTAAAAATAAAAATATAAAAATTTAAAATTAAAAAGATTGATATGAATGCAGGCTGTGGTAGAGTACTTGACATACAAATGAGGCTAAATGTTCATCTCTCTCTCTCTCTCTCTCTCTCTCTCTCTCTTTCTCTCTCTCTCTCCCCACACACACATATATATATATATATGTGCATCTATGCCTTTTTATGTTATATATATGTATATATATGTATATGTGTGTCTGTGTGTGTGTGTGTGTATTTTCCACCTCAGGATATTTACCTTACATAGACAGAAGCTGTTTCTTTCTACTTCATAGGAAAGATATTTGCCCTTGAGTTTCAAATTATTCCCATGCTTAAGATTTTTGTTATAGATTCAATCACTTAAAAAAACAGTAGAATCAATGGTCTTTTGGCTCAGGGACAAATGGAGGACAAGAAAGAACAAATATAAATCAAAATGAAACTGAATGCTTTAAATCATGTCTTACCTGTCTTATTTGGGAAATTAAATAATTATTTTATTTAAATTTATTTGGTGCCATTGCACTTTTTCCTCATGAAAAGAAGTGAAAATTAACAACAGAGGTAATGCAAATCAACAAAGGCTCAAGGTATTCAGTCATCATTCCTCTTGCTCTTAATATGAAGCATTGCTGGTCCTGCCCTCACCACTGTAATTTTCATTTGCCACTCATATATTTGTGACATCTTAATTTCTGCTATGGGACATCCTACATACAGGACAGGTTTAATTGCCTTCTACGGCCTTACTTAAGTTGTGTCTCATATCTCTGTAAATTTGTTTTGCTGTGGAAGTTGGTTTTGATACCTTGTGTAAATTGGAAAAAGGAAAGAGGCTACCTGCTTTAGGCCACCTCAGCATGGACACACAAAGCCCATGGTGCCATGCCATGAGTGAGGCTAACACTAACTCAACTCAGGGTGACACAACAATCTCTTTTACCAAAAACATCTATTCTGTAACTTTAGTTATTGAGAAAAGTAAACTGGGGCTGGAGAGATGACTCAAAGGTTAAGAGCACTGGCTGTTCTTCCAAAGGTCCTGAGTTCAATTTACAGCAACCACATGGTGGCTCACAATCATCTATAAAGAGATCTGATGCCCTCTTCTGGTGTATTAGCACATGCAGGCAGAATACTGTAAAAATAACAGGTAAATAAATCTAAAGGAATATTTAGACTTATAAAAAAAAAAGAATAATCAATCTGTGGGACATATTGTGACTCACTACAGATTCTACAATGAGACATTTTTTTCTCTGTTGGGTGAGAGGTTGCAAGGAAGCAGGGTTGGTACTAGGGGAGGGGGAGACATGTGGAATTGAGGTACATAATGGGAAATTCACAAGCAGCTAACGAAACATTTTCTTAAAAAGAAAAGCAATAAACATTAATGATGCTAAGTAAAGCCTGTATTTACTGTCCTTCTAACTGTCCCTGTCAGAATTTGCAGTATCTAGAGAGAACTACATGATAAATAGACATCATAGGAAATGGTTAAGAGAAAGAAAGCAATCTCCCAAAGACATTTGAGATTGTGCTAAAAATCAACCTAAAGCAAAGCAAACAAAGGTTTTCTGACAAAACTGAAAATTAAACATCAGAAACAATGGTCATTTAGTTGTTTGGGGTGATAAAAATATATCAGATCCATGAGTTTATATTGACAATGAAAAAAAAAAGAAGAAGTGTATGAGGATACAGAGGGAGATACTATTTCTGACAAGGTGTTAACAAATTCAGTGAAAACTGTTTTCTAAATGTATGATGCCTTCTAGAACAATGTATATTTAAAATCAACAACAGCTTTGATGTTTAGATAAAATTATTTAGGAATCAACATGTTCAAATTGTCCAGATGCCATTCAAAACCAGCCATTTAGGTATTAAACAAATATATTTTAAATATAATAATAACTAGTAATTATGAAAATAATGAGAAGAGGAAATTTGACATTTATTAAACCTAGATGAAATGGTTCAAAAATAAATTGTCAGTGTGAGATAAAGAAAAAGATAATGGGGATTTGTAACATTCACATGACAGATGCCGAGATGCAGAGAGGGAATGGAAGCCTTGCGTGCCTCCTAATCCCTTAGTGTGGACTCTCTTCATCTGTTTCCCCAGCAGTATCCTTTAGCATCCATGCATTCCCCTTAGCTCAGTGAGTTGTGCCAGCACACTAATCAAATTCCAGGCTAGTGTTGCGGGAACCTCAGCAGTACAGATCTATCTGCCCAGTGCCTGTGATGGGGAGCTAGATTAGATCTTGAGAGACTGTCTTGGAACTAAGCTGGTACCTGTGAGATATTTTATGCTACCTGCAGGTAATAGTGTCAGAACTGAGTAGAGCTGCAGGACACCAGCTTCTTCCTGATGCTGAAAAATATTTCCTCTCAGGTGGAAAAGAATCCACACAGGTTTAAGGTTACAGGATCCTATGTTGATATCAAAGGAAAGACAAAACGTTTGTTTTGATTATTACGACAAAGTGACAATTCTGCACTTTAAGACTGAAAATTAGGGAACCTGAATGTTTTCAAATAAAGGAAAAGTTGGTATTGGCCTAGAAGAATAAAGTTCTATTTGGAACATATTATTGTATAGCATATTTTGATTTATAATTGGAAATGAAGAGTAAATATTTTTTTATTTTTTATTTTTTTATTAATTTATTCTTGTTACATCTCTATGGTTATCCCATCCCTTGTATCCTCACATTCTCCCATCCCTCCCATTTTCCCCTTATTCCCCTCCCCTATGACTGTTCCTCAGAGGGATTACCTCCCTCTGTATATGCTCATAGGGTATCAAGTCTCTTCTCGGTGACCTGCTGTCCTTCCTCTGAGTGCCACTAGGTCTCCCCCGCCAGGGGACATAGTCAAATGTGAGGCACCCGAGTACATGAGAAAGTCAAATCCCTCTGTCCACTCAAGTGTGGAGACTGTCCTGTCCATGGGCTAGATCAGGGTAGGGGCTTAAATTTTACCGCCTGTATTGTCCTTGGATAGTGCCTTAGTTTGAGGGGGACCCCTTCACCCAAATCTGCCTATCATAATGTTTATATGAATCTGAAATTCAGAAGAGAATTCTGGGAAAGGTTTTGAAGCTCTAAAGTAAAGTTCTCATTTTATTCTCTAATTTGTCATTGAGAAATGTGAATTTTTTTAGATGGATGTGCTTGCTTGTGTTTTACATAAAGCCTTAAATCTTGACTTAATCTTGGATGCTACAGTTTGCAGAGTCTCCTGCATGCTTTTTAGAGTTAACCAATATTTTCATTTCATAATCGTTAATACTGAGGGTTCCACTTTGCATAAATATGCAGTACAAAATGGTAGAAATATGGTTAGGGACATTACAGAAAAGGGTAGAGATTCTTTCTTGAGGAGAAGCTAAAAGCCAAAAACCAAAAGCCAAACAAACAAACAAACAACAAACAAACAAAAAAAGCAAAAACAAAACCAGTTTTGTTGCTGTTGTTTGCTTGTTTGTGTGTGTGTGTGCATGTGTGTGTGTGTGCGTGTGTGTATTGATTGGTTTTTTGAGTGTTTGTTTGTTTGATAGATTTTTTGAGACAATATTTCTCCATGTAGCCTTAACTGTCCTGACTCTCTTTGTAGACCAGGTTGGCCTGGAGCTTACATAGATCTGCCTGCCTCTGAGTGCTGGGATTACAAATGTGTGCCACTGCGCCCTGTTGAAGTATTTACTTTTGCTTCAAGTGTTTGGGAGAGTGTCTGTGTGGATGTCTGTCTGTCCTCTATGTACTTGCCTGGCGCCTGTAACAGCTGGAATAAACGTCATATATTTAGAAACGGAAATGCATGTGGTTGTGAACTGCCTTTTGGATGTTGAAACCCGAGCGTGGGTCCTCTGCAAGAGCAGCAGTAATTGGTCACTGTGCCTCCTTGCCAGAACTGGAACAACTGTTGTTTTGTTGTTACTGAAACTTGGGTCAAAACAAAAGTTTAAGTTACTTTCTAGTTTGATTTTAGATTGGGTTGTCACCTTGATTCTAAATGTGTGAACTTAGATTAAGTACTGAAAACTTTTGTTGATCTATATAACATACTGAGAGTAACACTACTTTCCTAAAAAACCCCTTAAGAATCTGAGAATTTATATATATGCATATAATTATATATGTATATATATGTATATAATACACATTATATTGTATATTTGTGATATTTCATAAACTTTAATATTAGGTAATGTTTTTAGTTTTTACTCAACACAGTAATCCTTAGATATCTATATAAATTATTCAATAAAGGCTACTTTATTTCTATTATCCCATCAAGTATTTGTATCCTAGGAGTTATAAAATTATACCCTCTGCCTTTGAAGAATTTATGGTGTCATCTTTCTTTTATTGTCCTTAGAAATCTTGCTCAAATAGTACTGCACATGTTTAAGTAATGAATCAGTTGAATAATGAATTAGTTTTTTGAACAGCTTTCCAAAAATTGAACTAAACAACAAGACAGAAAAGAACATATTCAAATAAAAAACTTCTTCAGACTGGACTTTATTTTCATTGTTGTTATTGCTGTTGTTGTGCAAAAACATGCATGGATGTTTCATTTGGTGTGCTGGACTAGGTATTTATTTCTAGAACTCAACAAAGGTCTACACCTATTAAGTAGTATGAGAGACCACAGGGGGATTGAATGGACAAGTAGATGCTACAAAAATAATGGCCAATACTTGGTAGAAAGTGATGAACTGAAGAAAGTGTGGCTTTGAAATGGTGTAAGTGCAAAGGGAAACTCCTCTGACTTGATGAAAGTATACAGGAGTGACTTCCGCAGCTCTGTGCAAGGAAAACCAAAGAGTAGAGGTGAGGAGGATAAGAGCAGTGCAGAGTGGAAAACAAGAGCAAGGATTTCCTTGTGCTTGACTTCTACACACTTGTGTACTCTTCATGAACCCCATGAGGATTCTTCTTGTGTGCACATGAAACTAAGGGATGAGACAAGAATGTGAGTTAATGCAACTCTCAAATGCTGTCTCTGATCATCACACTGCACCGTGAGTTCCTAGTAGAATTCTAACTTAACATGTTCTGTATCTTGCATCAAGTCCTTCAGGGATTATCACGGTGCTTTTGGCCTTGGGCAAATGACCCCAAGTTTTAAGGAATACCACTATACAGAGACTTTACTATAGGTTACCCTGGTTAATCCCCAGTAGTATTGACTCCCCAAAAGTGAAAGTGTTTTCCCTTGAATGAAATAAACTGTGGCTTAGAGAGTAAGCAGTTTATTAGCATCCTCACAGGAGATGCAAGTGTACACGGAGCTGTAATTCTGTCTAGGGGGGTCCTGTGGTAAAGTCTACTTTTCCTTTTCCAGCAGAGCACTGTGCATTTCCAAAGAAAATTTGAGCAGATCATCTTTGTGTGGTTTAGAATCTAATCATCTTCCTACTCACCTTTACTTTCCATGGCTATTTTGGAGTTTTAATTCTAATCTTGAGAAATACCTACTCCCACACATTCCCATGACCACCTGTCTCATCCAGTCCACTCTTCCCAGCTTAATTTCTGTCTCAATGGTCTGTTGCTCATCAGTAGAAGTGTGAAGATTCTAGCTTCACATCTTGGTAGAATAGAAACAGTACTATAATTTACGTAGCAGTCTTTTTATTGTTGTAAAAAAATTACTATTTAATATTTATTAATATAATTATTAAATACAGTGGTTACTATTTAAACCACTATTATGGAAATAAAATATATAGATACTACAACAAAGAAGTTAAAAGAACTACATTTTATCTCCTTTACTGAGATTGTTTTTTAGAAAATGTAAACAACATTAACTACTCTATAAACTGAAGTAAAAACTCATCAAAGACAATAACTACCATATAAAGGAAAAGCAAAGAGGTTGTGTTGGTGTAGCATCTATGGCTGAGCACTCACAGCACTTATGCTCAGCACTCTGAACAGTTGAGTCTCTGTATTAACCCCTACCTTCTTCTCCAGGCAGTTGATGGTGGAGTCACTTTTATTTGTGGGAGTAACCATGGGTAGGTTACCAATGCCCCAGTTCATGACTCCACATCCATTTACACATGGGCAATACTAATTAAAGGAATTGTGTTAAATAAAACAGTAAGTGAAGTTGGAAAAGGCATGTGTTGAGAAGAGTTGGCAGGTGTTGACAGGAGAGAATAGGGGTGTACATGATCAAAATACTTTGTTACATGTAAGAATCTCAAAGTGGTAGTCTTTTAATCTCAGGTTAAAGTATATTGTGTGTCTAATGGGTGAAAAAGGAGGTAATCAGATGGAATTAGGGTAGACAGATACAGATCAACTTAACTGCAATTACAATGATGAATTCCACTGAGAAAAGTTAAGCACAGTTGCCACATTGTACATAGCAATGATGCATGAGGCTCAGATATATGTTAAGTCTCTGTTTCTAGCAGCATTAGGACTTATTTGATATTTGAGATAACAGACACAGTTATGTAAACTACAGTGCTCATATCTGTTTCTTAAGTAAAACTGTAAAGTTTATAGAAATATAAGAAGTAATACATTGGCATAAATGAGTTTTTGTGGTGTTGGGGAAGAGTTGAATGAGTCTTTAAAGCTTGACTTGAGGTTCTGAAGCCAATGGGTAAGATATAAAATGTTCAATCACAAAAATACAGAGATGTGAGGGACTCATTTCAGAAGCAGGAACAAGGGGTATTAGAGAGAAGGGAGTGCCCTGGAGTCTCCCAGAGTTCTAATGACTTCTGAGACACTGGTGACCTGGGGAATATTCAGGATGAGTTTCTTGCTGCAAAAGGGAGCACACAGCAGCTCGGGAGCTAGACTCTGGTATCGTACTCCACAAGGAATGTCTTCCTGTAGCAGAGAAAATACACTCTCATTGTCACTTTGTAGGCTAGAACACTGGTCTCCTAGGGATATATATCTGCATGCTATCTGTTCTCTTCTCCAAGTCTTATCTTCTAGAAGACTGGGGAAGGCACCAGGTGACAATTATACCTAATTGTGCTGTTCTTCTGTATAAATTGATATAATGTAACTCATTTAAATAATATCGAGGTCTCAAACACCCCAGTTTAACCATTTCTCTTCCACAGTTGCATCCCAGGATCTTCATCAATTTTGAAAGATTTTTTTTTCCTATAAAACACTGGTTGTAGGAGTCCAGTGACAGAAACAACGTATGAATTTGATAATAAATCTAGACATAAAATGTAAATTTTAAAAGACGAAATCCATGAACATGTGAAACATTCAAATGGAAATCTCAAGGCAGAGATTCCTAGATTGATTCTTATTGCAAGCAGAAAGAATATAATGCTGGTGTTTAATATGGACATAAATATCAGAGACACAACTACTGAAACTTTTTGTTTGTCAAAAATACGAACAGCGATCAACAGAAAGCAGTGAAAACTAAGAGAAAGGTGTTGGGGTGTGTGTGCAAGTCATTAAAGCAGTTAAAACTACCACTACTAGCTTTCATTAAATTAGTGATGTATTAATGATGTCTAGATATTAGTATCCTATACTTTTGATTTGCTGCAACAGACAATTAAAACTGATACTGCCTTACAAGTGAGCTATTTACTAGGTGCATGAATAAAACTCTTGTTATTTATGAGTAGGAAAGTAGAAGCAATATTTCAATAAGTATTTAGATGCTTACTAACAAAACCACACATTTATTAAAATTTTATCAAAATGCTATCAACAATTTTAAGTGATACCAAATTAAATATAAAATCATAATTAAAATTAAGTACATTAAAATAAAATATAAATAACATTTATGTTATCATTATAAATATTAATGTTAAGCCTTTTGTATATAGCAATAGTCTTATATTCCCAACAAAAGTAAAAATTAGGTATTGTACCCATACAATTTAATTATAGTACAAGCTTTATTTCCAATACCTTGAAAGTGCTATTGTAGGCTGTTTAGGATGATTAAGTAATACAAGTTAATTGTTAGTTGTTCAGATCAGGTCATGTCAATTACTAGTCTATTTTTATCACAAGAATATATATCCTAGGTTGAACAGATAGATATGATTTTATAGATAGATAAGGTAAAATAGTTATGGTCTTCAAAAACCTCAGAGACCTACAGAATATGGCACTTAAAGATGCTTTCATTATTTTAAAGGTTCTTTGACAACAAGACAGGTTAACTGCTGGCAACACACAGCCTATCTCAAAG
This sequence comes from Acomys percivali, assembly GCA_907169655.1. NCBI lineage: Eukaryota > Metazoa > Chordata > Mammalia > Rodentia > Muridae > Acomys > Acomys percivali. Next base: position 77,580,552 of record OU015749.1, read on the forward strand.
AAGACAATGAATATAAAAAATCCTCCTTATGGAGATGGCTTCAAATTTGACAAACAAACCACTAATCAAAAAATCCTTGTGTTGACCACTGACAGATTTCTGCCTAAAATTGGGCAAGCTTCAAGGCAGGCAGAGTTGATGGCCAAACCCTGCCAAAGCAAGGTAAGCAAGTCCTCAATAGTTCCTGCCTCACAAATATGCTTGTCAGATATATTGAGCCAGAATGCTGAATATGATGCTCCAATATTATGGAGAGTCTTGGGTGACTGTTCAGGCAGCAAACTGTCTCTGTCATTTTTTCATTTTGGAAGCTGCAAACCAGTACTTCCAATTGACCCAGGTAATTAAGTTTTATTCCTTCTCAAGTATCTGATGGGATTGAAGACCAGATAGTTTAGTTCCACAATTAAGCATAGTTGTTTATTGGTTAGGATGTTTTTAGGTCTAGATAGAAGTTTTAAGTTGATAATGATGAGATATGATAAATATTGATTTTCATTCAGAATTTTAGACTCGCCAAGATAGGAAAGATATTTTCTTCAAGTTTGCCAAATACAAATAGCCATATCCCTATGAATGTCATATTTATATACTCCTGATTGCTTCATGGTTCTTGCTGTATGTGGTTTATTTATGTGTAATAACATAAATGTATATGTAAAAATATAATAAAAAAATGATACTGTTACATCCATGGCCTTATTTAATGATGAAAATGAAATGATTATGAATGCAAATTAATTTTTCTTAAAGGTTGTAATATGGTTAGATAGAAAAAGGATTGAATAATTTCTTCAGATGTTAAATCTTTTCCTGAATAAATGAGTAATTCCTTGAATAGAAATGTGTATATGTGAATATAGCATATGCCCACACATACATGTTTTTGTGTACATATACAGTAGGATTTAGTGTTTGGGTTTTGTATCTTGAGGATGAGACACCCTAGGTTTCTTCCTTCTGGATGCTGTTCTCAGTTAGATCATTATGTCACTTTGCTAGGGTAACTTGTACCAAATGCCACAAGCTGGATAGCTTATTCAAGTGTAACTGATTTTCCTAACATTTATAAATTAAAAGTCTGAGCACAAAGTGTCAGCTGGCTTGCTCTACGAAGGTCGCTGCTGATCTCTATTTGGCCATCTGTCTCCACATAGCTGGCTCTCTGGTCCTCTATCTTGTGTACTGCAGGCAATTCCACCGAGCTACACCTTTGCCTCTTATTAACCTCTTCCTAAGACCTGTCTCCAGTGCTGAGTCGTGAAGATTGGGATTTCCATATATAAGTCCACAGAAGACTGGCTTTTTCTTCCATGTGTCTCTGTAATGCAAGTCTATTCATGCTCAGGCATCTCTGAGATCTTGGTTTGTAACTGAAAATAGAAGCAGAGCCAGATGAAAATGAATATTGGCCCAGATGTGGTGAAAAGTGAAACCTGGACTACTGACAGGAGGGACAATTTATATTTGGGTCCAATGCTCAGGAGACTGGTAGGATGATAACATTCTTTTATGTTTGTTATAAATGATATTTTCTGAAATTGAATATGAAAAATAGAAAGACAGACACTGAGAATGTGACCAATCAGAGTATGAAACCATACATTGAGGCTGCAAGATTAAAATGGACCAGTGAAATGCAATTTGAATACCAGGCAGGCTTAAGGCTCTCTTCCTCTTCCTCTCAGAGTGCTGGGATTACAGGCATGTACCACCAAACCGAGCCAATGCCCTAATTTTAATAGGGTTATTTGGTTTGTTGGTGTCTAATTTCTTGAGTTCTTTATATATTTTGTATATTTGCCCTCTTTTGGATTTAGGGTGGGTGAAGATCTTTTGCCAATCTGTAGGCTGCTATTTTGTTTTATTGATAGTGTCCTTTGCCTTACAGAAGCTTTTCAGTTTCAAGAGGTCCCATTTATTAATTGTCGATCTTAATTTCAGAGCTGGGGCCTGTGTGACCCTCAAGCAGTTTAGGACTTGGATCTCTCTCTCTGTCCATGTTTACCGGCCTGGCCTTTCTGGGTCACAGAAAGTGAAGCATCAGGATGAGTCGGGTTCCGGCCACAACACACATTATCCACCATACAAAGAAGTCCTGAGTGACACCCAAACCCCTTTCATTTTGAAGCTCTCTCATCTTGTTCCTCCACTGCCTGTCTCAACTGGGACATAAACAAGGAACAGCAGAGCTGATCTGGATGCAAGCTCCGAAACCCATTATACACCGTCCTGAGAAGGCTCTGAAGATTTCTAGCAAACTGCCTTCAGCTTAGAGTTCCCTTTGCTCGCTCCTGACCTGTCTGGCCCACATGGAAGACATACAGAGAGCGACATCATTAGATGAACTTCCAGGGTTGCCAATACCAGAGACAGCCAGATGGCTAGAGGGCAGCACAGGAACACAAGCAACAAAACACAGGTCATATGACAAGAATGGAAACAGGTGATCCTACCACAGCAAGCTCTGGTGATATGAACACACATAAAATACCAGAAGAATATTTTAAGTCTGAGGTGACAAAAATGATAGAAGCTTTGAAGGATGAAAATAAGTTTCTCAAAGAAATACAAGAAAATCATTCAAACAAGATGAAGGAATTGAATAAATCCTATGAAAAGTTACAGAAAAATTCAATCAAATGGAAGAAATAAATAAAAGTATGCAGGAATTAAAAAAGAAATTAGAAGCAACAAAGAAAAACAATCTGAAGCAATATTTGAGTTAAAAAACCTAGGGAAGATAATAGGACCTGCAGACACAAGCAACACCAACAGAATAAAGCAGAAGACTAGAGAATCTCAAGTGTAGAAGATACAGTTGAAGTTATGAATACATAAGTACAAAGAAAATGTTAAAACTAAAAAGTTCCTGACACAAAACATCCAAGAAATCTGGGACACTATAAAAAGACCAAACCTAAGAATAATAGGAAAAGGAGAAGACTCCAACATCCCTGGCCCAGAAAACATTTTCAATAAAAGTACAGAAGAAAACTTTCCCAATGTAAAAAAAAAAAAAATACATATAAACATACATGAAGCCACAGAACTTCAAATAGGTTGGACCAGAAAATTAAAAAAAAAAAAAACTACTGCTATTTAATAATCACACACTAAATGTACTAAACACAGAAAAAGCATTAAAAATGCAAAAAGAAAAAGTACAAATAACATATAAAGACAAACATGAGAATTACACCTGGCTTCTCAAAAGATACTATGAAAGCCAGAAGGGCCTGAATAGATGTCATGTAGACACAAAGAGACGACAGATGCCAACCCATACTATTATATCCAGCAAAACTTAAATCACCATACTTGGAGAAAACAAGATATTTCATGGCAAAATCAAGTTTAAACACTACCTAGTCATAAATCCAGCCCTACAGAAGATACTAGAAGGAAAACTCCAAGCCAAGGAGGCTAACTACACTCAGGAAAACACAGGAAATAAATGACCCTAAAGCTGCAAAAACAAAAGAAAAAAGAATACACACACACACACACACACACACACACACACACACACACACACACTGCCACCAGCAATGTGGCTTCCTTTCTCCAAGAGGCTGGCTTGAGAATCTGGACACCGAGTCTTCTTCAGCCTTCTGCAGGATAGCTGAGGAAGGCTTTGTCTGGAGAACCAGTCATGAGGAACGCCTCCTCAGCAGTGATGGAAATTTCTTGTCAGACTGACCTAACTTGAGGGAAGCAGGGTGGCCACACACAGTCAGCCCAGGATGAGACAATGGGAGCCCCTGTCCCTTCCAGAAGGGGAAGAGAGCCTCTGACTTGTAAAAGGCCAGGTAACCAACCTCACTTGTTTAAAATAAAGACAGTCAAGAGTTGAAGAGCTAGATTTTAATTCACTAAGCTTAATGATGAAAGAAAGACAAAGACAGGGAGCTATAGAGGGAGAAATGGGGAGCGAACACCCCCACCCCAGACCTCTGGGTTTTTAAACCAAGGGTATCTGAATTGGAGGAGCCACACTCAGAACACCTCTGAGGGCTTGTCATCAGGGAGACTTTGATATGTGTTTCTTCAAAGAGTCAGCTTTTGACACCTTTTGGCCTAGGATCTTGTGGACTGTTGCCTGCAGGGGAATAATTGCCTATTTCTGAGCATGAGGCTTACCAGGAGGGGACATCTTCTCCACCTACAGACAAGGGCCCACACACCAACACTGCTTATTAATATCTCTCAACATCAATGGCTTCAACTCTCCAATAAAATGATGCATACTGAGAAAATGGATGTGAAACAGGATCCATCATTCTGCTGTATATAAGAAACACACATCGGCAATAAAGATAGACATTACCTCAGAGTAAAGGGTTAAAAAAAAAAAAAGAAAGAAAGGAAAAGGTATTCCAAGCAAATGGACCCAAGAAGCAAGCCAGAGTAGCCATTCCAGTAGATAATAAAATAGACTTTCAACTAAAACTATCAAAAGGACACTTAATACTCATCAAAGGAAAAATTCACCAAGAGCATGTCTCAATCCTGAACATCTATGCCCCAAACACAGGAGCACCCACATTTATAAAAGAAACATTGTGAAAGCTTAAATCACACTCTAATATAGCACATTAATAGTAGGAGACTTCAACAGCCATTCTCAACAATAGATAGATCATTGAGACAGAAACTAAATGGAGAAATATTGAAACTAATAGGTATCATGAATCAAATGGACCTACCAGATATATACAGAACATTTCACCCAAATACAAAAGAATATATTTTATTCTCAGAACCTCATGGAACCTTCTCCAAAATTGACCAAATACTTAGTTACAAATCAAACCTCAACAGATACAAGATGATCTAAAAAACCCTTTGCATCTTATCAGACCACCATGGATTAAAACTTGAACTCAATAACAACAGAAAGCCTACACATTCATGGAAACTGAATAACTCCCTTCTCAAAGATCTCTGCATCAAGGATGAAAAAAATAGACTTTATAGGATTCAAAATGAAAATGAAGGTACAACTTACCAAAACTTATGGGACATAAGCCGTGCTAAGAGGAAAGTTCATAGCACTAAAAGCCTTCATAAAAAAGGAAAAGAAAAAAAAAGGAGAGATATCATTCTAGCAACTTTACTTCATACCTGAAAGCTCTAGAACAAAAAGAAACAGACATACTCAAGAGTAGAAAACTGGAAATCATCAAACTCGAGGAAGAAATCAATAAACTAGAATAAAGAGAACAATTCAAAGAATCAACAAAACTAAGAGCTGGTACTTTGAGAAAATCACCAAGATATATAAACCTTTATCCAAATTTACTAAAAGGCAGAGGAGGAGTACTCAAATCAACAAACTCATAAATAAAAAGGGAAACATAATGACAACAATGAGCAAATCCAAAATATCATTAGGTCTTACCTCAGAAGCCTATATGCTACAATATCTGAAAATCTAAATGAAACAGACAATTTTCTTGATAGCTACCAATTATCGAAATTGAATCAAGATCAGATAAACAAATTAAATAGTCCTATGTCTCCTAAGGAAATAGAAGCTGTCATCAAAAGTCTCCTACCCAAAGAAAGCACAGTGCCATGGTCAAATTTCTACCAGACAATCAAAGATGAGCTAATACCACTTCTCTTCATGCTATTTCACAAAATAGAAACAGAAGGAATATTACAAAACTCATTGTATGAAGTCATAGTCACTTTGTATCTAAACCACACAAAGACCTAACAAAGAAAGAGAAATTTACACCAAATTCACTTATGAATGTTGATGCAAAAATACTCAATAATAAAATACTCACAAGCCAAATCTGAGAACACACCAAAAATATCATTCACTGTAACCAAGTAGGTTTCATCCCAGACATGCAGGGGTAGTTCAATATATGGAAATCCACCAATGCAATCCATCATATAATCAAACTGAATAAAAACACACGATCATCTCCTTAGATGCTGAAGAAGCATTTGACAAAAATCCAACACTCATTCATGTTAAAAGTATTGGGGTGATCAGGGACACAAAGCAAGAACCTAAACATAGTAAAGGCAATATACAGCAAGCCTATAGCCAACCTCAAATTAAATGGAGAGACCCGTAAATCAATTCCACTGAATTCAGGGACATGACAAAGCTGTCCATACTCTCAATATCTCTTCCTTATAGTACTTGAAGTTCTAGCAAGAGCAATAAGACAACTAAAAGTGATCAAATGTAAACAAATTAGACAGGAAGAAGTTGAAGTATCACTATTTGCAGATGATATGATAGTATACATAAGTGACCCCAAGAATTCTACCAAGGAAGTCCTATACATGATAAACACCATCAGCAAAATGGCTGGATACAAAATCAACTGAAAAAAATGACTAACCTTGCTTTATATAAAAGGCAAATAGGCTGAGAAAGAAATTAGGGAAACAACACCCTTCACAATAAAGCAATCTACAGATTAAATGCAATTCCCATCAAAATGTCAACATAATTCTTTATAGACCTTGAAAGAAAAACTGTCATCTTCATTTGAAAAAAGAAAAACTCTGAATAGCTAAGATAATAATATACAATGAAAGATCCTCTGAAGAAATCTCCATTCCTGATCTCGAACTGAACTGTAGAGCAATAATAATAAAAATGTCATGGTCCTAGCATAGAAACAGACAGTTGGATTAATGGAGTAGAATCAAAGACACAGAAATAAACCCATACAACTATGGACTATTGATTTTTTGACAAAGAAGCCAACACCATGCAATGGAAAAAAAAGATAGCATCTTCAACAAGTGGTGCCAGTCTAACTGGATGTCTACTTGTAAAAAGATACAAATACATCTTTATTTATTATCCTTCCAAAAACTAAATTCCATATGGATTAAGGATGTCAACAGAAAACTAGACATATTAAATCTATTAGAAAAGAGTGGGGAAATGACGTAAGCTCATTGGCCCAGGAGACAATTTCTCAACAGAGTATCAATAGCTCAGGCAGTAAGATCAACATGTAATAAATGGACCTCATGAAACTGAAAAGCTTCTGTAAGCAAAGGACTCTGTCAACAGAACAAAATTATAGACTACAGACTGGGAAAAGATCTTCACCAGTCCTACATCTGACCAAGGGTTAATATCCAAAATATATAAAGAACTCAAGAAATTCAATACCACCAAACAGGTAACCCAATTGAAAAATGGGGTACACAACTAAAGAGAGAATTCTCAACAGAGGAATATCAAATGGTCAGGATACACTTAAAGAAATGCTCAATGTCTTTAGTCAATAGGGAAATGCAAATTAAAAGAAGTCTTAGGTTCCACCTTACATCTACCAAATGGATAAGATAAAAAAAAGTCAAGTGATAGGGCTGGAGAGATGGCTCAGAGGATAAGAATATTAACTGTTCTTCCAGAGGTCCTCAGTTCAATTCCCAACAACCATATGGTGGCTCACAACCATCTATAATGTGATCTGATGCCTTCTTCTGGCTTGCAGGTGTACATTCAGAGTACTGTATACATAATAAATAAATATATAAATAAATAAATAAATAAATAAATAAATAAATAAATAAATAAGTAAGTAAGTAAAACTCTAAAAATATAACAAAATAAAAACTCAAGTGACAACACATGTTGGTGAGGATGTGGAGAAAGGAGAAAACTCCTCTATTGCTGGTGGGAGTGCAAGCTTGTATAGCCATTTTGAAAATCAATCTGGTGTTTTCTCAGGAAATTGGGAATAATTCTACCTCAAGACCCTGTCATACCACTCCTGGGCTCCAAAAGATGCTTTACCAATACAATAGTGACATTTGATCAGTTATGTTCATAGCAGCTTTATTCGTACTAGCCAGACTCTGGAAGCAACCTAGATTTCCCTAAACTGAAGAATGGGTAAAGAAACTGTGGAACATTTACAGGATGGAATACTACTCACCTATTAAAAATCAAAGAAATCTTGAAATTTGCAGGCAAATGGGTGGAACTAGAAATGATCATGCTGAGTGAGGTAAGCCAGACCCAGAAAGACATGCATGGTATATACTCACTTGTAAGTGTGTAGTATTCAAATAATATAGGATAACCACACTATAATACATAGAACTAAAGAAGCTAAATAATAAGGAAGACCCTAGGAAGAATGCTTAACTCTCATTCAGAAGGACACTTAGAATAAACACTGAAAGCAGTTGAAAAAAAGGAACTGGAAGGGAGCCTACCATAGAGGTCCTCTGTAAGACTCTACCCGGCAATAGATCCAAGCAGATGTTGAGATACACAGCCAAATTTTGGAGTGGAGCACCGGGATTTTTATTGAAGATTTGTGTAATAGAGGTACCAGGAAGGGTCAGGAGCTCCACAAGACCAATGGAGCAAACAAATCAGATAGAGGAGGGGGTGCTGCAGAGACTGATGCACCAACCAAGGACCATGAATGGTGTATACCTAGACTCTCTGCTCAGATGTAGTAGATAGACACCACAGTCTCCTTGTGGGTCCTTTAATAGGGGTTAGGGACTACTTATGACAAGGACTCTGGCCCAGACAAATTGATCACTTACCACTGGTGGGGTGGCCCTGCCAGGCAACAAAGGAAGAGAAGTGATAGGCTGAAGTCAGATGTTAGTGGAGGAGAGCTCCCCTTCTAAGGACTAGGGAAGAGAGGGCGAGGGAATAACAAAGGGAGGATGGGGCTGAGAAGTGACATGGGAGGGGGCTACAATCAGCATGTAAAGTGAACAAATCAAAAATAAAGAAGAATTTAAAAAAAAAGAAAATACTTACCATACTATAAAAATATGACATCATGACATTTGCAAGGAACCAGATGGAACTAGGAAAGAACATCCTTAGTGAGGTAACCCAAATCCAGACACACAAACATGGTAGGTACTCACGTATAAGTGGATATTACCTGTAAGTATAGAGTAATCATACTATACTCTACCAGAGAGTCTAATAAGGGAGGGATGAAGCAGCGATACAAGAATCTCCCTTTGAAGCAGAAATAGAATGGATTTTATGGGTGGACTAGAGGAGATGAGGGAGTAAATATTGGGAGCAATGACTGGAATTGGGAAGCATTTTAGTGGTGAGGTAGAAATTTAGTGTAACCAAAACTTCCTGGAGTCTACCAGAGTGATCCTAGCTAAGACTACTGGCAATGGGGGATTTGGAGCCTGAACTGGCCATCTTCTGTGAGAGACAGAAAGAGAATGGAAAGGAGAGAGAGAGGAGATGAAAGAGGAGAGGAGAAAGATAGACAAGAAGAGAAAAGAGAGAAGTGTAGAGATACAGCAATAGAGGGAGAGAGACAGAGATAGGGAGGGATGGAGGAGGGAGAGAGACAGAGATAGGGAGAGATGGAGGAGGGAGAGAGACAGAGATAGACAGATGGACAGACAGAGTGATAGAGACAGAGACAGAGGCAGAGAATTTTCTTCATTTAGCTTAATCATTGACGTATAAACTGTTTGTAAATGTTTGGATCTTCCAAGTAGTAGAACATAGAGAGACATTGCTATAGTGTCTTTACCCAGTAGGCCTTTTATAAGCATGCACTTGTTCCCAGCACAGCACAGTAGGGAGGCTATGCTCTCTCAGGTAGAGTCTGATTAGCTGATGTCACTCAGCCATTAGGGAAGGGAATCTTGCCTTGTTAGAGCCTGTAAGTGACAACACAAAGCTGATGTAGCACTGTAGTCCCTGATTGCTAGTGCCTGCTTACCCAGATTTTCTATCCCATATTATCATACACTGGTGATTATGTGTGTTAATTAATTAAACCCCAGAAATACTACACCCTGGTGATTTCGTTAGTTTGAAGTAAATCAGTAAAAGGACTGGAGAGAAGTATTGGATATCTCCTGCTGTTTATCGAGTTCAGGCAAGTTATTCTCACCCATTTGATTGGGAGAAATGAGAAAGTATTAGTACACATGAGTAAATGCACACACACACACACACACACACACACACACACACACACACACTTTGAAATTATGTACTGTGCCTGTGTGTCAAGATCCTGTCTTATCCCAAAGTTCTTAACTATATCTGTTGAAGTTCAAATTATTCACTAAGTACAATAACCCTCATCTAATGTGAGTGAACTTGGAGACAGGATAGGAATTAATTTAAAATGTTCAAAAGATGCTGCTTATCTTTTTATGTACTAATCAATAGAGACAATTTATCTGCTCCTATTTTCTAAAAATAAAGTCATTTTATAGAGCAATGTCACAGTGGAAATTGATCAAAGGCTAACAACAAAAGGAATTGATAAATCTAAATGTACCTTGCCAGGGTGTCTGGGAGGGCCTCATGAGACTTGTATTAGATCCAATTTAATTAGCAGCTAACTTTCTCTCACAGTGGTGTAAAATAGTATGAGAAATTTGCAAATTAGGCCAAGTTGAGAGAAACAGCACATGCTAAGAACAGAGGAATTGATTAGAAAAATAGAAGTCAAGAAACAGCTACAGAACAAAGAAAGGTGAAAATGTCAATGGGAAGTTTAGAGTTTGGGACTGAATACTACAACAGAGAGAGAGAGAGAGACAGAGAGAGAGAGACAGAGACAGAGACAGACAGAGAGAGACAGAGAGACAGAGAGAGAGAGAGGAAGAGGGAGAGAGAGAGAGGCTATAAATTTGTCAGTTTTTCAACAAGGCATGTATGTCATTTAATTTATAGCATTTTTAATAAAATTCTTTGTGATTAAAGCTTCCCCATTCTAATCATTTTGACAGCTTGACATGTAGTTCACAGTCATTAAAGATCTGCCTATTTAAGATGTACAAAGTAGCTCTTAGTCTCAAGATGATGAGACCACTGCCACAATCTACTTTAATACCACTTAATCCTCCTGAAAGGAAGCCCTGCTCTCATCCCCAGGAACCAGTAAATGACTTTCCATTTCAATGGAATTAACTATTCTGGACACTTTATGGAAGCACGTGCAATCTTTTCAGGAGACTCAGTAATGTGTTCTCAAGGTTCATCCATTTTATCATGTGTGAACTATATCTGCTCCTTTTATTAGAGAAGTGCTATATTGTGTGAAAACAGCAAATGAAGGGAGGATTTAGCAGTGTCTGTATTGACTTCTGACAACAGGAAGACACTGCACATTCTAAATAGTCACATTTTGTGGAATGTGAGTTGTATGTCAAACTGTCAAAAATAATTGGATCGGGAAAGCTTAAATCATGTATTACATTGTAAAGAGGCTGTAAATTAAAGGCTACAGTTGACATATTGGGAAACCTATGAAAGCTTTGGTGATTCTTTAGAGCACCTCTCTCAATTTGTTGGTGGTGTTAGCTGTCCATCTTAAACTGTTCCATGCCCTATACATGCCTAGCACATGTATGATCATTGAGTTTAGCTCCAGGATTTTATATAACACAATACACATTTATCAATGCATGAACAGTTATGTCTTTTCCATGTTTTTGCTGCTAAGAAAGGTGGTTATAAATATTCATGTGCAACTTTCTCCAAGGACTCAAGCTGTGATTTCTCCTGGGATGTGCTTAGGGGAAGAATCACTGGGTTGGATAGTAAGTCCGTGTCAACAATTGAAGGACTGCCAAGCTGCTGTCATTAACAGCCACAGAATACTGCTTTACAGAGACCAGCACTTGAGGATGGGGTTTCCTCTATTCTTTGCCCATATGCTTTATTGTGTGTCTTTCTTATCATAACCGTCCTTTGGGCTGTGAAGAAGTGCAGTCCTTAAGTGTTTTGAATTGCCTTTCTCTGAAGATGAATGATACCAAGTTCTTTGATCCTTATGCCATGCTACACTTGAATGTATGTTTTAAAAAATATCTTCTCAAGTCTTATATCTTTTATCTTTCTGCTTTCCTCTGGCAGGGCCTCATGTGACATAAGTAGGCATTGAATCTTCTATGTATCAGAGCACAGCCTTGAAGTCCTGATCCTCCTGCATTTAACTCCTGAGTCCTGGAATTGAGGGATTAGCTCAGCATTGCCTCAAAATTGTGATATCCCTGCCTACTTTTTTTTTTTTTATCATTTCCTATCAGTTATCAATGAGGATCCTTTCACCTTGTTTTCCTTTTTAAAGATGGTAATTATAATTATTATCTATCTATGATATATATCATATATGAGCAATTAATAAAATTTCTTCCCATATCCTGAGAATCAGCTATTTTGATGTGTTGTGCCACTTTCATGATGTCATTCCTTAAAACACTAAGTCACATTACTCTGAAGTCCAGTTCTTTTTTCTTCTATTCATCCTTATATTGTCAATGTCCTATATAAGAGAAAATTGTATAACACCAAATTGAAAAAAATGCTCAGTTACATTTCTTAGTATTTTAAAATAGTAGTTTACACATTTAGATCCAAGATCCATGATGATTTAATTTTTATCTGTGGTCTATCTGAAGGTAAAACCCATTTTAATGTAATTAATCTGTTTAACCAGCAACGATTTTTAAAAACATATTCATTTATTACATTGATATATTTATTTGCTACAGTTATAAAAAATTGAGTACTCATATAAAGGCTTTTGTCTTTGCTTTCAATACTATACAATTTATAAGCTAAAAAAGCCAAGATGGAATCAATTCATCAGAAACTAGGAAGATACAAGAAAAGGCCCTTTCTCAAACTCTTCTGAGACAGTGTGGCTCTGCCAGCTTGGTGCCATGTTTCCTTTAGAACAGAGAACAAATGTCAGTTGTCTTAGGACACAGGCATTGGTACCTTGGTATAATAAACTAGGAAACTAGCATGCAACAGGATCAAATGGGCTTTGGAGCTGGACTACCATGAACTTGACTCCAGCAGTCTTCTGTTAGTTAACTCTGAATCACCAAGACAATTCTTTCAAAACCTGGCATCATCTCCAATATATCAGACACATAAATAGAACCATGTTCTTTGTGGTTTGAAATAGGTGGTTGTTGCTACTAAAATTATAAAGTCTTTTTTTTTTGTCATTGTTATAACCATTATCAAGGGAATCTGTTGCTAAGCAGAGTTTCTTTGTAAAGTATATTCCCAGGGATGCCAAGACTTTGGCTTCTTGAGGCTACATTGTAATTTATAAAGCCATCACACTTGAGAACTGTGCAATCAAGTATAAATAATATGAATACTAAAACACTAATAATGCTAATAAGCTGAAATTTTTCAAATTTTATATCACAATGTTTTAATTCTGTGCCACATGAGTTTCACTATTGGCTGAAAGTTCTTATGGCTAAATTTTAATTCTCACCCTTGATTGTAAATACTTCTATTTTCCTAATGTATGGATTATAATCTGGACTTTTTGTACATATAAGCACTGTCTTCAGAAATGGTCTATAACATCATGTGTCTTCTTATCTGCTCATCCCATACCTCTCACCACATTCCTTACATTATAGAGATGTGTGGTAATACAACATTCCATGCCTTTCTGGCTCTAACTTCCAAGTGGCTTTTGGCCAACACTATTAACAGCATGGCCTCTGCTGTTAAAAGCTGGTGTATTTGCTTGTCAGGTTCCTATTTCTTAGGATGAACAGCTAGGTGAGATGAGACAGAGCAGGCTTTTAGAAGGTGCTTGACAGATGGGCTTTGCCTGCTTGTAGCCCCGTTAGAATCAATAAAAACTTGTCACACACAAGAAAAATTCCTGCTCAGAGTAATGAGCACTGACTTATACAATTTTATTTCTACCTCTGCAAAATGTTTCTAGGCAGAGGTCAGTATTTATATGGAAGTGCTTGCCTCTGGTGCTTATTTTCCAGAAGGGATTGTTGGAAGTCTCATTAGACTGAGATTCTGGAAATGCAGGGTAAAATACTGCCAAATTGTTGTGTTCTTCTCACTTTCTGTCCCTTACTCAGAGGGACACACACACACACACACACACACACACACACACACGCACACACACACACACACACACCCCAGATCAGAAAGATTGATGAGGGACACACACACACACACACACACACACACACACACACACACACACCCCAGATCAGAAAGATTGATGAGGGACACACACACACACACACACCCCAGATCAGAAAGATTGATGAGGGACACAAACACACACACACACACACACACACACACACACACACACACACACACACACACACACACACATACCCCAGATCAGAAAGATTGATGAAGAGCAAGCAACCTCATTCAATATGTCAGTTCTGCTTACTGTGTGACTTCTCAACACATCAATTATCTCATTTGTAAACTGGAAAGAAGTATCAAGAATTGTGTGGTGTGTATTATTTTTGTTGCAATTCATTTGCTACAATTGGAAAGAACACTCTATAGATGTATGCTGTATCTTAAACTTACATTATTTTAAACCAATATATCTTACTACAACTTATTAACCAATCATATGTCACTTATAACCTGACTAACAAAAAAAATAAGAAAAGAGGGTTAAAGAACACAATAATAAAACTATAAGGATATCAGTTTCAAGGAACGATTCTCCTGGCAAAATCAGGAGGATTTCTTCTATTGGAACCTGGAGTAACCAGAACCTGGAACCTCAGCGGGAGCCTGAGCCCCGAGGCCTTCCCTTGAGGGGTTCTCTCTAGGAGCATCATGAAGTGGATCAAAGAACAGAAAAAACTATCGAAGTCTCCAAAGAGCTCCACCTCCAGTTCTGGGCTCATTTATATATCTCCTCCCAGAGTAAGTTCACAGGATCTTTTCAGCTGGCAACAATCAAGCTCCCGCACAAGGTGGCTGGTCTTCTAGTGGATTAGCCTCACCTGTTCTCTCACAAGACAGTTCACCAACTCACACTGGGGATCATAAAAAACAGGTTTTTCTATCCTTCAATAACCAGAAGCTGGAATCAACATAGATGTCTCTCAACTGAATAAGAGGAGTCAGTTAACAAGATCCTTGAGTAAGGGTCCTGTAATGACTCCGAGTCAGCATATTCTTTCTCTGTGTCTAAGTCCTCCCTTGTTTACTCATTTTTCATTAATACCTTGTCAGCTAGTTTAAAGTTCTTCTCATTTATAATCACAATCAAAAGGACCTGAGTCTAAGAAGGCTTTTCATGCGAGCTCTATTTTTTTTTTACTTTTAAAAATTAATTCATTCATATTACATCTCAATAGTTTTCCTATCCCTTGTATCCTCCCATTCCTCCCTCCAATCCGCTTTCCCCCTACTCTCCTTCTCTATGACTGTGACTGAGAGGGAACTTCTCCCCCTGTATATGCTCATAGGGTATCAAGTCTCTTCTTGGTAGCCTGCTATCCTTCCTCTGAGTCCCACCAGGCCTCTCCATAAAGGGGATGTGGTCAAATATGGGGCACCAGAGTTTGTGTGAAAATCAGTCCCCACTCTCCACTCAACTGTGGAGAATGTCCTGTCCATTGGCTAGATCTGGGTTAGGGTTCGATGTACTACGTGTGTAGTCCTTGGCTGGTGCCATAATTTGAACAGAACCCCTGGGCCCAAATCTGCCCATCATAATGTTCTTCTTGTAAGTTTCTAGGACCCTCTGGATCCTTCTAGTTCCCCATTCTTTCATAATTCTCTCACATATAGTCCCAATAGGATGTCCTACCCTCTATCCCACTTTCCTGATAAGTAAAAATTTTCATGGGACATGCCCCTTGGCCTAGTGTCCAGATATAAGTGAGTATATACCATTTGATTCTTTCTGCTTCTGGGTTAACTCTCTCATTATGATCATTTCTAGTTCAATCTATTTGTCCACAAATTTTGGGCCTTCTCTGTTTTTAATAGCTGTGTATTTTTCCATAGTGTAAATGTACCACAGTTTCTTTATCCATTCTTCTACTGAGGGACACTTAGGCTGTTTCCATGATCTGGCTATTATGAATAAAGCTGCTATGAACATGGTTGAGCAAATGTTCTTGTTGTGTGCTGGAGCATCTTCTGGGTATATTCCAAGGAGTGGAATAGCTGGGTCTTGAGGAAGTCCTATTCCCAGTTTTCTGAGATAGCGCCAGATAGATTTCCAAAGTGGCTGTACTAGTTTGCATTCCCACCAGCAATGAAAGAGTGTTCCTCTCTGTCCACATCCTTGCCAGCATGTGGTGTCACTTGAATTTTTTATCTTATCCATTCTGATGGGCTTAAGATGGAATCTCAGAGTTGTTTTGATTTACATTTCCCTGATGACTAAGGAGGTTGAGCATTTCTTTAAGTGTTCCTCAGCCTTTTGATATTCCTCTGTTGAGAATTCTCTGTTTAGTTCTGAGCACCATTCTCAATTGGGTTATTTGGTTTGGTAGTGTTTAATTTCTTGAGTTCTTTATGTATTTTAGATATTAGACCTTTGTCAAATGTAGGGTTGATGAAGATCTTTTCCCAGTCTGTAGGCAGTTGCTTTGTTCTGTTGGCAGTGTCTTCTGCCTTAGAGAAGCTTCTCGGCTTCATGAGGTCCCATTTATTAATTGTTGATGTTAAGGTCTGGACTGTCAGTGTTCTGTTTAGGGGGTTGTCGCCTGTGCCAATTTGTTCCAGCCTCTTCGCCACTTTTTACTCTAACCAATTTAATAGCTCTGGTTTTATGTTGAGGTCTTTAATCCACTTACTTGAGTTTTGTGCATGGTGACAAATATGGGTCTATTTGCATTTTTCTACATGTAGACATCCAGTTAGACTAGGACCATTTGTTGAAGATACTATCCTTTTTCCAGTGAATAGATTTGGCTTCTTTGTTGAAAATAAAGTACCCATATGTGTGTGTATTCATTTCTGGGTCTTCGATTCGATTCAATTGATCAACCAGCCTATTGCTATGCCAGTACCATGGTGTTTTAATTACTATTACTCTATAGTTCAGCTTGATATTGGGTATGGAGATTCCTCCTGAGGATCTCTTATTGTATAAGATTGTTTTAGCTTTTCTGGTTTTTTTTGCCTTTCCATATAAACTTGAGAATTAACTTTTCAATATCTTTTTTAAATTCTGTAGGTATTTTGATAGGGATTGCATTGAATCTACAAATTGCTTTGGTAAGATGGCCATTTTTACTATGTTAATTCTCCTGATCCATGAACAGGGGAGATCCCTCTGTCTTCTAGGGCATCTTCAATCTCTTTCTTCAGGGACTTAAAGTTTTTTTCAAACAAGTCCTTCACTTGCTTGGTTAGAGTAACTCCTAGATACTTTATATTGGTTGTGGCTATTGTGACGGGTGTAGATTTCCTAATTTCTTCTTCTGCATGATTGTCATTTGTGTATGGGAAGGCTACTGACTTTTTTGAGTTAATTTTATATCCACCCAATATGCTGAAAGTGTTAATCTGCTGTAGGAGTTCTCTGGTGGCATTTTGGGGGTCACTTATGTATACTATTATATCATCTGCAAATAGGGATAATTCGACGTCTTCTTTTCCCATTTGGATACCCTTGATCTTGTGTTGTCTTATTGGTCTGGCTAGAACTTCAAGAACTATATTGAAACAATATGGAGATAGTAGGCAGCCTTGCCTGGTCCCCTATTTTAGAGGAACTTCCTTGAGTATCTCTCCATTTAATTTGATGTTGGTTATTGGCTTGCTGTATATAGCCTTTATGATGTTTAGGTATGTGCCTTGTGTCCTCGACTCCTCCAAAACTTTAAACATGAATGGGTGTTAGATTTTTCCAAATGCTTTTTCTGCATCTAAGGAGATGATCATGTGGTTTTTTTCTTTTAGTTTGTTTATATAGTGGATTACATTGATGGATTTCTGTATATTAATCCATCCCTGCATGCCTGGAATGAAGCCTACCTGGTCATGATGAATGATATCTTTGATATGTTCTTGTATTTGTTTTGCGAGTATTTTATTGAGTATTTTTGCATCTATGTTCATAAGAGTAATTGGTCTGAAGTTCTCCTTTTTTGTTGGGTCCTTGTGAGGTTTAGGTATCAATGTGACTGTGGCCTCATAGAAAGAATTTGGTAATGCTCCATCCATTTCTGTCTTTGTAGTAGCTTGAAGAGTATCAGTATTAACTCCTCTTTGAAGGTCTGGTAGAATTCTGTGCTGAAACCTCTGGCACTGGGCTTTTTTTGCTTTGGAGACTATCAATGATTGTTTCTACTTCCATAGGAGAAATAGGATTATTTAATTTGTTTATCTGATATTGATTCAATTTTGGCAAGTGGAATCTATCAAGAAAATTGTCCATTTCCCTTAGACTTTCCAATGTTGTAGCATTTATGCCTTTAAAGTAGGATCATATGATTTTTTTGTATTTCTTCAGTGTCTGTTGTTATGTGTCCCTTTTTATTTCTGATTTTGTTGTTTTGGATATGGTTTCTCTGCCTTTTCATTAGTTTGGCTAATGGTTTGTCTATCTTGTTGACATTCTCAAAATATCAGTTCCTGGTTTTGTTGATTCTTTGAATTATTCTCTTTGTTTCTAGTTTATTGATTTCATACCTGAGTTTGAGTATTTCTAAATGTCTACTCCTCTTGGGTGTTTCTGCTTCTTTTTTTCTAGGGCTTCTACATGTGTTGGTAAGTTGCTTATGTGGGATGTTTCCAATTTCTTTGCTATGAATTTTCCTCTTAGCATTGCTTTCAATGTGTCCCACAATTTTGGGTATATTGTTCCTTCTTTTTCATTGAATTGCAGGAAGTCTTTTATTTTTTCCTTTATTTCTTCCCTGATCCAGGTATCATTAAGTAGAAAGTTGTTTAGTCTCCACGTGTGAGTAGGCTTTTTCTTCTTTCTGTTGTTGAGGTCAAGCCTTAGACCATGGTGATCTGATAGCATACAAGGTATTATTTCAATCATCTTGCATCTGTTGAGGCTTGCTTTGTGACCTACTATGTGATCAATTTTGGGGCAGGTTACATTGAGGTACTGAGAAGAAAGTATAGTTCTGTGTGTTTGGGTGGAAAGGTCTGTAAACATCTGTTAGATCTATTTGATTCATGACGTTGGTTAGTGATGTTATTTCTCGGCTTATTTTCTGTTTCAATGACCTATCCTTCATTGAAAGTGGGGTGTTGAAGTCTCCCACTATTACTGTGTGGGAGTTGATGAGTGTTTTAAGCTTTGTTAATGTAGTGCCCTTGTATTTGGCACATAGATGTTCAGAATTGTGATGCCATGTTGGTTGATTTTATCCTTGATGAGTATGAAGTGTCATTCCTCATCCCTTTTGATTAATTTTTGTTGAAAGTATAATTTATTAGATATTAGAATTGCTATACCAGCTTGCTTCCTGTGACCATTAGCTTGGAATATTTTTCCCTACCTTTTACGCTGAGGTAATGTCTGTCCTTGTGGGTGAAATGTATTTCTTGAATGCAGAAGAATGTTGGGTCTTGTTTATGCATCCATTCAGTTAGTCTGTGTCTTTTTATTGGAGAATTGGGACCATTGATGTTGAGAGATATTAACGACCAGTGACTGTTAAGGCCCTTCATTTTGATGTTTGTTACAGCCGAGAGTTTGTGAGGCTGTGATTTTGTGATGGTGTAGTTATCAATTTCATGTGTAGTTTTGGTTTTAACTCATGCCTGTGGGGTAGAATATTCATTCTAGTAACTTCTATAAAGCTGGAACTGTTTGAATTTGTTTCTGTCATGGTATATTTTGTTTTCATCATCAATGGTTATTGATAGTTTCACTGGGTATAGTAGTCTGGCCTGGTATCTGTAGTCTCTTAGGGTTTGCATGACCTCTGTCCAGGCCCTTCTGGCTTTCATGGGCTCTGCTGAAAAGTTGGGTAAACCTCTGATAGGTTTACCATCATATGTTACTCTGCCTTTTTCTCTTGCCACTTTTAATATTCTCTCTTTGTTCTGTATATTTTGTCTTTTTATTATTATGTGGTGGGAAGATTTTCTTTTCTGGTCTATTCTATTTGGTGTTCTGTAGGCTTCTTGTATGTTCATATGCATCTCCTTCTTCAGATTGGAAAATTTTCTTCTATAATTTTGTCGAAGATATTTTCTTGGCCATTGAGTCGGGCATCTTCTCCTTCCTCAATGACTATTATTCTCAGGTTTCATCTTTTCATGATATACTTGATTTCATGGATGTTCTGTGTCAGGAACTTTTTGGATTTTATTATTTTATTTGATAGTTGTTTCAGATTGTGTGATTGTATCTTCAAGTCCCGAAATTCATTCCTCCATTTCTTGGATTCTGTTAGAGAAGGTCATATCTTTGTTGCTTGCTTTCTTCTCTAAGGCCTCTTGGTCACATTCTTCTGTGTGTTCTTTTATCATAGATTCCATTTTCTTCTTCAGATCTTTAAGTGTTTTATTGATTTCCTTTATCTGTCTGTATTTTCCTGAAATTCTTCCATTGTTTCTCTATATGTCTCTTTTATGTCTTCAACCTGCTTGGTTGCATCATCCTGCAGTTGTTTACAGATTTCATCGTTTCTTCCATTATCATCTTCCTTATGAAGGACTTGGGGTCATTTTCTTGTATTTCAATTGTGTTTGTGTTCTTAGGGTTGGTTTGTTGTTGTTGATTTTATTTGTTTTGTTTTTTGGTATAGCTGGGATCTGGAGATGCTGTGCTGTTTTGTTTTTTTGTTGTTTGTGTTCTTATGCTGTCCTTTGGTCATGTTCCTGTTTCATTGATGGGATGTGGCTTCTTGTGTCCTTCACTGGTTGTTGAAAGTGGATACTTGGTGAATGATTACAGGTTGCATGCTCTTGACTGTGGGGATCAGGGAGTTTTTCCCTGACACAGGCAGGTGACCAAGTTTCCACTCCTGGAGACTTTTATCTACACCTTAGGCTCCAGGCCAGGTCAGCAAAGGTAGACTTCTTACTGATCCCTTTCACATTAGTGTTGTGAATCAGGCCAGCTGTTATGGGGTCTCAGATAGAGGCTAGCAAGCTCTGGCTGGGCAAGATGCTCCCAGTTGCCTGCACTTTCCACGGACCTCTAGTCCAGACCTCACCCAGCTCAGACCCACCGAGCTATGGGAACTTTTTAGACCACCATATAGACACCTCAGGGGTGTCCCGCTTCTCCAGAGAGTGTGGGAGATCCTGCTGGGGCTATGTTCTAACTGCTTGGATCTGCAGGCTCAGTACCCTGATTCTGCCTCCAACTTGGGCCTGTTCCACCCCACAGGCTGTGCGTGCTCTCACTAAGCTAGGTGGACTCCGTTGCATGAGAGAGCCTGCCAGGCCTGTGTGAAGTGTCCAAGCTGGCTTCTAACTGCTTGGGTCTGCAGGTTCTGTCCCTCGTGCCCAGCTCCAATCTGGGCCCATTCAACCCTGTGGGCTGTGTGCACTCTCTGATCTAGGTGGACCCAGCCCCGTGGAAGATCCTGCCAGGGCTGTGTGAAGTGTCCAGGCTGGGTTCTCACTGTTCATATCTGCAGGCTCAGTCCCCTACACTCTGCTCCAATGTGGGCCTGTCGGCCCCTGAGCTAGGTGGACCCAGCTGCTCAGTAGCCTGTGTTCAGCTCCAACTTGGGCCCATTCCATCCTGCAGGCTGTGTCCACTCTCTGTGAGTGAGGTGGGCCCAGTTGCCTGTGTTTCCACGCAGCACGGTCCTTTGACAAATTTGATGGGGCGGGTGATTGGGGCCAAGAGCAGTTTCCCCTGTTTCCCTGTGACTTCCACAGTCCAGGGGCTCCGACACTGACCCACACACTGAATTAGGGCTTTATCTGCCAGCTGCAGCCCACAGATGGGTTCCGTTTGAGTGTCTGGAGAGTGGCTTCAGGACCTCTGTGGTCTGTTGCTTGACCTAGGGCCAGGCCTGCTGGTGTTCTGCACTGTGCAAGACCCCACTCACCTAAAGTTCTCTAGATTTAGCAGTCTATGGCTCCATTGAAGTCCCTTGTCTCCATGCAGCAGATCAGATACAGTGCTTGCTGGTCACTGCCATCTTGGAACTCCTAAACTTATATTTTTAACATGGATCACAAATGTCAGTATGCTTTAAACTCTGCCCTTGCTGAATATAGTATGGCATTGTCCTATTCAAGTTTGCATATCTTTTATCCAGTATGTGGCCATTTTATCAGGGGGTTCAGGTTCCCTTCTGTGCTTTGGAAAAATTAGAGACAAATAACAGATAGTATATAAATATATAAAATATCTTTTGTTTATGATGTTGTTGACATTCATTGCGTTACTGGAGGGCAAAATGACATGTGTTTACATGCTGTAGCTTCCTCGGTGGATGTGATTTCATAGATTATGGCATGTTCTCCTGATGCTTGTTCATTACATACAAAGGCATTACATTCAGTTCAGTAAAATGGAATTCAGGGAACATTCACTACTGAGAATAAGGTTAGACCTCAATCAGAAATGCCAAGCTAAGTCCTTTGAAAGATAAAAAAAACCACACACACACATCCCTCATCACTTCGTCATGCTCCACATAGGTACCGTCCTTTGATGTTTTATGTCTTATTTGTATTATAATCATGTCTCCTTGCATTCGGGAGGAAAACTGGATTTGGCAGGATGATACTGGCTTTAGGCAAAACATGTGCTTTATATTTATCAAAGCTTTTTACAATACCTGTACACTCTTTACTAGGATTCATTGTTATGTTATTTCAGTTCCTTCCCCTGATTTAAAATATCACATGCCGACTACTTTGGACTGCTGCTCACTTCCACACAGAGATGGAGGAGTCAGCAACAGCCGTTTTCATATTCCTTGTTTTCAAGCTTTGCAAATCGGTTGAATCAAAGTTTAGTTAAAAGAAAACACACATGAGATATATGCTTTTTTTCCTACAAGGTGGTAATGATTCAATCTGGTTCATTAATTGGAGATTCAGAGAGAACACTCACTGGTATCTTGTGGTATCATTCATACAGGAAATGCAAGTAGCAGCTGCTTCCTGCAGTGACAGCTAATGTGCTAACTCACTAATTAGAGAAATGCAAATTGCAAACACATATTTTGCTGCCTCTAGGGCCCTGTTGAAGAATCAGTGCAGAAAGGATCCTTAAAAAAAAAAAAAAAAAAAAAAAAAAAAAAAAAAAAAAAGGACTCACCTTTGGGGGATCTTTAAGGAAAGATGCAGTTTGTGGTTCTTGATGCATTTTGCTGAAGTAGCAGCTGGTGTAGATGAACGGAAGTTAAATTAAAGGAAGCTTAAACCACAAGAGCAAATAGAAGTATGCCAATAATAACATGAGTAATCTACTTATAAAACAACCTAAGGTCACATAATTTATCACCTTGTTGGTTCAAAGGGTAGCTGCTAAGAGTGTGCTTTATGAGAGTGTTTGGAGGAAGGAAAGGGAAGTGGAAAACAATATTATTATAGTACAGTCTCAAAAAATACAATAAATATTATTAAAGTGTATTACAATATCCTCTTTTTCTCATTTTCCTCTTCAAAATTAATGATATTTAAATAGGGAATGGTGTAGGATAAGTACACAAAGAGAGAGGAGTGTAAAATAACAGAAAAAAATGCCTAAAAGCCATGAGTAATCATTATCATCTATCTAAAATTATATATATAATAGATCTAAGTCTCTATATACATATATAGTTTTTAAATTGAATTGTCCCATCTGGGCTGATTGTGTTTTTTCTCCTCAAGAGCCACTGACTATATGTAAAGGCATGAAAAGCTCATATTTGCGTTGTTAGTCAGGGTTGTCCAAGAGACTCCCAAGAGTTTATATGCTATTCCTGTTGCCCTTGAGAGGTGGAAAATAATTTTCTATTGCTAAAGATACTACACACACTGGACACAGGACTCAGAGGAGCTAAGATAGATCTGACCTGAACATCTTCTCTCTGAGTATAACCTTTCATGGGACCAGAAGATGCCAAGGGAGGGAAGTCAACAATACTCTGTGCAGTTATGTAACCTATTGCCACAACAGTGGCCTGAATGTCATGGTAACCTTCATGTACAATAGTGCCAGGCATATCTTGGCAATAACTGCCATCTTTCTAAGTATACTTAAGGCCCACTCATTGAGGGAAATAAATAATACTACTGAAAACATAGCTACCTATTTGGGCTTTGAGGAATCATGGATCTGGGAGGGAAATCTCCAATTGCCCACTTTACTAAATCAGCATAATCCATAACTACACTCTAAGTATTTATACTTATGTCTGCAGACAATTGTTGCTCTCATCCCTCATCAAAGAAACTTCTCTTTACAACAGACAGAGACCATTATAGAAAACTGTAACCAGCCAATATATAGGGAACAAGAACAAGAGATTATGTGGTGCCCAGTCTCAGCTTATACATCTATAACACAACCCCTACACCTAAGGTTCAGGAGTCATTGTGTTTGAGAAAAAGAGTAAAATTGTATGAGCTATAGGAATAGGAAGTTTGCTGGGAGATTGTGTCTTCTAAAAGCATCTAAGAAGTTACACTCATGGAATCTCATCCACATGGTTTCCTAAACAAGACCTGAATAGGGTGCCCCTGCAGATTGGATATGTATTTTTAGAGCTATATATGTATCTAAGAACAATCACGGACATAGAGGTCATGATTTTGAGAGTGATCAAGAGGGCATAACAGAGAGGTTGGAGGGAGGAAAGGGAAGTAGAAAATGATAATAGAGCATCTTTATCAATTATGAGATGAAAAACTATAGCTAGAGACATGGACCAATTTAAATGTTCATTCTTTGGTTTGCTTCTGCCTAATGATCTGTGTACTTTCCTGCTACTGGATTAACCGATTTTTAATTAAGTCTAACTAATTGTGTGTGGGTTTTTTGGTTTTTTGGGAGGGGTTACTGAGTTTTTTGTCTTTTACGATGAAGCTGGTTAACTCCTTGGGCTGAGACCTCAGTTGCCATTCATATATTATTAGACTAGAAGTCAAGGCCTGTAAACATCTACTTTACAAAGTCCATGGATATTCTGAAGTTGATGAAGTGATATGTACAAAATATGTTCTAGGATTCTCAGAAACAGTGTTTGAAAAATAAGAGAGGGGTCACATTTAAGAGACAGGAGGGGAAAGAAGAGGGAGGAGAAAAAAAAAGAAAAGTAAAGTAAAAAACATATATTTTAGTATATTTCATCTGTCTCTGTGCCCACATGTAGGAGGAGCACCACTGAAGTGCTGTGTGAATGGGGGGCATCTGTTCATCGTGGCACTGTCCATCTAAGTGGGCACTGGGGTGATCACATGCTCTCAGTATAGACAAAGCACAAGTGTCTTTACACAATTCTTTACATTACTTCCAATTATTTCTGATCAGTAAAGGAATCCAGGAAACTGCTATACTTTTTTTTTTTTTTTTTTTTTTTGCTTTTGGAGAGCAGGCTCTGTAGGACACTTTAACTTGTCCATGCAAGAGCTTCCTAATGCCCAGGAGCAATGAAGTCCTCCCTCAGTTCACAAGTACTCATTTGTTTTCTGTTTTATTTTCTCCACATTCTCTCACGCTAAATCATCTTAGAGCCAGTGTTTTCTATTACCAGGGGTGATCACCGCCCTGCACTTTAGAGTTTACATGAGTACTGTATCTTCACTCCTGATCTGTGTGGATTGTATACACTATAGCTTCTTCCTGCTTCTTATTTGAAGACTGAGGGCAATGCCTCTGTCTTATTATTTACAGAGTGGCCAGAAAGGACAAATGGGATGCTTTGCAAAACCTCTCAAAATGTCAAAATTTTAAAACTGCATGTAAAATCATATTTATCTTAAAAGAGACTTAAATGCTTTTGATGTTTGAATTTTTAGAGGGAAACACATGAGACTTGATTTTTTTTAGTTGCTCTTTGAACTATTTGTAAACGTGTTTATTTTTATGTATCTTTGATAAACCAATACAACTCATGCAGTGATAGAGAACCTATTTTCGAGGTTAGTCAAAGATGGTTTCCACTTTCCCTCATGTATTTATAAGTATTTTTATTTTTAGCTCATAGATAAAGTTATGTTGGTTTACAAAGAAGTAATATTCCTGATGCTAATACTGATAGATTTTAGTGAAAACAAATGTCTATAAACATTTGTCTTATACTCACAGGTAAATAGAGTCTTCATCCCTTATCAAGGAGACCTCTCTTTGCAAAGGATGGAGACCATTACCAAAAAGTACAGCCAATCAAAACGCAGTGCTATGGAGCACACAGGCAAGAGATACAAACAATTCTCACACCTAAGGCTCAGGGAATGCAGCTGAAGAGAAGGGAGGGACCAGAGGGCCAGAGTTTAATTTGTTATTGGATCTCCTAGTAATGGCAGAAATGACTCCCATGAAGCCTCACCAGCATGCATATGTAAATGTGAGCAACGCAAGCATGGCACTCATAGACATACCAAAGTGGACAGGAAAAGCCCATGAGCTCTCAACCTTGCACAAAGAATTCAGGCAACTGTGTAAAGCCGGCAGCAGGATCGGAAGAACACACCAATAGATTGTTCAGAACCAAAAATGATCAGCCCCTAAAAATATATCCAAATAACATTATACTGCCTCAATAGGCTATACTTATGAATATACATTGTATATATGTACTCATAATATGAATGCAATAAGAATTAGTAAAAATTAGTCACACATTTGAAGAGAGAGGGGAGACATATATGGGAGGGTTTAGAAGAAGGAAAGGAAAGGGAAAATGATGTTATTAAATCATAATCTCAAAAATTATATGCCTTATGAGGTGGTGCAGTAAGTAACAGAGTTTGCTGTCAAGACTAATGACCTCAGTTTCATACCTGGGACCCATGGAGAGGAAGAAAAGAACCAACTCCTGCATGTTTTCCTCCTATTTTCATGTATGTGTAATTTCAATCAAAACTATATTGAGTATTGACAAAACACATAGTTGGATCAAAATAATATTATATGCTTATTTTTTAAAATTGGCATAATTCTGTTTTAACCCCACTTCATAAGGACTCACAGTTGTTCTTGGCATCATCTGAGAAATGCTGGCCCTGCACAAGGGCAGTTTGTTTTGACTCTGAATGGAGGGTCCTGAGTCCTTTCCAATTCTTAGGTGGAAAGCAGGCTATAATAGTTGATGCCACACTGTAGCTGCAAACTTGAGGCAAGAAAAAATGAGAATTTACATAACAGTTCATGTACATTTTTATCATATCAATATAAAATATTGAAAAGTAATGCTACTTATTAAATAAAAAAGAAACAATCCTAGGACCTCTCTTATTCAGTGTCATCACACCTTTATAAATAAGTGGTACCTACACTCGTGAATGTGCATTCTATGCATATGTGACTTGTAATTAACAGGTTGATAGGTTCTGAAGGTTACCTTTGCATATGAGAAAATTGTCCATCAGCATTTTATAAGCACTACCAAGAAGTGGGGCTTCCCTCAGACTTTATCAGATATTTGAGGGCAAAAGTACATTAATTCCAAATAAATACTAGTAAATTGATCTTACAGCTTACTGGGAATATATAGCTTTCCCATTAAAGTACTCCAGGATGGACGACAATTTGCCAATGGACCTAATTTTTAATTATCTTAATTTTAATTACTTGGAATACTGTGAAATAAATTTCTTTCTTAAAGCATTTGTGATTTAAACACTTTAAATTTTGAACTGGGCTCATGTCTTAGGGTTTCATTGCTATGAAGAAATACCATGGCCAAGACAACTCTTATAAAGGACAATATTTAATCAGGGCTGGCTTAAACTTTCAGAGGTTCAGTCCATAACCATCATGGCAGGAAGCATGGCAGCATCCATAATGACACAGTGCTGGAGAAGAGGCTGAGAGGTCTACATCTTGATCTGCAGGCAGTGAGGTGGAGTCTAGCTGTCTCAGTGAGCATAGCTTGAGCATATATATTTTCAAGGCTTGACTCCACAGCCATGATTCCTTCAACAAGACCACACCTACTCCAACAAGGCCACACATAACTTCAACAAAACCAAACCTCCTAATAGTGCCACTCCATAAGGCCAAGCATTCAAACACATGATTTTATGAGAGCCAATCCTATTCAAACCACCACATTCCACTCCCTGGCCTTCGTAGGCTTGTAGCCATAACAAAATGCAGAATGCATATAGTTCAACTTTAAGAGCCCCCATAGTCTATCACAGCTTCAGCAATGTTTAAAAGTTCAAAGTCTCTTCTGAGATTCATGCACTGTCTTACCTGCGATCCCCTATTTTAAAAACACAGATCACATACTTCTAACTTATCATGGCACAGGATATACATTACCGTTCAAAACAAAGAGAAGGGAGCATAACATCTCTGGTATCTCTAACCTCTTGGGGTCTCAAAGGCAATCCAAGCTTCACCTTCATAGTTTCACACAATAGCCTCTCTGAACCTCCACGCAGGGACACTGCTGCCACATGCCTGGCCTCAGTGGCTTCTCTTAGTCATGGAAGGAGGTTCTGTACCTTCTCTTGTATCACTGACTATTAAGCCAGAACCACATGGTTGAAACTGCCAAACTCTGCTTCTTGATGGAGCTGGAACATGGCCCCCTCTTTCAATTGCAACTTTACCAGCTCTCTTCGTGATTTCCTATACTTCCCACTCTTGGCTGTCCTGTAACTTACTCTCTACAGCATGCTGACCTTGGACTCATAGATCTACATTCCTCTGTCTCCTGAGTTCTGGTATTAAAGGTATACACCACTCAGTATAGACCTAAGCTATTCATTCATTTCTTTTCACAACATGGAAGCTTAGCTTGGTTGCTTCTTGCCCAGAGGGGTCCCCATGCTTTTAATTCCATTTAATATCCTTGAACACAGGATTAACTTCATTCCACTTTCCGGTGCCCCTTTAGTTCTTGAAACATGCATTTGTACTTGTGTGTGTGTGTGTGTGTGTGTGTGTGTGTGTAAAATTTTCTGCATTTGCAAAATGCTCCCTTCATAAGAGTGTAGCATAGGACAGTGTCTATACTAAGTTTTTTGAGATGTCCTTTTCCAACACAATTAATCTAAATTAATCACCTTAGCCCCAGGCCGACTCTTCAGACAAGGGCATAAAGCAGCCACGTTTGTCACCAAATGTCACAAGAATCATCTATAGGCAATATACTAAAATTCTTCTCTTGAACTAGGCCCCCACAGTTTAAATCACCACTGTCTTCGATGTTTCTGCTAGTATTACCCATTAAGCCCTGCTTAAAGCATTCCACTTCTTTCCCAAACTGAAGCCCCAAAATCTACATTCCTCCAAACAAAAGCAAGGTCAGGCATATGACAGCATTACCCCAAGTCCCTTGTACTGTCTTCAGTCTTAGTTGGGGTTTCACTGCTGTGAAGAGACACATGACTAAGGCAGCTCTTACAAAGGACAAAAATTAATCGGGTCTGACTTACAGTTTCAGAGGTTCAGTCCAGTTACCACCAAAGCAGGAAGCATGGCAGCATCCAGGCAGACATGGCGTCGAAGAAGGAGCAGGGAGTTCTACGTGCTGCTCCTCAAACAGCCAGGCAGAGATTGTGTGTCTCACTGTATATAGCATCTTGGGAATATATAACCTCAAACCCTGCCCCACAGTGGCACACTTCTTCCACAAGGCCTCACTACTTCAATTAGGCCAACACTTCTAATGGTGCCCATTCTCCATGAGTTTATGGGGCCAAACCTATTTAAACCATCACACTTCATTTCCTCAAATAGTAAGGATTCATTAACCCTGTATAACATGATTTTCACTCAGAAGAAGTAGACATAAGCAGGGACAGTTTTATGAAATGTATCAAAATACCACATTACTCTACAAGAAAATAAAGGCTTAAATTATGACATGATAATATATGTTTTAAGGCACAAAATTCTGCTTTAAGTTAAAGCAGCTAGGTTTGGGAGTTTCATACACTACATTTATTTATTTATGTACTTATTTATTTTGAGACAGGGTTTCTCTGTGTATACCTGGTTGTCCTAGATTCACTTTGTAGACCACTCTGTAGACCAGGCTGGCCTCAAACTCACAGCAATCTACCTGCTTCTGCCTGTTGAGTGTGGGGATTAAAGTTATTTATTTATTTATCCATTTATTTGTTTGTGTATTTATTTTTGAGTCAGGGTCTTGATATGTAGCTCAGGTTGTCCTCAACCTTAGAATTCCCTATCTCATACTTCCAAGTACAGGAATTATGGGGTGGTGCCACCCCTCCCTTCTTGGTTTTCTTTTTCTTTATTTTTATGGAAGAAATAGTTTAATTGGAAATTACAGTTTCAGAGAGTAAACCCATGACTTGAAGGCAGGGAACATAATGGAGGCAGGCAACTATAAGCTTACATTCTGATCCATGAGTACAAGGCAAAGAAAGCCACACTGGGAATCCTGTGGGATTTTAAAACCTCAAAGCCCACCTCTAGTGACACATGTCCTCCAACAAGGCCATGCTTCTAATCTTTCCCAAGCAGTTCCAATAACTGGTGACTAAATATTCAAATCTATGGGCCTATAGAAGCATTCATATTCAAACTACCACGCTAGGTAAGTCTTCTCCCATTGCACTAAATCCTTATTTCTGAGCTTTCAATTTCTTTTCTCTTTTTTTAAATTAATATCTTTTTAATTTTACATATACATTTATATTACTATACATACATAAAATAAACTTTATACAGCAAGAAGAGCCACTAAACAATCAGGAATATATAAATGTTACATTCATAGTATTTTGGCAATTTTAATTGGCAACCTTGAAAAAAAATTCTTATCTTGGTGAGTCTAAAATTCTGAATGAAAATAAACATCTATCATATTTCATCATTATCAACTTAAAACATCTATCTAGACCTAAAAATATCTTAAACCCAAACAATTAAGCTTACTTGCAAAAGCCTAACTAATTGGTCTTCAACTCCATCAGAGACTTGAGAATGAATAAAATTATTTATCTGAGTACACAAGAAATTCCGGTTAGGATCTTCCAAAGTGAAAAAAAAAATGACAGAGAGTTTTCTGTCTGAACAGTCACCCAAAACTCTCTATAACATTGGAGCATCATCTTTAGCCTTCTGGTCCAATATATCTGACAGACATATTTGTGAGGCAGGAACTATTGAGGATTTGCTTACCTTGTTTGGCCATCAACTTTGCCTGCATCCAAGCTTGTCCATTTTTACTCTGAATTCTGTTTGTGGCCAAAACAAGGACATTTTACCCATTGTCTGGTTTGCCACAACTGAGGTAATCTTCATAAGGAGGTTCTTTGACTTCATCATCTTCTTTGAGCTAGACTGGGTGTTGCCAGGAGTTAACATGGTTTTCTAATCATAAGCCAGTTTCACATTCTCTCACACACAATCTAAATTTTTCAGGTGAGATGTGGAAGAATAAACTGGTGATTATAAACTATAAATGTCTTACCAGAGTCCTATGCCTCAAATGTGACAAGGGTTGGGCTCAGCATCTTGACTTTAGAGGATGTCATCACCACCACCATCATCATCATCCACAACAACATCAACCACAACCACCACAACAACAACAACAACACACACATGTGTGTGTCATTAAATCTGCTTTTTCAGGGGGACACAGTCTTAGGAGAACCATTCTTCTTCTTGGAGCTGCTATTTTCTTGTGTGTGAGCTGAAAATGAGTTACCACAATGAACTGATCAAAGCTAAGCATACAATAAAAGCCTGGGAACACCCTGAAACAGTACAGACTTTGCTGGGTGATGAGGAGCACAGGGAGATCTTATAGATTTAGAAATGTCTGATTCCATCCTAACACTGCACATTTCTATGTTGGTATATTTTAATAGATTATGTTAACTGTAACAAATTATGCTTTTAATCATCACATTTTTATAATTATATATAAGGTTATTTTGATCACATATTTTGCAACACTACACACATTACCCCTCACTCCAGTCTCTTCTTTGTCCTATCCCTACACTAAAAGTCTCCTGTCAGTTCTCATATTCTTTATTTCACATCCTATATATAAGAGAAAATGTGTAATATTTGTGTTTCTGAGTCTGGTTATTGTGTTGAACATGATGATCTCTAGTTTCATCTAGTTTCTTAAAAATAGATTTCATTCACACACATATCTTTATTTGTTCATTCATTGATTTATAACTTGGCACAACTGAGTGTGCAGATATCTGTCATACTCTGACTTTGATTTTTCTGGCCATTCAACATGTATGGTTGATAGAGTAGTGACTTCCAGTGGCTGCTTTATTTTGCATCTCTATTAGCAAAGTACAGGACTCCCTTTTTCTCTAGTATCTGTTAGGTTTGTTTTTCCTGTGATATCCTTTGTGACCTGCATGAGATGAAATCTAAGTGTGGCTTTATCTTGTACTCCCTGATGGCTAAATTTTTTGTCAATATATACCCAATGAGCATTTACTATGTGCACATCTTGGAATTAGAGCTCCAATCACATCTTCAGACTTTAATTGTCCTCTGTGTTATAGAAAGAAACACAGGGACCATGATTAAATGGATATATTATGAGGAAAATTATGTCATACTTAAAGCTGAATTTAACGAAGGCTTAGGATCTGGGCAGACACACAGCCCTATGGTCCCAAGAAACTGCTTCAATTTTCCCTTGTCAGTGAATAAATTCTGTCTCCTAAAACTAGACCAGAAAAGAGCATGATTTAAGCATTCAATAAATTTAGTATTGTCAATTAATTTATGTTCAAAAACTCTTACATGGTCCTTGATTAGCTGTATTGAACAGTGATCAACTAAGATAAATTGTTCAGTAAGTACAATGTCTATATGTATATTTTATATAAGTGGATATACCATGTGTATGTATAACAGATGTATTTCAAAGTACTCTCATGTTTATTCTAGTATATTTATGTTAGTAATAACTAGAAAAATAATTGCTATATTCCACTGAATTCCCCTTAATAATCATAATAGGTTGAAGCATACAGACTAAACATACTTAAGAGAATAGCATGGCACAGTAATGAAGATGTCAGAGATGATAGTAATGCCTCCCAGGGAAGCACATGGTGAGGGAGCAAAGGGTTCCCTTATGAGTATCTGAGGTGGCAAGCTCGCCCTTAGTCATGCTTACTCATAGTATTTTTCATTGAGTAGGTTCTTAATGAATGTGTTTAAATTAATGACACCCAGAGAAGACAATGCTATTATTCATGAAAGACTCTCCTACTTGACCTTTTAGTTTTGCTTCCAACAGAGAAGATGAAGCCAATGACATCTGTGATCCTGCATGCCTGCTTATGGCAGGTTCCATGGCACTGACCCTGGAAAAGGTGTTTTCTTAACATTTAGGTGCAGCTGCTCTCCATCTCCTTGATAGACTGATTGAAGAAATATACTTTGAGGATATTTTATGAACATATTTTATATATTTCTGACACAGAAACAGTGCCTCTCTTTGGAGTTTCCTTTTCCTGGGAGGGAAACACAATGACTCATTTGTCTCAGTTGGAAAGTGGCTATGATGATGTCTGGTGCACAGTGGGTTCTCATATTGTGATGACATAACTTTGCTTTAAATTCAGTTCCATTTTCCCATAGAATTGTGAACATATTTTTGCTTTCCTGCTTCATAAAATACGAGCTGGAAGCCATATGGTACTTCCCACAGAAACATATGGAAGATAGTTTACAAGGAGAGCTCTTGTGAGATCCATCCACACTTAGCACAGGATAGCAACAATTTCACCAACACTTTCATGATCCTTGTTGGGGAGAAGTCAGAACAGATCTTATTCATGGAGGGGAACACCTGAAGAAAGTTTGTATAAACTGCTTCATCGAAGGACATGGCTTTTCAGGACAAGAGATGGGATGATGTAGGGTGCTGTGAACTGTGGTAGGATAAAGTTATGAATTCTTTACCCTAAAGGTGTATGACATAGACTTTGGTGTGAATATGAAATATGGTCTTGAAATTATAATTTTTTAATTATTTAGTATTTAATTATATATATATATATATATATATATATCGTAGTATTTCTACAATAGGCTGAGTTAAAGACAAAATGAAACACAAAGAGGACAAATGCTTAGAAGCCAAAGAAAGAAGAGTAGGATGGTGCTTCTTATATAATGTGTTCTGTTCTCTAAAGAATATAGATTGCTTTTACACAGCTTCTTCTTTAAGTTCATGATGTCTGTCAGCTATTAAAACATGTTTGTTTTCCCTATACTGTGGAGTTGTTTCCAGAAAGAGTATCATTTGAGTTGATATCTGAGTAAATGAAATTTTCTTTAGCTCTGTGGGTGGGAACCATGCAAGCTGCTGAGGCCAAGGGAACAAAGCACTAGAATCAGGAAATACATACACTTTCTCTACTTGAATCTTCCTTACTTTGGGACTCAGAGATCTAGTCTTAGGGCTTGGACCCAAGTATCTCTCACAATCTTCCAATTCCATCCTCACTCAAGATCCTAGTTCATTGGACCCCAAGAAGCCAAAACTCTATGAGTTACTTTTAATGTCTTTTCTATGCATCCATTCATGTCCCAATTCCTCTGTTTCCATGCAGAATGTTAAGAAATAGAAAACTGAATTGGCTGTGTGAAAACCTTATTACGGCTCTCTCATCTTCAGTTTTCTCATATGTGCAATCTAAAATAATGTCACACCCTCATGCTGTGATAGAAATTGGGAGCTTATGATTTAAAACTGAGCAAAGTAGAGAGATTAGAAAGAATGCACACACACACACACACACACACACACACATACACACACGCACACACAGTTTGACCACCCATGCATACATGCATCTACACATAGGGATTGACTTTAGATTTGAAGCTTGACTAGCAGAGAGGAAACAATTAGATCACTGATCACTGTTGAAGAACAGGAAAAAAAAAAAGACATTTCATAAAAACAGCATACCTTAGAGGTAATAAACTTATTAAGGTAAGCTATCTTATTGAGAGTGTGTACTGGGAAGAGAAAACACATTGAACATTAGGGGCAGCATCATGGTGGGAAGCTCTGTGCACCATGTTCAGGTCCAGCCTAAGCTGCTGGAGCAGTAGGAGAGTTATGTCCCCTTGGTTTCCAGCACAAAGCTGACATAATGGAGGGCTCAAGACTCCTCCCCCTTGTGGCCAGAGGTAAACACATTTCTAAGGAAGAGATGCTATCAATATCCTCTGGAGTATTGTGTCTCAATGCCTGTAAGACATCTAACATTCATTACATAAAACTGCACCTGACATGTCTGCCAAAAAGGCATCTCTAACAGAGCTGGAGCCCATTACCTTGGTGGCTTTTGCTACACACACTAACAGAGCTCCTGGGACAAGAGACCTGATGACAAGAAGGGAGGTTGATTCTGACCTGTTTGACTTCAACACTTGTGGTTCTGGGTGAGATGGTGCAAATCCTCCACAGTGTCAGGTACATCCACAGTAATTAGCAAGTGAGGTGTTCATGAGTGTTGCAATGCACCGTTTCAATATGTCTCCTCACCTTTTCAGTCCCCCACTGCCTCTGTGTCCTCAGAAATCTATGTTGATGCTGCTGGAGCGAAGGGAATTATTTATAATTCTTAAACTTACTATGGCACTGGCTCAGAATGGTGTTAAGACTGACTCACATGTCTTACTGCAACACATACACACACACACACACACACACACACACACACACACACACAAACACACACACACACACACACAGATTGTGTACCAATGTACTTATCCTGGTGCTTTTTAATCTGATGACTGGCTTCTGTTGGAGCATTAAATCACACTTGCATGATTCAACAAGATGGAGTCAGGAAAAAGATATTTAAAATAAACACTGAACATTTTGATGGCTTAAGATACATCACAGCTTTTATTTACTTTCTCTTTTAAACAGAAGTTGGAGACCACGTAGTTAGGAAATCCTGTTACAGTTTCAGCACTATGCCAAGTACACTGCATACAATTTTATTCTCATGGTTCCATCAGTAGCATCAATTCTGTTTCTGGTGATAAAAATGCACGTTCTGAAAGGTTGGGTAACTTGTCATCACCTTGCAGCTGTTAAGAAGAAGACCTGAAATTCAATTATATGTTTTCCTGCCTCCAAAATCCTATACAGATAAGTACCATTACCCGTTCCCCACCCTCCCCCCCGCTCCCACTTTTAACATCACACACTGAGAAAGCCTGCTTATTCTTCTGTGGATTTCTAAGATGTGCTGAGATGCTGTGATATCATGCAGCCTGACCATGCAGAGGGGAAAAATCACTTCTGTGTGAGGACCATGAAAATCATCTGTTATTTCAGTCATCTGGAAGTGCATCTATCCCACCTGACAGCATTTTGCAAGGATGCTGGGAACATCAATAGATTAGTGGGCCTGAAGTCTTGGGGATGCATAACCTTATGTTTCTGAGCAGTTAACTCATTAAAATTCACAAAGAGAGACCTTATGATGCCATCATTTTATCGAGCTAACATCATCAGTATGGCTCATGTGCTGTGACTTTCTGTAGCCACTCTGGCAGCAGCAAGCATATGGTTTGACTTCTCTGTGAAGCCTCGGGGCATCCAACAGTCCCTTTCATGGATAATGGATAAAGGCTGTCATACCGGTAGGTAATGCCTGTTCCATCAATAGTGCCTTCACGCAGAGAATTTGGGAGCAATTTCAGGAGTCATGAACTGACCCATATCTATTCTGTCAACACTAAATTCTCAGAAAACATCAGGGAAAATGCTTCCTGCGTACCCAATCTTTAGTCTTTATGTTAACATAGGTTCTTGAAGATTATTGCCAGTAAAGTCACATGTTGGATTATTCAAATATCTAAAGTGTGGCTATGGTTGTCTTACTTGTTTTCTGTTTTTATAGCTTCTACTGTTCCTGAGAAATAAAGCTTAATTATAATATATTCAAGGAATCATTGCAAGGACCCTTTGAAAGAGCACTCGAAGCTGCGATGTAACGCGATGGCTTTGTATGTTACTTCCAGCATCTCTGTAAGATTTGAAGTATACCTGGCGTGACTCTTTGGATTCATCATTTCTAGTGATTAAATACAATTTCATCCGTCTTACATTTAATCAAATCTGTATCATATATCAAATGTATAAAAGAGGTCTACCACAACCCCTTACAGTAGGGAGAAGGAACAACGCTCATGTGTAAATTCTCAGAACATCTGGAGAAGTGCCTGAAAAGTTAGTGGAGACAACACAGCATAGCAAGTGAGGAGGAGTTTGGATGACTCCATAGGTAGTTTGCTGCTGTTAAGGTCACACACTTCACGACAGTTTTCTGTTGACTGTTCTCATCTCCATATTGGTAGATAGATTTGGGTAAATGTTGCTCTAACATAAAATTTCCCAGTTTTCCAAACTCCTGTTTATTGTTAAGATCCTTATAGTCCAGTGGTTCTCAACTTTCATAGTCCTGCGACCCTTCAATACAATTCCTCATGTTGTGGTGACCTCCATCCATAAGTTATTGCATTGCTATTTCATAACTGTAATTTTGCTAATATTATTAATTTTAGTGTAAATATCTAATATGCGGGTTATCTGATATGCAACCCCCCAAGGGAGTCTGAGTATTCATTCTTCTCTATTCTCATGACAATTACAGAAAAAAACTCTAGCTAAGGGTAATGTTTCCAATGACTTGAGCCTCACATAGCCTGGGAACTGGCCCTTGTGTATTCATTCTTCCTGCCTTCAGTATATACTTCACTTGTGTCTTCATCCCATTCCACAGCTGGAGCAAGATCTGAACAGAGAGCTCTCAAAAGAAAAAATAAAAATGCCTAAGATATACAATACCCTTAGTAATTAGAGATGCAAACAAATCTCTTTAGATTAAAACTGTATTACATAATTCTTTTGTCTTAAAAAAAAAGACTTTATGAATAAAGCTGCTATGAACATAGTTGAGCAAATGCCCTTGTTGCATGGCGGAACATCTTTCCAATATATAGTGAAGAATGGAATAGCTGGGTCTTGAGGTAGCACTATTCCCAGAGTTCTGAGGAAGTGCCAGATTGATTTCCAAAGTGGCTGTACAAGTTTTTCACTCTTACCAGCAATGGAGGTGTGTTCCCCTTTCTCCACATCCTTGCCAGCATGTACTGACACTTGAATTTTGGGTCTTAGCCATTCTGATAGGTGTAAGATGGAATCTCAGAGTCATTTTGATTTGCATTTCCGTGATAACTAAGGATGTTGAATGTTTCTTTAAGTGTTTCTCGGCCATTTGATGTTTCTCTGTTGAGAATTCTCTGTTTAGCTCTGTACCAGAATCTGAAAATAACCTAGAGGTCCCTCAACTGAAGAATGGATAAAGACACTGTGGTACATTTACACAGTAAATACTACTCAGCTATTAAAAACAAGGAAATCTTGAAAGTTTTAAGCAAATGGAAGGAACTAGAAGCGATCATCCTGAGTGAGGCACCCCAGTCTCAGAAAGACACACATGATATATAACTACTTATAAGGAAGGGGATAACAATCCAGACATCATCTGAATAAATTATAAAAAATGAAAATTAAAAAAAGAATTTAGGCTCTAAAACTTTTGTTCCTTAAGTCAAACTTCCACTGTTCTGATGGTTGCTTAAAAGATGTTCCACCCTAAGTCTGTACTTACTCTTTCTGTCTTATCTCTACCCATTTCCTGCCGTGACCACCAGCTCTAGAAATTCTGTAATGCATTGCTAGTACTACAAGTGATGCTCCACTAAGTCTTGAGGAGCCCTTCTTTTAAGACGTATGTTCTTCTACTAACCATGCCTGGCCACACTACAGAGAAGGAGGGATTCTGAGAGATACTCAGAGTACTTCCCTCCAATTGAGAGAGGGAACAGCCACTGAGGGCTGGGAATACTTCAGTGCATCCATCATCCTATCAAGCATAGCATCATAACCATTTCTCTCGATTGTCTTTTTACTTTTGTTACTACTCAAACAATAAGGTCCGACAAGTATTAGATACTTTTCTCATTGGATGACACAATATCTGAGAAGCGGCAGCTTCAGGGATGAAGGTTTCCTTCCTGAGTACAGAAGCCTTGAGATTTTATATCGTGGCCCTATTTCCTGTTTGCTTTCTGACTGAAATGCTGTATGACTAGCCACTTCATGGTTGTGTCACCACGCCTCTCTTCCCATGGTCGATGATATATCCTTGAGCCTTCCTCCCTGAAGCTGCCTTTGCTAGGATATTTTCCATCCCAAACAGAAATGTACCAATACCTGCCATACCTTCTTGTTTGAGTAGTAACAAAAACGACTTATTGTAAAGTTTTTGTATTCTGAAACATTACCTTTAAATTTTAGGTGTTTCTCAAAATGGTTGTAGTTTAAGATAAAGGACGTGGGTGCATGCATAGGGCAGTGACAGAGAGCAAAGCGCTGGCACCAAGTGTAGTGCAGACCTACACTGGGAACTCATCTTTCCCCCACGGGGTATTTTGATACCAGGCTAATGTGACAGATTTATAGTTTGGAGAAAAAGAACTAATTCAAGACTTTTTTTAAAAAATGTCAGCGAACCATGATAGCTTAGTTTCTAGATTGTTCTTTTTTTAAAAAAAAATTAATTTATTCAGATTGTCATCTCAATTGTCATCTCATCACTTGTATCCTCCCATTCCTCCCTCCCTCCGGCTTTCACCCTATTCCCCTCCCCTAGGTCTATGACCAAGGGGAACCTCAGTGCTTATGCACGGAAAGCTCCCCAGCTATGGCCATGTGTCACCAGAACCTGGCTGTAATTTTAAAAATAGAAGATCAGATTTTTTTTTTTAGTCAGCCACACAGCATTTGCCATGCCATCTCTCTCAGAAAATAACTGCTCACCACAAAGCCTAGAGTCTAGTGTGCACCCACAGCTCTCTCCTGCTCAGAAAGTATCGTGACTAGTCCAGGATGTGATTGGAATGCAGAAACCATGAGCACCATGGTCGGAGGCCTTCAACAGGCCAAAAAGGCAGTTCTAAATAGTAGAATAGGTTCCCCCACACACACCCCGCTGAAACCAACACTCAGAAGATTATGTAAAGGAGATTGTTTCGCTGCCAAATTCTAATTTCATGGGCCTTAACATTTAATTAACATAATTAAATTATAATTCAATACACTTCTCTGTTGTTTCCCTCCCCCTTTTATTTTTTTTTTTAATTGTTTAAGGGATGGAGAGATGTATACCTTTTTCTGTGACTCTGTGGAAGGTGTATGTGATTGGCATATGAGATCTGGAAGACAAACCAGCACAACCTGTATCTTCCCAGATAAATTTAGGAAAGAAACTTAAAGAAGAACATAAGAGCATTCAAAAGAACTTTCTATTCCAGCTCAAAGTTGTTAAGATTTTTTTTATTCCATAACAACCATGTACAGTGACAACAATAGACAACGTAGCCTAAAGGATATCTGTGAAAATTATGTAAGGCACAGCATATAATCTACATAGGAAAACACCTAGAAAGGCCTGTATTTCCTGCGGTAACCAAACAGTCTCCAATTTAAAGTATGTAAAATGTATTAGTCACCACCATATTGATCTCAGTGACTGAATGGTATATAGACATTATTTTAACTTGTTAGTAAGCATCCATAAACAATGCATCCCACAAAAACTAGATTCTCATTTTTAAATATTACATAATGGACTTAGTCTTTTTCATTTATTAAAAGAACATCATGTTGTATATACATAAAAGTTACTTTAAAACAAATTAGAGTCTTTATACTGAATTCCGTCATTTCATTTCTGCTGGAATTTAAAAGCGATGTTTATAGATATATTTAAATATACATTGTCTAATAAGAAAATTCTGGTCCTACAAAGAAACATGAACAAACAGGGAAATGTGTCAGTTGGTACACTGTCTTAGAAGAATGAGGACCTGAGTACTATACTTAGAAATTATGGAAAACAAAACATAAATAATCAGAAAACAAAACAAAACCAAAACGCACAAGGATGGTGATGAGTGTTTGTTATACAGCAGTGGGGAGAAGGGAATGTGAATCCCAGGGCCCACTTGGCCAGGAGGCAAGCTCGTTTGGTGAGAGCCAACCTAGTGAGAAATGAGAGACAGAAAGAGAAAAATCAATAACCACGTGTTTTTTTCTACTGGCATCCATGTGCAACTGCACACACACACACACACACACACTCATAGACACATGCACAGACACACACACACACACAGACACATACACACACACAAACACACACAGAGACTACCATCCTTTTTACTTTCCAACTACAGAAGATGCGAGTGCCTGAGATTGTGGTCTGAAGACAAATAGTGCAGAAGTAGAGAATTCCTCTCTGCTCATGCATTTTCCTTGTCTTTAAGTCATAGCAAGGCTTGTCATCATTACCACAGGCATGTTTACTTAATTTGGAAAACGTCAATTTACTGAACATTAAGACTAAGTAAGATATAACATATATAACTGATTGAAGTAATACTTATTAATAAAAAGAACAATAAAGCTGTGTACTCAGGTCAAGAAGGTGAAGAAATGGCACAGGGCACACACTGTAGAGATGGGCTAAAACCCAGGCCCACTGCAACGCTGCAACATTGTTTTGGCTTTGCTTTGTCATCTTGCTTCTCATGATGGCACCTTCAGTGTCTTTTCCTCCTGTGGACTGCCTTGACAAATTAGTTTCATGTTCCACCTAAGCCTCTACAAAGTTTTCCAAATGCCTGTGTGTTTGGTGGCTGCTGAGTGTGCCAATGACAATGTTGAAAACAAGTACATCAGTGGCTTCTCACTGGCTAAGAGGAACCCATGGCGAATGATGTGGCTGGAAAGTCGTGTCTCAGCACAGCTGTGCTAACAGATTGCTGAGCGCA
The DNA here is from genome assembly GCA_907169655.1 of Acomys percivali. Lineage (NCBI taxonomy): Eukaryota > Metazoa > Chordata > Mammalia > Rodentia > Muridae > Acomys > Acomys percivali. Next base: position 77,622,290 of record OU015749.1, read on the forward strand.
GTGACCTTTCTCATCAGAAAAGTTCAAAGCCTTCTTTCCAACTTGTCTTTTAATTTAATTATCATTTGAAGGGAGGAAAGTCCTTTTATGCATCACTGAGAAAAAGGCTCTATCTTGGTACTGAAGTGACAAAGAGCATGCCTATTGTAGCACATGAGAACTGTGTGATAAAAGCCCAACTTCATTTCAGATCAAAGAAGCATTTATTGTGTTGCTCTTCAAATAACGCAAAAGTAGGTAGACTGCAAAAGGAAACCGAAGGTTCTCTGTGAATCTCAGAGCCTACACAGGAAAGCAAAATTCTTCGAGGTGATGGAAGTACTGTTTCCAGTCCAGTGTGAATCATTCTATTTTGTTTTCCCATGTGAAGCAAAACAGAACATATCCCGTGGGCTTCTTTATTGTAATGCTATTGAAATAACAGATGTCAGGCATGAATACCATAGCTAAAGCAAAGTGATCTGTGCTCAAGAGATGAATAAGGGTGATGTATTCTGACTAGAACTGACCCTATTGGGTTTGGTCAGAGCCCTTAAGATTTCTGGCATCCTTCCTGGGCCCTATTGCTGTGTTGTCAATTGCTTGGTTGATAACTGGGACCCTGTGCATGTCAGTACCCTAGAGCACTGTCCACTGGCTCATATCTATGTGACTGAACCCCTGAGCCAGGCATTAGTTTCAGTGTGTCTTGAATAATTGCGTTTACCTTCTGTTCTACTTTCTAATCTCCCTTTGTGTTTGCTTCTGATCTTCCATTTCTCCCTATCTCTCTGGCTTTATATTACATCTATGGCACTTAAAAACAATATTGCTGAGTTTGGTAATAACCTAATGCTAATGCATAGTGCAGCAACTGTCCACTTCTGGAGACAAAAATGAAGATATACTCTCTGCTTCTTTTCATTTTATATTTCACTTCCATGTAAATTTGTGAATATCAGTGAAGTTACATTAATTTCAAGCATATAAAGTAAATTTATTTCTCTAAACTGGTGAAAATAAACTTTAAAATTATGAACATAATCCAATTTCTGCTCCCTCTAATGGATTGATATGGATAGAGTCATAGAAGTCTGGATAAGCTATAGGTTAATATCACTACAATGTAAATCTCTTTTTGGAGGATACAGCACACTACACTATACAATCCTAATGTTGCGAAAACAAGAATACATGCCAATGAATATAGAAAGTGCAGCTATTCAAGTCTGGCATGCTTAAGTATATACATGCTGAGTTTCCTTGAAAAATTACAGAGTACAAATGATTTTAATTAAAAATAAACGTGCTTTTGCAAAATTAATTACACAGAACATGTAGACTTTGAAATTGCATGGTGAAATACAATCGTAAACACAGCTATTAAAATTTCACTGAGGAGAGAATAAAATTTCATTGAGGAAATTCTGCTTTCCTGAATCCTTTTGATTTTTTCATATCAAACTGTATTAAAACTGATTAATTTTTTTCTTTACAAGATATTTTATATTACAAATGCTTGGGGCAGTCAAATATAACATTTTAACTTTTCACAAAGGCTGTGTGGTGATGATGAAAGTGTGCATCTGTTCACTGAGAAATTTTAAAATAAAAAAGTTCATGAGCATGTCTCTAGTCATGTGTGGAACACACAGGCTATATATTTATAGAAAGCGATCAAAATACTTCGGTGTCTATATCCTTTCATAAGACATGCCATCACACCCATCTTCCCACCCATCAATATGCAAGAGGACACCCCACAAAAAAGAACATTACAGGGTAAATTGGTGTAACTTTCTTTTTCATTTTTAAAGGTATTTATGTAATACCTGCACATATATATATACTACATAATAATAGGTGGTACAGTGGTCGTTTTGAGTATAATCTGAAAGCAAAAGTCTCACAGTTCCTCTAGGAGATTACAGTCTATGTCAAAACATAAAAATTAAATACCAAACACCTGTAATATATGCAGGACTTTTCTGTCATCTAGTGTGATAACAGAATTCTAATGAGAATGTGGGTGTGCATCTTATTAGAAAACAGTGAGGTGATGGGATTACTCTGCTTGGATTTCCACAGTTTGCCTGTAGCAAGGGCTTTGTCATCACATCTAAAGAGGGACAGTAACAACTAGGAATTTATTTATGACACTATTCATTATAATGAAAGAATCTGTACAGTAATGTTTTAAAGAAATTGTAAAAAAAAAAAAAAAACTTTCTAAACTTTGCTAATAAGAAACACACCCACATCCTCCTTGTACAAAAGAAGGCTAATTGGTTGTTTTTTTTTACATTTGTAGTATGTTTTCTTTCAAAGCATATGAGAAGTCATTGAATATGATTTTATTTGTATAATCTGAGGATGCGCAGATGCTAGTATGAATAAATACTATGCTTCTGAAGTAAATTAAAGTGGCCAGATATTGTTTTGTGAAAGATATTATATAGTATTGAAATTATGACACCACATATAGTTTAAGCTTTTTTTGATGTCTTTATTCTGTAGTGATTAGATAAAATTTGGCAGTTAGACAAAGTCAGCCATTATGCAGATAAGGTATCACACTTTGGGTCTTAGGCCTTCCTTGCTGTAAAACTCTTGATAAATACTAGTAAATTTAAAATTGTGAGAAAAGCATCTGTAAGTTTTCAACATGGTTCCTCTTAAGAGAATTGCTAGGGAGCAATCTGGCAAGTTAAGGGGACACTGTAGATAGGCACGTAAGATCACAGATGATGGCTCTGCAAACACGCAGCACACATGTGCACTGCCTTTTTTCTTATGACTGAGCTTAGCTACGATTCTCTAATCTAACTGAATTCAACAGTTTACTCTCCCTTAAACCATAGAGGGATGAAATGTTTTAAACAATAGGGATTAGAGTCTGTGCCTTGCTACCCATGAATCCCTTTTAATGATACACATGATGAGTTCCTTTAGCACTTCCCTCAAAAATATGACTGCAAAATTCTTTCATTATAAGAAATAGTGTCACAAATAAATCCCTACTTGTTACTGTCCCTCTTTAGATGTGATGACAAAACCCTTGCCACAGCCAAGATGTGAAAATATAGGTGGCGTGATCCCATCCCTTTACCGTTTGCTAATAAGAATCACACCCACACTCTCTCCCTAGGAATCCTTTACACAGGGTTGATGTGTTGGGTACCGAAGTTTCCTCTTCCAGCCTACTCATTATTGTGGGTGATATTCTGAATTATGTGCTTCTCCAAACTTCTCTTACATGCTGAGTACAGTAAGTGATAGAGATCCTCCAACTAGGATGAGCTGCAGAGTTTGCAGCAGTGTCTGTGAGGTCTTAGTGTTGTAACTTTGGCTTCTCCTACTTACTAGTCTAAGCACGTTTCAAAATCAATGCAGGCCTCTTTCTTGTCTTAGCTGTTTCTTTTTTTGACACTTGACCGTTCAGACCTTCCTAAAGATACTACATCAATGAACTCAAAATTAATCACATGCCCAGAAATAAATGAAATAAACAAGAGAGCAAAATGTAACAATCTTCTAAGGACATAATACAAATAACCAATAAAAATTACATAAAATAATTTTATTATCTTCAGCTGTCAGAGAAACGTAAATGAAAATCTATATTGGGGTTCATCCTCAGCTCAGACAGAAAGAAAATGCAGAAAATACATAACAACAAATGCTGATGAAGGTGTTAAAGCCAAGAAAGAAGCCACAGTCATTGCTAGATGGGATGAAACTGAGTACAGACACTGTGGGAAACAATGTAGATGTTTTTCTTTTTTTCCTTTTTTAAAATTTCAGTTGTATTTTAAATTAATTAATTTATTTTTTATTAATTTATTCATTTTACATCTCAATGGTTATCCCATCCCTGGTGTCCTCCCATTCCTCCGTCCCTCCCATTTTCCCCTTACTCCCCTCCCCTATGACTGTTCCTGAGGGGGATTTCCTCCTCCTGTATATACTCATAGGGTATCAAGTCTCTTCTTGGTAGCCTGCTATCCTTCCTCTGAGTGCCACCAGTCTGAACTTAGAACTACCATATAAACCAGGCAAACTACACCTGGATATGTAATGTGCAATCTGACGATCAAAGGAATCTGCATTGGTTACCTCAGAGATGCCCAATCATTCATATTTACTGCTGAATTATTCACTAAATCCAAGAAATGGGTCCATTAGCAGACAAAGAGATAGAACAAGTATTAAGTATGGAGTTTTATAAGGCCACAAAGAAGAACAAGCATTTATCATTTGCAGAGTCATGGACGGAGATGAACATCATCATAGTTATCAAAATAAACAAGATACAAAAAGACAAACACTCAATATTTAATCTCACATGTGGAGCCTAGGAACATACATAATATTGTGTCTATACAGATATATGTTTATCAATGTGCCTGTGTATGTGTACACATTCTTGCTTGGGTGTGATTGTGCACACGCACTTGTGTATGTGTGCACGCGCATGTGTGCTTTTGTGGGTACATGTGTGAGTGCATGTGTGTCTAGATGCACGTGTACGGGCACATGTGTATGAGTATTCATATGTGGGTTTGTACATATGTGCATACATGTATATAGATGTGTGATTTGGTGTGCATCACAAAAATAGAAGTCATATTACTTGGCACATGAAAGAGGATGACCAGGGTGGAGAAAACAGAAAGGAAGATTAAAGTGATGCACTCAGAGGGCTTGATGCACTGGTCATCTTCCTGAAGTCACTGATTTGTTTATGAATCTCACTAATAGATTTGCTGGGCATTGTTTTGTCCCTCATTTGCACAGGGTTCCCTTACACTAACAATATGCATCTCCAGGGCACTAAGGTGCTTGAAAGCTTTGCCAGTATCCAATGAGATAAAATCTATTCCCAGTTTCTCTTATATGTTAGAAAGGTTATTTCTGACTACTATTTATGATCAAAATGATCTGGTTTAATTAATTCATACTGGAGTGTGAATAATTCATATTAGGATATGAATGAATAATGAATTTGTCTTCTTCAAATTCTATGTTTGTAGCAAGATAGCACATTAATAGTGAGTATTCAGAGAGTGTTCGAGCAGCTCACCTTATAATCATGCCTTCAAGCATCACACACAGATGACAGGCCACCACTTCACTTACGTATAATTACAGCACAAGCAATGAGGACACATGATTATAATTAGTATCTCTGTGGCACTTTACATTTTACAAAGTATATTTGTCATTATTCCATTTGATTCTTTAAAAGATATTATGAGGTAGATGCCATTATCATTAGTTTGTGCTTGCGGCTATGTTTATTTGAAAATGACTAGGTGTCAATTTATAATTGTAATGTGGCGCCTGTTTATTGAAGTCACAAGCAAGGAGAAGTTCATAGCCACGTTGCAATTATTTGCAGTCATCTGGATTTTCTGTATTGACTTATTTGACGATGGAAGATGTAACAGGCTGATTTTTAAAAAGCAGATGCTAGCTGGGTAGTGTGGCACATGTCTTTTATTCCCAGTGTTTGAGAAGCAAACACAGGTGAATCTGTGAGTTTGAGACCAACATGGTCTACAGAGAGAATTCTAGGACATCCAAGGTTACCCAGAGAAATCCTATATTTAAAAAAAAAGAGATAAATAGAAGATATATAGGTAGGTAGATAGATAGATAGGTAGACAGATAAAGAGAACTCAGATGCAAATAAATAAAGAAAAGTGAACACATTAGCAAGAAAATGAAGGAGTATTGCCACTAACACCAGCTCCAGTCTCTTCCTTAATCTTGTTGAAAACTACTAAATCTTATCTCATCACCCTATGATAGAAAATACAATTAGGTGGCAGATAACACTTTCAATTTTGCATTCACTCTTCTCCAACAGCTTCTGTAAATAACACCACATCTTAACAGGCAGGATCCTGTTTCTTCAGTTGTAGAAAGCAAAGTGAGAAAAAAATGGGAAAAGAAGTGGGGAAATCTAAGGAGGGTTTTCTACGTAGGGCAATAAAATAAAATTAATTATTTAAGGCAAAAAGAATTATAGAAATGGTAGTACTATCTATTCAGCTTCATGAAAACATCCACTTAAAATACGGGTGACCTGAGCAGGGCTTGGTGGCACATGCCTTTAATTCCAGCACTTCGGAGGCAGAGACAGGCAGATCGCTGGGAGTTTGAGACCAACCTGGTCTACAAAGTGACTCCAGGACAGCCAAGGCTACACAGAGAAACACTGTGTTGATAACCCCCCCACACACACACACACAAAAAAGAAAAAGAAAAAGAAAACATGTGGCCAGATCCTCCCTTGTCATTCACCACCACATTAGCGAAAAAAATGCACAGATATTCTGGTTTTGCTCAGTAGAGTAGAAAAGTTTGCAGCACTGTGGGTAGAACACATAAGCACATGATTCTGCTGAGTATTATCCGGACACTTGCTTTTGTTATAAAGGCTGTTGATTTGGGTAGGTCCAGGAAGTAATATAACTATGGAGATGCAGTGAGGAAGCTGAGTGCCCTCACGTACACTTCCTCACTTACTAGATATGTTATCTAAACTTCAGTGAGTAAAGAAAACTGTCGTCTAGCCTTAATAACTTAAGTATATGTAAGATCTGGATTTCCCCTTTGTTGACCAGCAGAGTCTTTTGAGTGGTAATGTAAGAATGATTGAAAACAAAGGGAAGAAATTTCTTTTTGAGAGTTAAGCACTTAATGTTCATATTATTGTAAAACACACATACACACACACACACAGAGAGAGGGACAGAGAGAGAGAGAGAGAGAGAGAGAGAGAGAGGGAGAGAGAGAGAGAGAGAGAGAGAGAGAGAGAGAGAGAGAGAGAGAGAGAGAGAGAGAGAGAGAGAGAGAGAGAAGTTTTCCTAACTAATGTGAAAATATGCCCTACCAGTGTCAGGTTTTATATTAATATGTTTGAGGTCACAGAACAATGTGAGGATAAACAAACAAATACATAATCAAGAATGGCTTAATTAATAGGAAATTTGATTAATAATGACAGAAGA
>OU015749.1:77629387-77667326 GCA_907169655.1 Acomys percivali
CAAGAATGGCTTAATTAATAGGAAATTTGATTAATAATGACAGAAGAGGTAAAGCAGGGGTGAGGCTCTCAGAAAAAATAGCATAAAAATTATTTTATGAAATTGAATAAAAAGCTCATAACATGCACAGAATTATATTCATATCCTATTTTCAATCTGTAGAGTATGAGTTAATTCTAATTTGTCTATGACTTCAAGAATGCTCTGCTTTTGTAATTAGAGCTATTTACATTGATCTTGACTTAAACTTTCAAAATGCACTTCAACTCTTAATTTCAGGGAAATTAATTTATTTGTTTTATATTTTAAAATAGCATTTAGTCACATGAGTCCATGTCACTATCAACAGTATTTTAGGGTGTGGGGGCTTACAGACACAGAAATCATCTCAGTGATGACTGAATATACAATTTCCAAGTACTCAGATAGGTATTTCCTATGACTCACATCACTTAATTTTTCTCATAACAGCTGACAGTCCTTGCTCCCTCCATTCCATAGCAGTGTTAGCTGCCCTGACTAAAATCAGTCACTGAACAGTAAAATTAGCTTAAATTCAGATCTTTCAGACATCAGTGGCAGGAAGTTTTACACAATAGACTTGGGTCTGATTATAACTTAAGTTTCAATACAAAATTCACACTATCTCTTCCTTGGACAGCCAAAGCAAGGTGGAGGTTGTTATCCTAAAATCTGTGTGTTGGGTTTGTGCCTTCAAATTTCTATGTTAGTTGTTGAAATACAAATGGATATTTTCTTGCAGATAAGAGAGATTGTAAACTGTGTTTTGTGAGTTTGTTTAGCTGTACTTATTAAAGGTATGTCTTTGAAAATGTTGTATGTCAAAAAAAAAGCATGTTTCTTGATTTAGGCATTTTTTGAGACTTTGTGAGTGAGTGTGTGTGTGTGTGTGTGTGTGTGTGTGTCTGTGTGTGTGTGTGTGTGTGTGTGTGTGTGTGTGTCTGTGTGCAGGAACACGTATAGACCAGAAAAGAATCAGATTACTTGAAGCTGGAGTTCCGGGAAGTTCTGAGCTCCAGATTTGTACAGTGAGTACTGACCTTGGGTCCTCTGAAAAAACAGCAAGCCATCTCTCCAGTCCCAAGATGCACATCTGTAACATGCATTGGAAAGAACACAATACCATTTTAAAATTACTCTCTCGTGGTCGGATTTTTAATGTATATTTTCTTTATTATAACTTATTCTCGTACATCCGGATTGTTATCCCCTCTTATCTTCCCATTCCCACTCTCCCTCCCTCTTCTGTCTATTCCTGGCCCCAGGCCTGAGAGGTGAGCCCTCCTGCTCCAACTGTCTGGCAATAGCCTATCAGATCTCATCAGGATAGCCTGTATCCCCTTCCTTTGTGTACCCGATAGGCTGTCTTGCCAAGTACAGTGACCAAATCCTGGGCACCCAAGTGCATGTCAGAGGTCCAGCAGCAGTCCCTGTCCCTCCACTACCACCACGACATGCAAAATCGGCAGTCCAGCAGTTACATCTGAACAGGGAGTCTAGGTTCTCTGCATGCATTGCCCTTAGTTAGAGGATCAGTTTCTGCAGGCTGCCCTGGCTTCAGATCCATTGGCCTTGATGGTATCCCTGTGGAGCTCCTGCTCCTTCCTGGACCTTCCATCCACCCACTCTTCCATACAACTCTCAGTGTTACACCCAGAGTCTAGCTTTGCGTCCCAGTATCTGTCTGGATCCCCCACTGGGTGGAGTCTCTCAGAGGATAACTATTTTTGTCTAATATCCACTTATAAGTGGGAATATACCATGTGTGTCTTTCTGTGTCTGGCTTATCTCACCTAGGATGGTAGTTTCTAGTTCTATCCATCTGGCTGCAAATTTCAAGGTTTCCTTGTTTTTGATAGCTGAGTAGTATTCTATTGTGTGACTGTACCACAGTTTCTTTATCCATTCTTTGTTGAGGGACATCTAGGTTGTTTCCATATTCTGGCTATTACAAATAAAGCTGTTTTGAACATAGTTGAGCAAATGTCCTTGTATGGTAGAGCATCTTTCTGATATATGCCCAGGAGTAGTATAGCTGGGTCTTGAGACAGCACTATTCCCAATTTTCTGAGAAAGCACCAGATAGATTTCCAAAGTGGTTGTACAAATTTGTACTCCCATCAACAATGGAGGAGTGCTCCTGTTTCTCCATATCCTCACCAGCATGTTCTGTCACTTGAGTTTTTTAATCATAGACATTCATAATGGTGTAAGATGAAATCTCAGAGTGGTTTTGATTTGCATTTTCCTAATGAATAGGGATGTTGAATGTTTCTTTAAGTATTTCTCCACCATTAAATATTCCTCTGCTGAGAATTCTCCGTTTAGCTCTGTCCCCCATCTTTTAATTGGGTTATTTGGTTTGGTGGTGTTTCATTTCTTGAGTTCCTTACATATTTATTTCACATTATTAATTAAAATTTGTTTGTTAGTCTATCCTGAAAAGTATTTTATACTTAGCTTTCTAATTATCACACAGTCTATATTTTATAGTTTTTCCCCATCTTCTCCCATAATTCCTCCTATATAGTCTTCTATTGCTACCTAACAATCGTGTGTTCTTCTTATATTTCATAAAATAAAATGAAAATTAAAAAATTAAAAATAAAGAAAAAAGGGCCCAAACAAAATACACACAAAGAAAACATGGTTAATGGAGGGGTGCCATGTCTGCTTCCCCCTTCCAATGCTGCACATTGTCTGAATTTTGTAGGTCTTGTGCATGCAGCCACAGTCTGTGAGTTCATATGTGCATCAGTCTTGTTGGGTCTGGAAAATGCTATTTCCTTGGAATCATCTATCATCTCTGACTCTTAAAAAATATTTCTACCTCGTCTTCTACATGGATCTCTGAGCCTTAAAGGAGGGGTTTGTCCAAAACCTCTCATTAAAGAATAAATGCTCCAAAGTCTCTCTGCACAATAGCCAGTTGTGGTTCTCTGTGTTCATTATCATATACTGAAAGAAACTTCCTTGATTAACAACACACTGATTTATGAGTAGAGCAATGTGTCATTAGGAGTCACTTTATTGCTATGATCCTTTAGCAGAATAATAGTAGTATATTTTCCCCTGGGCGCATGATCAATCTACTCTCAAGTTCTTGGCCATTTTGAAAGTGTCAAGTATGAATACCATCTCATGGACTAAGGCTCCAATCCAATCAAAAGGTCATTAATTAATTACTCTTACAACATTTGTGCTGTTACTTCACTAGCATATTTTGTAGGCAGGTTTCTATAGTAGGAAATGGGCTCCATGAATGTGTAAGATTTGCAAATACTTTCTTCTTCAGTAGCAAATACAGTACCTTCAAGTACTATGAACCCTACTCAATAGGGGTGAGGCTTCTTGTTGGGTACCAGTATGATTTCCCCATATCTGAGTACATAAGTGTGCTTTGTCTTCAGCATTAGGCTCTTACTATAAGGTTGTGGAGGGTAACAAACAGCTTTGACAATAGACTGTGATATTTGGAGGCTTCAGTGAGACACCTTTGGCCAATGACTGAAAAAGACATAAGCTATTCCTGGTGCTGGGACTTTTACCTGATAGACTATAATATTTAGTTAGGACATTTTTTTCCCTCATTATATATTAACTCTTAAATTTCTTTCATACATGTACATATTTCAGGAAACTTCTACTGTTCCCTTCTCCACTCAGTACCCCAGTCTATCTACTCATGTATTCTTCCTGTCCTAGTTTTCCCTTTAGCCCTTTACAACCTTGTATTCTTGTTCCCTGCTTTGGCTCTGCCCTCCCTAGACCCTTTGTAGCAACTTAACCTCTTTGAATTTCTAAAGCATTTGAAAGCTAACATTCACACATTTTAAAAAGTGTGGTGTTTGTCCTTCTGATTCTGACAAAATAACTCAAATATTTAGGATTTTTAATATTTATTGTATCCATTCATTTATTGACTGTTTGTTTATGACATCATTTGGTTATATTTTAGTCCATAAGGCTCATAATTCTTTTCTTTGCATTTTAAATTCCCTTGTATTAAGACAGCACTTTTTTTGTTTCTCCCACTCCTAATTGTCCACATATCATTTTGCTTTTTTGAATGGAACATTTGATACTGAAACAGTATTCTTGAATTGCTGGAGAACAATACAGTATATTGTGAGGAATATTAGAGACTTGAGATACTTAAATGCCCTACTACAGTTTTTGTGTATATGGAGCTATACAGTTTTAACTTCCACCAACAGTTACTGTAGACATTGCCGGGCAAGATTATCCAACTAGCCTATGAATGCTGTTCATAAAATAAATCACATGAAACGTTTCACACAGCAGCACTGCTGGATTTTAACAAGGCATTCATAACTTTAGTAAACTAACATTCCACTTTAGATTATTTCTCAGCCCCAAAATATAAAAACTGGGTTGGCCTAGTGACATGGCTCAATGAATAAGGTCATTTGTTGACCTAAGCTGCATCCACAGGATTCACAATCATGAAAAGAGAAAACAGTTGTCCTCTGATCACCACATGTGCTACATGCCTAAGCACAACATACATTTAGCACAAGCATGAACACACACACACCCACACACACACATACATAGGCAATATACAAATAAGCATTTTTAATGCATAAAATAAAAATGTGAAATCCATCCACTCTAATCTTGGGCTATATGATCATGCAGTCAGCCAGATTTAGTTCACAGGCAACACGTTATTCATCTCCAAAGCAGACAATGTCAAGACTTCCAAAGGACACAGAATTTACATTGGCTCCCTGCCTGAAAGTCAGGGAGGGACATGTGCTGAAATGTTGTCACATCAATGTTCTTCTTTTCCCTTGCTGTCTGGAGAAAGCTCCTGGTACTTTCAGACAGATATTTGTGTTGTATAAAATTTCTTTGTTCTTAAGGGACTCATCTTTCCCCACGTAGTGCATCACAGTGGATGTAGTTGTACTAATGCTTTTAAAGAGTGTTGCTCATAGAGATATGTAATGTATTTTTGTAAAAGTATTGCTTTCATTGAATATAACATAAGTGTATGTGTAATTGTGTGGGGGGGTGTGTATATGTGTGTGTGTGTGTGTGTGTGTGTGTGCGCTGTATGTGTGCAGGTGCATATGCACAGATGGGTGTGTGTTTATCCACCTTAATGTCATAATTCATCTTTCATTGTTCTTCTTTATTGAATTATGTAGGACGACACATCCTACACTAAAACCTCTAAATTTTGTCACTTGTGTTTTGTTGGGACTAGTCACATCCTTTTACAAGGTATGGATTATATTTTGCTAATATTCAACTCCTATTATATATCAGAGAAATTACTTATGCATCATTTCTTCTACAAACCATTTTAATTTACATTTATTACCATTCTTTTTGCACTCCTGAGGCTCTTTTGGAAATCTTTCTTTTTGCAACAGTAGATATTTGTACAAATTTATGATGGTTGCATGGGTAGACTGTCTTAGCTCTACTTTGCTTGTAATAAATTCAAGTTACTCTTATTCTCAAAAGGTAGATTTAATGGTAACACAAATAGACTCTGACAATTATTGTCTCTTACATCTTTGGAAATACCAAGTTATTGTTTTCTGGTTGACTTAGTTTCTAATGGGAAGACTAGGGTCAGGTTGATTTTCAGGATCTTGAGTCAATATAATGCTCTGTTATTGAATGAAGATGTTTATTAAGTTGTTACATCTTACTTTGTGCTGCCTAGCATGCACATGTGGATGTTTTTGTGCTGCTTCTTCATTCAAATTTCTTATAAATAATATATAGGGCTTATTTGTTGAGATTGATGCATTCAATATAATAAAACTGTTGGTAAGGTTCATGTATTTATATGGAAATAAAGGAGTATGAATCTAAGCTTGCAGTTCCGCCAGTAGATTTTCACAAATAAACCTTCAGTGCAGCACAATTCTACAGTTTTGACATTCTAGGCAGAGATAAAGTGTAAGCAAAAACATAGAGAAATAAAATGCTTTTTCAGCACAGACACCTGAGGATGTTTCCTGTGTCTGAAGATTATAAGAGAAGTGAGACATAACAAGAGACTCAGAGAGTTGCTCAAGCAGTCATGGGAGCCTCCCATAGCATGCTTAACAAGCACTGCTTTTATGCCTTCAGAGATTTGTAAAAACTTCCAAGTGAATCTGGTGAACTTAGTTTGAGGATGTATCTTATTATCTGAACAAATAATTTGAGGAACCACATGCGTGAGCAGAAGAAATTTACATGCATATTGTTTCTTGTCTGTGTCCTACAGATGTGATGAAATAGTTGAAGACCTAGTGCATCATGGGATTTGATTTGGGTAAATATTTGTTTGGTTTCCAGATTTATTATATTCTGAATACAAGTGAAAAGATCACTTAACTTTCTTATCCATCTTCCCCATGTGTTCTTCCATGCTATGGTAAGTCTATTTCTATATTTCATGCATAGACAGAAGTGCTTAGAATTTATATTAGTCAGTTTTATCATGAGATATAGAACCACTATATAGAAATGCTACATATCTACAAATGCATGGAAGGACAGATAAACTAATTTATCTGTAATTGCCTTTTTATATCTCTCTTATATATTAAATAGAGATTAAGTAGACAAATTGGTTTATAGATTTATCTGTATATCTGGAAAGAAAGATTTACTTGAAAAATTTAGAAAAACAAAATTAGACTGGGTAATAGTTGTTTTTTCAGTAGGTTTCTTTGATGAAGTGCTTTCTACCTTTTAAGCTTCAATTTAATTTTAACCCATTTTCTTCACATTCATTTCTCCCAGCCAGCATCAAATTGAATAATTTAGTTTATTTTTACTTCTTACCTATTTCTTGCTGTTTGATGTGAACTCTACAAAGGTAGGGAACTCTTACTCTGAATTTTGCACCCAGTACCCAGCATGCTGCCAGGAGCAAAGACAGTTATCATTAAATATTTACAGATGGATAAGTGAAAGTATAAATTATTAAAAGAAATGAAAACATATAAGAGGAAGCAATGCATCACTGAAAATTTAAGCTGAACTTGCCAAGATTCCGTGGCATCATCACTAATTTTATTGGAACACAAAGGAATTCTAACACTGGAACTTTCCTTTCAGTTGAATTCGTGTAAGTGAAATTAAATATCAATGAACCAAGTTCTTAAAAAGAAGCCACGGTAATTGCCACAATTGCATGATTGAGATGAATAATGAACATGCTAATGACAGTATAATATTAAATATTCAAAGTAGTTATCAAAAGTCAATTAGAACATAATTGTATAGCACTGAGCTACAGTCATTGAAAGGATCCTCCCTTGGGGAAAAGGCTGGTAACAGAAGAAAAGAATCATAATTTTAGTTCTCTCACACTTTTGATTTAATCCATAAAATGTAGAAAATCTTTAATTAGATTATTATACTTTGTTCAGGCCACTGTGGCAAAATGCTTTGGACTAGTTCAGTTATACACATTTATATATTATAATGCTGTATTCTGGGAATCTACGTCAAGGTACCCAGAGGTGTGGTACATGGACAAGGCTACTTTCCTGGTTCCTGAAAGCATCTTCCAATTGATTCTGTATGGTGCATGGCACAGGGATCCTCTTTGTTACGATCACCCATCCTATTTATGAGAGTTTAGATCTTATGATCCAGCCATCTTTTGAAGACCACTCCTTTATTCTGTCCACTGACTGGGTTCTAACTTGTGAGCTTTGGTGTCCATCGCTCAGGATGATTTGAGGAGTACATGATGCCTAATCTTGGTCCTCCCTTGGGCTTCATTATCAAAGGGACACTTTCCTTCTATGCCCCTTTTTTATTATCCATTAATGGTTTCTGTATCTGATTTTTAACTATCTTGAAAAACTCAAGAAATATAACTTCAATTGATGTAGATTATGGAATAACTGTATTTTTAATGATTACAAACTCTAAAAAGCAACAACTCTGATATTTAGCATTTCAATAGTCTTGTCTTGTTATCTCTCAAGACATCTAACATTGTTTTAATAGACGAATAGAGAAATTTCTGGCAGAAATTTAAGACAATTAAAAAAAAGTTGCCATATAAGGGTATAAAATTCAGAATGTTTCCATTCAGTTTGTCTCCAGAAAGAGCAATGGTTAAATTGAAACTAGCTGTTTTGTATTTGGAAAATGTGAAAAATTTGTTGTTGTTGTTATTGTTGTTTAAAGTTAAACATTCCCAAAGGAATATATTAGGTAAGAGAACCTCATTCATTTGACATTTGGTAAAACACCCTAACACGTGTCACTTTTCTCTCCATTGAATATCAGCTAACCAAAGCAATTTGACATACAAATAAGTTAAAATATAGTTGGTATGTGAATCTGTAAAATTATTTTCTGTAGTGAGAGGAAGCACATTTTTTCCCAGCCTTATTATCTGTTACTCTCTATATACTTCATCAAGTGGCAGCTAAGGCCTGTTTTTCCCACCTGATACAATTTTTAGCTTTCAACACTTAAAATATTACAAAAAGAGTTTTCTCTGCCTAGTTTAGTGAAATATGTGAGACAGGAGAAGAAAGAGCTGTTATCATTCAGAGGCTGGACAGGTAAACTCAAATTCCACAGAGTAACATCAGCATCCTGTTTTCTGATTCCCACAGAACATCTTTCATGGGAAGAAAAAAGCCCACACATATTAAATTGAAAAGATTTTAGCTCAGACATAGACAACTCCATAACATCATCTAGGTCACCAGCAAGTTTATAATAAGGTTTTCATATTTGGACAAAATAAAGTACCAATGGGTACAAGTTTCCTGCAGCTAATGGCCATTAGTTAAAAGGTTTTGAGAATGTTTTTGGTTAAGGGATAGTATTAATAAGTAACCTGAAAATATAATTTTAAATTATATAAGGGAAGCATATGATATAATGCATAAAAAAGTATCAATTCATTGTGAACTTAAAACAAATTTCAAGGAATATGTTTGGGATGCTCACAGTGAAAATGCTATAAAACATCTTTTAAAAATACTATTTTTCTTTTTACATAATATAAGCTGGTAATTTCCCCCTTCTCCAACTTCTCTATCTCACTATGCATCTCATTTCATGTTCTCTGTCTGTGTCTGTGTCTGTCTGTCTGTCTTTCCCTCTCCTTCTCCCTCTCCTCTTCTCTCTGCAAGAGGAAGAGGAAGTGGAGGAGAAGAAAGTAGCAGAGGTAAGAGAAGAAACAAAAATTGCCAAAACAAAAGGATGCCGCCCACCCTGACACACACGCATACACATATAAGCTCAACTGAATTTGTTTCCTATTGGAATACCAACATTTGTATAAAGAATGACTTTTGGAAAGCAAGAGAAGTTCTTTAAAATCAATATATGAATATGGCTGCATAGCATCTCATCTCAGCATTCATAATGCTACAACAAGATGGTCTTGAGTTTGGAGTAATAGGGAAAACCAGTGTCCAAAATAAACAAATAGACAAATGAGTAACTAAAAAAAAATTGTTCCACTTTAATGAAGTCAACAGCCAGGGCCAGAATACAGAGATAGATTACAATGTGTGTGTTGCATTATAATTATTATTTCCACCTGAAACTATGAATTTTATCTTATAATTGTAATACATGTATTTTCTTCTGTAAGATTTGCCTCTGAAAAATTGAATTTTAGTTATCTTCTTTGTTATTTTCAGAAGGTTCCCATTTTGTTTCTTAACTGCATTTCCATACTATTTATTAAAAATACTTTCATAAATCTATTGTAAGTTTATAATAAATAATGCATTATTCTCACCACATTGACAAAAAATTAAAACCAATTGCTTTCATTAATTACTGCTGATAAGATTGTGGAAAGGGTAATAATGATTTATGGAAATATAAATTTCTCAATTTGTTAGAAATATAAATAGAATAAAGTCATTAATGAACATATCCTCTAGTAGTAAATATTGTCAAGAATATAAATACTGGCAAATGTAGCATCTAATGTTGGAATAAACAACAACAGTGGAATCCTAACCAGTGTCTATCAGCTAGGACATTTTCAACCATGTTAAGGAGAGCAACAAAAATGTTAGACTTGTGGGTCTGTGAGAGTTCTGCAGACATAACTGCAGACGAACCCATGAGATGTTATCAGATTAACACAACACAAGACAAAGAGGATGTTAGTGTGCTTAAATTAATTTGCTTTAATGAATTAAAGTGATAAACAAACTTCTCAGAGATGTAGCACCCTTTACTTTTTCTGAAGAAAGAAGCCAAAGGAAAATATGGAAACCTAAATTGATTTGCTGTGTGGATCGTGGGAAAAAGTGAGAGAAGTTAAATGAGAATAAACAAAGAGTAAGAGCAGAGAAACTCGTGTGCACAGCATGTCTAATGCATTATAGAAGAGCTAGATTTGGGTAGGGGTTTAAAGTTTACCGCCTGTATAGTCCTTGGCTGGAGCCATAGTTTGAGCAGGACCCCCGGGGCACAAATCTGCCTATCATAATGTTCTATTTGTAGGTTTCTAGGACCCTCTGGATCCTTCTACTTTGCTATTCTCCAGAACATTCTCCACAGTTGAGTGGAGAGTGGGGTATGATTTTTCACACGAATTATGGTGCCTCATATTTGACCATGTCTCCTGGAGGGGGAGACCTGGTGGCACTCAGAGGAAGGATAGCAGGCTACCAAGAAGAGACTTGATACCCTATGAGCATATAAAGGAGGAAGAGATCCCCCTCAGGAACAGTCATAGGGGAGGGGGAAAAGGGGAAAATGGGAGGGAGGGAAGAATGGGAGGATACAAGGGATGGGATAACCATTGAGATGTAACAAGAATAAATAAATAAATAAATAAATAAATAAATAAATAAATAAATAAATAAAAGAGCTAACTGTTTCTTTCAGGCTCCTATGTTCCCTTCATTGCTAGGCTCTTTTGAGTCACTCATGAATCTTCATTTCATTTCCCTCCTTCCCTGCCCCATTATTGTTCTGCCCCATTGTACCTGTTGGCATGTATTAACAACAGGGAATACAGTACTCTTATCAGCTACAATCCAGATCAACATACACCTGCTTTTTTCTTGCTCTTCCATTTCCTGTCTTTTTTCTCCTCACTCCCCTCTTTCCACCTCCCCTGCCCACCCTCCACCTCCTCTCTCCATTAGGACATGCAGCCGACTTTAGATTTTTATATTTTAAAGTAGCTAGTTTTTTATTGATTACCTATGTGCCTACCCAACACACTTTTAAAAATTTTGTCTTAGATAAGAAGGCCCTAAATATTCACTATGTGCATTACTAGATGATATTTTGTAATGCCTGTTATAAAATTTAAACATTAAGGCCAGGTGCTGTCAGATGAATTGGGTCTATATTCTAACGGTGGAGGAAGGTAGAGAGTGCAATCCAATTATAACTTACAAATTGGTGGAAGAAAATGACCTGTGAAAGTCAAGATGTTAACTCATCAACAGCTGTGAAGTAAATCAATTTCTTCCTATACATGATCCCCCATCTGCTTTGAAAGGTTTGAACTGATGGATTTTCAGGCATGTTCGGACATAATGTCAAGAAAGGACCTTTCATTGCAAGCCTAACCTTTTCATAGCACATGTACCAAAATATTCCCTTAATTTAAGCACTATCCTGGTGTCAATAACTGGCAAAACTCACATGTAAGAAAGAATTTTCAACCTTTTAATTCCACACCCACTATTATGAAATTGGCATAATTGTGGCTGCTTCTCTGTCAATGAAAGAACAGATCTAAATGAGAAAATATCACATCATTATAACAAATCAAAGATAAAATACAACTTTGCATGAATACATGGAATTAGATGTTTATAATCAATATTTAATGAAAAGCAGTATGGCGTAGAGATGATGACATCCTTGAATGTAAAGAACACGTACCCAAGTCTGAACTGCATAAAAATGGGAAATATTAACGGAGTGTCATCAAAGGCAGATCGAAACTTACATCCCTGTCATAGCTTGAATGCCTAGAGAATGACTCGCAAACCCTACCTGTGTTATTTGGCCTTAGAAGATTAATTATATTTTCACAGTGTCTGATGAAATGGTTCTTTTCATTCCCCATCTATAGAATACAGAGGTAGAGCTCCCAGGAGACCTAAAGTGCGATACAACTTTCTGTAGCACCTTGACTGATGAGGAACCAGAATCTGGCTTCTTGCAGAAGTTGCCAAGTTGCAGTGATACCTTGCTCCACACTGGCTTATGTGCCCCGGAAAGAGAATGTTGTGGCACTCCCTTGACAAGGTAACATTCTGTGAATAAGTCATTGGGTGTTATTCCTTGGTTTTGTGTAGGAACCAGGCCCGACTGGGCTGCCTGTCTGTCTTGCTGTTTCATGTCCTGTTTCTAGCAGCTTCCATGCTGTGTTTATCTTGGTTAGCTAGTTGTGTTTACTGCTCTGAGAACGTGCCCCTCCCTTCCTCGAGACTTTTCCTCCTGTGTGCGATTATCTCTTGAGGGATTTCACCTGGGAGGGGGATTCCTGTTTTGCCCTATAAGAAGGCTCTTTGGAACTCTGGGGTACCAAGGAGGATAATAAACCACTGCCGAGGCTGCTGCTCTCTTAGCACAAAGGACCCGCTCTGTTATTGTGTGTGTGTGTGTGTGCATGAGTTAAATCCGCAGCCCCTCGCCCTCGACTCGGTACCGCAGCGGCGCGGGCATCACAGTTATGCTTTGCTACATAGAGGTAGAGACAATTTCTCTCTCTGTCTTTGAGGAGAACCATGTAACAAAGCTGACCAATATGACCTCTAGGACCTCTGAGTCACCTTCAGCCAAAATTGAATCAGGATCTATGTCACAAAGCCTTAAGGAAATACATAGACTATTGACATTAAATATGGAAAATTATTTTAAGGTGCTCTGTTCTGAGGCTTTCTCAGCCAATACCTACTTTTGTATTATTTTTAAAAAATGTTGAAGATCTTTTCCCAATCTGTAGGCTGTCACTTTATTCTGTTGTCAGTGCCCTTTGCCTTACAGAAGCTTTTCAGTTTCATGAGGTCCCATTTGTTAATTGTTGATCCTAGGGCCCCAGTTCTTGGTGTTCTGTTCAGGAAGTTGTCTCCTGTGCCAACGAGTTCAAGGCTTTTTCCACTTTTTCTTCTAACAAATTCAGTGCTTTTACATTGAGGTCTTTAATCCACTTCAACTTTAGTTTTGTGCACAGTGATAAACATGAATCTATTTGCATTTTTCTACATGCAGACACCCAGTCAGACCTGCACCATTTAAGCAGAGAACCTAGATCCCCCATTCAGATGTAGCCAATGGATAGCTCATTCTCCACATGGGGAAGTGGGAGTGGGAGTGGGGCACTGCCTCTGACATGAACTCTGGTGCCATCGATTTGCTCACTGCCCCTTGGCAGAGGGGCCTTGTGGGAACACTGAGGAAGAGGAGGCAGGCTATCCAGATGAGACATGATAGGCTGTGATCAGAAGGTGTAGGAGGAAGGATCCCACCTGTCAGAGGTCTAGGGGAAGGGAATAGGGAGGAACAGGGAGGGAGGGTGGGAACGGAAAGATAAGGACAAGGAGATTACAATCAGGATGTCTTGTGAACAAATTACAATAAAAAGATTCTAAACAATGTTAACGTTTTAAATCAAGTATAAAACAAAATATTGTATATAAATATCAAATGTTTCTTATAATCTACATACACATTTATTTATGTTTAATATGTTATTTGATGCTTATGACATGTAAGTGTTTACATATAAATATACATGTATTTATATTTGAGTGTTGGTTGTCTTGATTTTGAAGATGTTCATTTGAGAACCATCCTTCCTGGCTGTAGTCTTATACCTAAACAAACAAAACAACCAATGAGTGGAAATTGCCAGATAATAAATGTAAACTGAATCAACCTCTGAATTTGTGGCTATTTCTTATGCAGCATAAATGAATGTACTCATATTGTTACATGCACATGGCCTGGTAATAGATTACAAGTGATTGCCTTGTAGCTCTTTCCTGAAGAATTTATGACTGAAGCTAGGAATCTTTTCAGACACAATGTGATGATGTCTTGAGTTTAGAAAGTTAGAAAACACCCTACCAAGAAGTAACATTTATATTTGTGTAGTAAGAATCATAAGTTTTAGTTTCTAATAAGATGGAAGAAAAGTGGATAAATAAAAGAGATAGGAATGCAATGTTCCATATTTTATTGATTTTCTATCTGCTTTTCATCCACTATACAAAGACTAGATGCATTTAAATCTTTTTCCTTTCTGTAGTGCTTTAACAGGCTCTTCTCTCGAAGTCCCTTATGTCTCAAGTTGACCTCTCTTGTATGCAATGAAAGCTTCGACATCATTGAAGTAATGCACCAACAGAGGAGAGGAAAAACACACTTATCAGCAGCAGGGCCACTCAGCAATTCCATATCCTGAAGTCTCATCTCTTAGCTCTATAACTTGCTTTTATGTCCACTTTTGCTACTCTGAGTGCGGATAACTCTAATCCTCAATTCCAGTTAATGAGACAAAATGTTTAAGCATCCAAAGGTGGAAGCACGTTTTATGGATTTAAAAGCTATTTATTCCAGTAAAATTTCCATTTGGACCGAAGCTAAAATAATTTTCAGAAGGGAGAGAAGATTGTAAAGGCTACATGGAAATAGTGTCTGCTACTACAATTTAACTTTGGAATTTGCTAGAAGAAAATCAGTTAACTGTTCACTGAAATTAAAGGAAAACGAACCCAGACAAAGGGCTAAAACTAGCTAGGTTAAATTGGGAATGATAAAAATAGATCTGAATTGCACATAGGTCAACTTCAGAGTGATAAAAAGATATGAGTTGCATGTAGTAATCCAAAATATAAAATGGTAATAAATATACACCAAAGGTCAGAGGACAGCACCACATTGCTAGTCAATGTATAATGCTTTCAGCTCCATCTATTCTGAGCCTAGGACCCTACGTAGTTGAGGTTCTAATCTCAGTGTTGAAAGGACATACAAAAGTTAGGCCAAGGATAAATGCTTCCTGGAGGGTCTCTGCACTAAAAGATACTCTCATCAATTTGCTTCTACTTACAGAATTTGACTATCAAGATGTCATCAAAGGCAACAGTGAATAAAATATATACCCTCTGTCCATAGTTGGGCAGAAATCAATGTGCCTGACTCAGGTAAAGTAACATTATTGTGGATTCAGACAAGGGATAGATTTAGATTGGGTATTGTGGTACAAGAAGCATAGGCCTTTAGGAGAGAAAATGGAATAGAGAAATTTACGGGGATGGCTATAGTGTTCAGGCAATAGTAAGTAGTTGTTTTATCTATGGGGTAGTGTGTGTGTTTATGTGTGTGTATGTTTGTGTATTTGTGTGTATGATTTTATTATATACTTTGAAGGTGAAATTTAAAAATATTCACTTTCCATCACTTGAAAAACTATAATACAAAAGCAGCTGGATTCAGTTTCCAACCCCTTAAACAAATTGGAAGTGAGGACAAAGGCCTGTATCTCAGCACTGAGGAGGCTGAGACAATGCAAGACACAGGTCAGAGCTACATATCAACACCCTGCCTTAGGCAAACAGATAAACAAGCAAACACAAGCAAGCAAGGATGTAAATGGAGATAAGACACAAGGGAGAACATTGAAGGACTTTAATCAGAAGGTGTCCTGATGCGATTTATTCATGGTCTTTACTGCTTTACCTCAAATGGATTCAAAGAAAATGTACAAGTACATTTAAAAGAGATAAACTTTCAACACACCATATTACAATTAAGGCAATGAACATCAAGGTTATATCCCTAAGTTTACAACACACGGTATTCTTTGTGCTTTGTACTATGTATGGCCATCACCTCTGAAAGTTGACCCTGTATACCTGGGTCACTATATAGCACCCCTGACTCTGCTATCATATGGCACACTGATTACTGAGAAGCAGTTGTGCTGTCTTAACATGATTTTATTTTTATTTTTAATAATTGAGAAAATGATATGAAAACCTAATGATGCCAGTTAAATGTCAGTCATCATCCTCCTACCACCACACTGAGATGAACCAAAAGACAGAGGAAATAGCCTGCTAGTGAATACAAACGGCTGCCCCACTGCCACAAAGTCATATTTCACTGAGCACCTCAACCCTACAGACATCTGAATGCTTTACTTTTGTTTCACTATAAATCTCAAGAACAATACAGTCACAACATTCTATAGAGACCAAGTTTGTTCATATTCTTCTTTAAAATTGTAAGATGTTGATCTTGAATATAAAACTTTAGCAAAACTTAAAGCATCTGTGCTGATCAAATATACTTGGTTTCAATAAATTTTGACTATTGTTATTACAAATTGCATCTTCTGTATATCTGATAGATTTTTAATAAGCTACATACATTACCCTTAAGCTTTAAATTGATCTCTTTTCTATGTATATATACCCACACTCTTGAGATTAGCAAGAGAGTTCTAGGACTGAGACGAGATACTGAAATATAAAAGAAACAGGTTAGTTGTGATTCTATGATCAGGGTACTGTGGAAGACAGTGAGGCTGGTAACGGACAGCCCTTCACATTAAACGGATCAGGGACTCCTGGAACAATGAGAAAGAGAACAGGTTTAGAAGTTCCAAGGCTTACTCTTGCTGAGAACTCCACTGGTTTCATGAAGTGCAAAGTGGAGGTCTCTGCCAGGGATGTCTTCTTCCCATGATTCCCATTCAGAGTGCCTAAGCTCTCATGGGGTTGAAGGGATGGAAGAGGACCTTGGAAGAGTACCCAAGAGCTGAGCTGCCTTGCGACCTTGTGCTCTGGTTTTGTAAATGTTAGCTACTCCTTCATGAGTATGACCTAGATTCTGATGTTCGGAGAAGCAGGACATTAGTCACAGAGTAGGCAAGAGTAGCATTATCGGAACCAACTTTCTGTTCTTTAGAGACCGTTAAATTACCTATAGGAAGACTAGCATGTTGTCAAATAATCCTTTCCAATATTCTCTTCAGCGATTTAAAAGAAAAATAGATGCAATCCTAATCAGTGGAGCTGTGTTGACTAAACTTGAATAACATTAAACTTCAGGAGTGAAGAAACTATATTATGTAATGTGGGTTGTTAGCTCCCCAACAGAAAAGGCACCATTAGTTTTTCCTACCTCTGCAGTGTTTCAAGAAATCACATTGTTCTCATTGTTTGATAGTGTATAAATTCCTGGCTGCATTTTTGTCCCTGTCTTTTTCCATACATTTTATTCCCTTTGTGGATATTATAGAGCTAGTCAAACTTTTTTTTTTGAGGTAGCTATTGTGAGGCATTATCCTAAATGGCTTTTCCAATGGATGTTGTATCAGAGGCTGTTGACTACGGAACTCTTAGATTGGTAATTAGACTTCTGCACATATTTGATGTTATTTAGTTCTCTCTCACTGAGGTGTATGAATGGAGGCTGAATCTTAGGTCACAGATGATTTAATTGTATGAGTAGCATATATGTTGTGATAATCCTGCAACACAGCTAGGTTATAAAAAGAGAAGGGTTGCTGTATTTAGCTTTTATTATGTTTAGGTATGTGCCTTGTATCCTTGATCTCTCTAAAACTTTAAACATGAATGGGTATTGGATTTTCTCAAATGTTTTTCTGCATCTACTGAAAAGATCATGTGGTTTTTTTTTTCTTTCAGTTTGTTTATATGGTGGATTACATTGGTCAATTTCCATATATTGAACCATCCCAGCATTCCTGGAATGAAGTCTACTTGATCATGGTGAATGAGATCTTTGATGTCTTCTTTTATTTGGTTTGTGAGTATTTTATTGAGTATTTTTTCATCAATGTTCTTAAGAGAAATTGGTCTAAAATTCTCTTCCTTTGTTGGGTCTTTGTGAGGTTTAGGTATCAAGGTGACTATGGCCTCATAGAATGAGTATTGATAATGTTCCATCCATTTCTATTTTATGGATTATCTTGAAGAATTAACTCTTCTTTGAAGGTTTGATAGAATTCTGCACTGAAACCATCAGGCCCTGGGCTTTTTTTGGTTGGGAGACTTTTAATTATTGCTTCTATTTCTGTAGGAGAAATAGGACAATTTAATTTGTTTATCTGTTCTTGCTTCAATTTTGGCAAGTAGTATGGTTCAAGAAAATTGTCCATTTCCCTTAGATTTTTAAATTTTGTGGCATACAAGCCTTTGAACCAGGACCTTACTGTTCTTTGTATTTTTTCAGAGTCTGTTGTTATGTCTCCCTTTTCATTTCTCATTTTGTTGATTTGGATAGTGTCTCTTTGCCTTTTAGTGAAAACTTGTACAAGCACTTTGGAAATCAATCTGGCACTTTCTCAGAAAACTGGGAATAGGGCTACCTCAAGACCTAGCTACTACACTCCTTGGAACATACCCAAAAGATGTTCTACCACACAACAGGGACATATGCTCAACCATGTTCATAGCAGGCTTACTGGTAATAGCCAGAACCTGGAAACAACCTAGATGTCCCTCAGTCGAAGAATGGATAAAGAAACTGTGGTACATTTACACTATGGAATACTACTCAGCTCTTAAAAACAAGGAAATACTGAAATTTGCAGGCAAATGGGTGGAACGAGAAATGGTTATCCTGAGTGAGTTAACCCCGACCCAGAAAGATATACATTGTATATAATTACTTATAATTGGACACTTGCCCAACAGAGATGTCTCCTGAAAGTATTCACTTAGCCGGAGATTCGGATAGATAATGGGACTTTCTATTTGGACTCTACACGAGAAAGGTAAGAGAGAATGGGGAAATAGAATGATCCAGGGGTTCTAGAAACCTACAAGAAGACCATTAAGGCTGGCGGATCTGGACCCAGGCGGGTCATCTCAAACTACTGTACCAACCAAGGACAATGCATGCAGTAAATTTAGGATCCCTATCTAGATCAAGCCAATGGACACCACATTCCCCGCAACTGCATGGAGTGTAGGGACTGACTCAGAAATGAACTCCAGTGCCCCCTATTTGACCACTTCCTCTTGGTGAGGAGACCTGGTGACACTCAGAAGAAGAGTAAGCAGGCTACCAGGAAGAGACCTGATAGGCTGTGATCTTATAGTGAGAGAAGAGGTTCCCTTTTGTCACAGACCTAGTGGAAAGGAATAGGATGAAAGAGGAAAGGAGGGGGGAATGGTAAGATACAAGTGAGGGCATAACAATTGAGATATAATCTTAATAAATTACTTAAATTTTAAAAAGAAGAAGGGAAATACTTTCTGATGAAAGATTCTGGGAAACCTGGTGCATGACATGTGGAACAATACCCTTAGAAAGTAAGATTCCAGCCTGCTTTCTGTTTTAAATCAAATATTTATTCTCACAGACCAAAGCATTGTCAGCTCTTAGCTGGCTCTTTTGGTGCCAGCTGTCTATGGCTTTTAGTTACAAATGTAGAGGAAGTGATTCCTTGAATGCAACATAGTTTCTTTCTAGATAACAGATTTCCTAGGACGTTGTCTACATGTCATTTGCATTTTACAGTAAATCTATAGTATACATCAATTTAGCCTTTTGGCTAAACATCACAGGAGTTGGCACAGGCGATCACATTAATTGTCCATTTAATCTGATAACCTTCAGGAAGAAACCCACTTCTGCCTTCCAGGGGCAGACACAACATGAGCCATAATGCATCCAGCCAATTGCAGATTGCAAGATTAAATTAGCTAAGAAAGGAAGAATGGATTGAGAACTCTGATCAACCATTAAAAGGAATTGATTCATTTTACTGGCATTTAGTTCCTGCATACACCTTTCACCGCAAAGTTGAGTGTCTGCATGTAGCTAGCTGGAAAACAGCATGAGTATGTCATTTGTTTCCAGGAATTTAGAAGTATAAAATAAATCCTTCATTTCATTACTGATACACTTAAGTGAATATTATAGCCATTCAAATCCTATACCAGTATACATAGTATTGCTCTAATGTCATGATTAACTCTACCAATATCTGATGGTCTCAATCCTTACGATTCAGGGTGGTTTATGGGGAAATTCACCAACATTACCTGAAATGCTATTTTGAATTTGAACTGTTGTTTATACTTGAGACAGAAAACAATCAAAATTGGCATTTACACCTATGAATGATTTATGTGCCCAAGAATATTTTTAAGTTTCACAAAATATACAAAATCATTGCTTTGAAGACACACTGTTACTAGTTCCTTATATTTCAAAGAATTAAATAGAAGTGTAAGTGCAAATGCCTCTCCAAATATAGTTCTTTTTCATAGGCAATGGAAATAGACTCTGTGATCTCAGACAAGCCCTCTCATTCTTTATGCATCATTTTTTTCAAGTCAGGCTAAATAACAATATCCACTTAGATTACTAAAGTCATCAGAAGAGCCAAGTGAGTTATTTTCTACCACCAAGACTATACCCTTCATGTTTCTTGATGTTCATCAGAGAACTTTTTATGAGATGATAGACCTAATATTCTGTGGATTTCTCTAAAGTCTACCAGTTTCTAGGGATCTCGTGATTAAATTAAAATTCTTTATCTTTAGAAGACTCTTTAAAAACAGATGCTTCTTTTTCATACATTCCCTCAGGCAATTTGTAATTTTGACTTTTCCATTATGGGTTCCATTAACTTGATCACTTAATTGAGATAGTACTGCCAGACTTCAGTGTAAAAGTAATCCATTTCTCTTTGTAATTAGTAAGCATTGAGTATAAACACATAACACTATGGGAGTAATCTATTCTCCATCAATTTTAAATCTATTTATTGATAGTAATAGAATCCCGTTTACTCAATAAATAATCACCCAAAATTGCCATCATTATTTAATTAAATTCTGACTTTTCTCTGCACAGCCTGTTACTTTTTTGCATTTTTGTCATGTTTTAGCATGTTCTTATATTTCTAAATAGTAAGTTCTTGGAAGCTCACCTTGTACCTATTTTGACAATCCCCAGGGTCCACTGTTTTCCTAAGGATCTGGGTTTGTGAGTGGAGAACTGTATTGTAAAACATGAAATATCTAATTATGCTCATTGCTACTGAGATTTGGTTGTGTTTACAGCAGTTGAGCATGATGGAAATAAGAAGTAGATAGCCACGAATAACCAAGTCCCTACATGCCCCCTCGTGCATAGACACACTATCATGTTCTCAGGGGCTTTTGAAACCTTACACCACACCGTCTGTCCTAACCCTACAAGTCCTTCCTTCCCATTTGAGTACTCGTATAGAGCACTATTTGAGACACTAGGTATTGACAAAAGAAGATGAAGACTAAAACTGTAAGCAAGGGAAACAGGAGTTTATGTTAATTAGGCCCTAATAGACAGTTATTTAATCAAATTGTAATCAAGATATCATGGTGAATATATTTTGTGATAAGATTAAGTGTTTTAATTATTTTAAGTGGCAGAAAATACACTAGATCATTGGGTAGAGAAGATTAAGTGAGATAAAACTTTCCTGAAGAGATACTTTGCTTATAGTTCATAGCTGAGTTAATGCCTCTTTTGTGGCTTGCTTACATAACGGAATGTATCTGATCAGTCCCCAGTTACATAGGTTCATTCCTGGCATTAACTATATATACAGATGTTCAACAGTATCTTCAAGAGGTTAGCTCTAAAATGCTCATAGGGTACCAACATCCACGGATGTTCATATTAAATTAAGTTGCATGTGCTTTAAACTGCACCCATTCTTCTGCATGTAATGAATTCTCTTTAGATAACCTATGATAACAAAGTAGATACTAAGAAATAATTCTCTGAAAAAAAGATGCTAACTTTATATTGCTTTAACGATGAGGATAAAAGATACATAGACAATAGTACGATGAGATGTAAGTTTACAAATACCTTGTGATATTAAACCACAGAAACAACTAAATCAGGGAGTGCCTTATTTTCATTTATACCCTGACTTTTTGGTTATCAGTTTTCCTTTTTTTCCCTTGCTTTTCCTCCAAATGATCTAAGTTGCTAATGACACAGTAACAAAAATGTTCTGTGGATCCAAGGTAAGGATCGTATTGCATACTAAGTACTTTGTTTTCTCTTTCAATATACTTTACCTTTAATTAAGAAGGTGCCTATACTTCTTTCCTAGTACGTGCACATGAATGCTGGGCCCCAGAAGGCCTAAAGAGGGTGTTAGATGCCCTGTAGTTGGAGTCACAGATTGTTGTGATCTATCTGTCATGGGTGCTGGGAATGGAACTTGATCCTCTGGAGGAGCATCACAGGCTCTTAACCACTGAGTCACTGTTCCAAACTTCAAGTTCTTCTTTTTTTTCCATTCTTACTGAAAAAAATAAAACTATTAGGCCTCACATCATCTTGGCTTTCACTGTAAAAGAAAAACATGTGTAACATAACATTACAACAGTTTCTAAACATGTGTTTAAGTGCAATAAAATAACATCCAAAAGTCTTCATATTTTATTACCAAACATTTTCAAGTATCTTCATAATTGATTAGATTACTTGGTATGTGCTTAAATGCTAGTGTTATTGGCATAAAGCTTACAGAACTGAAAAGTGAATGGTTTTTCATGTCTTATATGCCTGGTTCTCATTAATTATATTAATAAGTTGATACTTCAAAACATATGGCATGTCAGGATTCCAGGACATTCAATTTCTACTTACAAGTTAAATATATAAGCTATGGAAAGGGTGAACATATACCCAAACTTACTTCGGAAAAGTAGACAAGCAGTTTAATGATTGTGGGGACACAAATGGGAA
Source organism: Acomys percivali (assembly GCA_907169655.1). Classification (NCBI taxonomy): domain Eukaryota; kingdom Metazoa; phylum Chordata; class Mammalia; order Rodentia; family Muridae; genus Acomys; species Acomys percivali. Next base: position 77,652,152 of record OU015749.1, read on the forward strand.
AGTGTCCAAAGGAAAAATAAAATTTCTGTTGAAACATTCAATGTCTCCTTATAACTTGGTGTAGGCTTTTGTTTTCTATTTTTGATACAAAACCTCTAGAATTCCATTTCATAATTCTGTGTACATAAATCATCACAGAAATGAGAAGCAGATTCTACTCCCAGGGCCCCAAACTCACAGAGAGTCAGCTGTGGGGAAAGTAGTGTTGACATGTCAGGTCTCTCAGACAAGCATGGTGGTGGAGAAAATTTACATGCCTTAGTTGCACTATGAAAACACTAGCACATATAAGTTGAAGTTTGAAAACAAGACACATTGATACTCTCAGGGTCCAAAAGGACTACAGACTTCAGAGTCATTTAAATTTTTCATTACCAAGAATACTAAACAGGTCAGGAGAGAGATGTGAGATATAGGGCATGGCCAGGTTCTTGTAGAAAGATGGCCATTACAAGGGAGAGTGAATAGATTTAGAAGTCTGTGCAGGCTATAAACAGTGAGGTGGAGAGAATTCTTTTTTTTTTTTTTTGATAGGATAATTTTTTTTGACTTTTTTAAAATTAATTTATTCTTGTTACATCTCAATGGTTATCCCATCCCTTGTATCCTCCCATTCTTCCCTCCCTCCCATTTTTCCCTTATTCCCCTCCCCTATGACTTTTCCTGAGGGGGATTACCTCCCCCTGTATGATACTCTAGAAAGTCATAAAATATCTCTCCATAGTGGGGTGCTTCTGTCCTTCTATAGTGTTCACTCTCTGCAGTTTGGTTGACCCCTGAATTAATGATGCACACAACTTGAGTGTATACTCCAAGCAAGGGAACCATATATTTTTAAGTGGCACTCAAAATTTGCCAAGGCATGCACACTTTTAGCCAGCCAGCCTTCCTTTCCTGCTCATCCGAATACCAAGGACACAGTGTTTATGTTTCACACTGCACATGGTGAGCACTTCAATATGAACAGGACAGAGGGAGCACCAATCTCAGTCTCGAGATACAAATATTTTCTCTTTAACTGTCACATTCTCGTTAGCCCTTCCCCTTGGCTCACTGTCGTGGCATTTCAGCTTGCCTCCCACTGTGGTCTTTAAAGTTCAACACTTTAATTTTACTTTTCCTGGACTATGGCTCTTGTGGACAGAGGATGTTCCAGCACTCCCATTCACAGTTCAGTGGGATTTAAGGATCAAAATAAAATCTGATAAAAGTGTGGCTTCTCAGAGAGGAACAAGGATTGGCATGTTCTTAGTGCGAAATTAGCAGGCCCCATCTCAATTCAGAATGTCCCTTCCTGGATTATAGATGTCAGTGTTAAAGGCCTAATCCATGTACCCTCCACGTACTGCATGGGGGCAGTGTCTTAAAGAGACATCTTTGATATTTTTGGTGGAAGGTTTCTATAACTAAATTCTCACTCTTTGGGGTGAAACAAAATTTATATTCCATGAATTTATTTTATAATGCATATTCACAAAAAGTATAAAGATTTTTGTAGTTGTTATATATAATTAGAAACACAGATTCTATAAACATTCAGGGCTAAGGATACAGCTCAATGATAAAATACCATCTTGCCTAGAATAAGAGGCCTTATGAGTCATCCTCAGTGACATGTACAATTTATAATTAATATTTCTGATACCCAGACTGGTAAAAATGATAATAGTGATAACAACAATGTTAATGGGGGATTTCTTTTTCTTTCTTGCCTCCTCTCTGCTGCCAAAACCAAGTTGGATCTCCAGATATAAAGAATGGGTCACGTACATTACTCATGCTTTCAGGGGAAAAAATCTAAGTACCGCCCCTGCACCTGTGTCATAGCTTCCCCTTCATTGCTAACTGTTCTTTGACCATATTCCCTTCTTTCATTTCTCACAGGCACTATCACTGTATAGGGCTCTACCTGCTTGGCTTATCCACTTTCATACCTTCCTAGTGTTTCATAATGGACTGCTATACTTCAATGGCTGATTGACATTTTTATTTACTCTTTTTTAATAGATGTGAAAAGCCTCTTCATTAAAGAGTCTTTCAGTAATGGCCCCAATAACAGTCATTACAGTAGCAATGGCAAATCCACTGGTCCAATAAATTACCATCAGTGCCAAGATGCTGTGATGCCTTGTGATTTACAGTACTTGAAGTCTAAAGACACTTTTAGAGACATTTGTTTTTGAAGTTTAAATGTATATTTTCTTTTTTTTATGTGAACTTCTTTTTCCTTGAAAATAGATTATTCTATCATTCAGTAAATCCCAACCATAGTTTCCCCTCCCTCCACTTCTCCCAGTTTCCAATTATTATCCTATTTCTCCCAGATCCACTTCCTCTGAGTTTCCTTTTCAGAAAAGAGGAGGTCCCTAAGAGACAACAGCCAAATAGGATAAATCAACATACAATAAGACAAAGTGAAAGCCCTTATTTGAGGCTGGACAAGGTAACACAATAGGAGGGAAAAGTCTCAAAATCAGGCAAAATTTTAAAAACCCTCAGAGATACACTTTCTCCCTCTGTTAGGATTTCCACAAGAACACCACACTAATAATTATGACATACAAAGAAGGCCTGGTGCAGACCCCTGCAGACCCCTGCAGACTGTGTGCTTGGCACTTCAGTCTCTGTAAGTTCATGTGATCTCTGCTTAATTGATTTGATGTTTCATGTTCTCCTGATGTCCGCCATCACCTCTGAATCCCACAGCATTTTCTTATCTTCTAAGGGGTTCGTTGATCTCTAAGGGGAGAGACTCAATGGAGACCTCCCATGTAGACTCATTCGCCACATAATGTTTGGCTGTGGGTCTCTGCACACACTCCCAGAGGAAGTTTCTATGGTGAAGACTGGCAAGGCACCAATCTGTGAGTATAGCAGAATGTGATTAAGATCATCTCATTAATATTTTTTTCCAGTTGTGTTTGATTCTACCATAAGGCTCTGGGCTATCATTCTCCAGTGCCTGGATATCCAAGCAATGTAGAAAATGAACTCTTTATCTGGGGTGGGCTTCAAGTTAAACCAAACATTGGTTGGCCATTTCTACATGTTCTGTACCACCACTGACCCTCCACATCCTTTAGGAAGAACAAATTGTAGAAGGAGGGTTTTGTGGTTGGGTTCATGTCCACGTGTCTCTTTCCATAGCCTATAGATTACCTTCTCGTGCCAAAGAGACTAATATTTAAGGGAATGGTATGTAATCCTTTAGCAGTGTGGCCTCTCTGTGTTCAATGAGCTGAGTAGAAGTCCTCATCAATGGGACCTTATTGTCAGTTTTCAGAGGGTGTCCTTTTGGTTTTTTTTGTTTTTTTTTTTTGGAAACTAACTTTATTTTTTGATCAATTTTTGTTATTAATTTATTCTTGTTACATCTCTATGGTTATCCCATCCCTTATATTCTGGGAGGGAGAGGGTGTCCTTTTGTCTTTGGATTAGCCTGGGTTGTTTAGAGATCTCCATGCAATCTTCTTAAACAATAACTCAATCGAGTGTTGGAAGCTTTGCCTAGGTACAAAAGATGCCCAATTCAGACTCCATATCCTTCATTTCTAGGAGATCTCACTAAGATCAACCTCATAATTCCAGGACGTTTCAACTGTTGTAGTTCCCCTACTGTCCCCAAGTGAGGGACAATTCCACTGTCTCTCCCCACACACTCTCCTTCCATCCTCCCTCCTGGTCCCTCCAAATATCATCCTCATGTGTGCCCATTCAACCCTGAGAATATATCCTATTTGTCTTTGCCAGGGAGGAGACCTGTGCTTCTTCCCTGTAGTTCTCCCCTTTACCTAAGCTCTCAGGCCTGTGGATTGTAGTTTGACTATCATTTACTTAACAGCTAGTATCCATTTATAAGTGAATACATATCATATTTGTCTTTCTGGTTCTGGGTTATCTCACTCAGGACAAAATTTTTCTAGTTGCATCCTTCTCTCTGCTAATCTCATGATGTCGGGTATTTGTTGTTGTTGGTGGTCGTGGTGGTTGTGGTGCTGGAGGTGGTGGTGGTTTTAAGCTGCTAAGTAATGCTCCATTGTGTAAAAGTTCCACAGTTTGTTTATCCATTCTTCAGCTGCAGGACACCTAGATTGTTTCCACTTTCTGGCTACTATGAATAAAGATGCAATAAACATTGCTTTTAATCTCAGTTCTTACAATTCTACATAAAACAGAAACAATAGCGCATGCACACCTCTACTGACAGGTACAAAATGCACAAAAACTAAAGTATCACTTTACTCAATTTCTTTCACTAAATTGTTGGAGGTTTTTTTCCTTTCTTTCTTTTTTTCTTTCTTTCTTTTTTCAAATTCTGTTTAGCCATCTTACCACCACATAGCTCAAGCATACTCAGGATAACAAATATTCAGAGGGTGTTTTGAAATGTTGGTTGTGAAATAGGCTTGGATATTAGTTAGGTTTCTCTCTTTTGACTCACAGACCTTTCCCCCCTGTTTTTGATACAGAGTCTCACGTGGTCTGTGTTGGCCTCAACTTGGGCATGTAGCTAAAAAATAAAATGATCCCGAATTCCTAATCGCCCTGCCTGTAACTCCACAGTGCTGAGACAGGCATGGCGGTGTAGTCATGCAGTGCCTGGATCAACTCTAGTGCTTCCTGGGTTAAGGAAGGTCTCTAACAACGAAGTGTAGGAGTTTTGAAAGAGAAATAAAACCTGGATGTCCTAAACTAATTATTCGGGAAATACAGAAGTTCAGATTTGTTTGCATTATAACACCTGAAACAAAGGAAACTTTGCTGTGAACATGCACTGGTGTGAATAGCCATTCCCTACTAATCTTCAGATATGATGAAACTAAAATAAACATTTATTTTGTTACCTTGTCCTTAATTTACCAAGGGACTTGTTTAGAAGCAAGACCTAGTCTTCCCATTTCTTTAGACTTTCAAGTTCTCTGGATTAGACATTTCCGCCCTCCTTCCCCCCAGATGCCTGATAATGCCACTCTGAGATGGTATGGCTTCTTAACTCTCACACCCAGACATCCTACCACTTTTCCCCAAGGGTGTTCCACGTTCACCTCACTAAACAGTCTCTGAGCTCTGCCCTTTTTCATACTTCAGATTTACAATTAGGGTATAGTGTTTTACAATGTTCTTTGTCTACCTTTCTACTCTGTCACATCTTCCCCTAGGTCCTTTGCTCAGCCTTGTTACATATTTCCATTTTCTATCCCTCAAAATACCTCCTGGAACTTCAAGGTAGATTTTAGTTACAAATAAGAGCTCCTAAAGACACACCCCTCTGCACAGCCTGTTCTTATTTATCCTTACAAGTTGATTGTGACATGCACATGACCTGAATGGTCTATATAGTGTTTTAATCCATATTATTCAAAATACAGTATATTTGCTAATACATAGCTGACTGCCTTCACCAGTGTGCTGTATTAATTTGGATTCACTTCCATGAGGTACAGAGATATTTTATTTATTTGTAATAGTGACTTTTGTTTTTGAAACAGTGAGATTATAACAAAGCCAGCACCCAGAAAACCAGTGTTTCAAGCTGGTAATTTTCTTGGATTCTTTAAGGAACATATATAAGAACAGAAAAATGAAATGGAGATGTAAGTTTGGGTAGAGATTATTGAATGAAGAAGAAATTGTGAGCATTTAAAATGAAATATCAAAACGATTAGGAAAAATAATTGATGGGTGATGTTTATAGCTCCTTTCAGGACTGTACAAATCTTCAAGACTACATGCTATTTTCTAAAATACGTTTCTTGTTGACAGAGATGGGATATGCTAGATATTGATTTACATTCAGGAGTTTAGATGTACCAAGATAGGAAAGATGCTTTTTCAAGGTTGTCAAATACAAATAGAAAAAAAACCACTATGAATGTAACATTTATATAATTCCTGATTGTTTCATGGTCGTCTTGCTGTAGGCAGTTTATCGTATATATGTATAACAGTATAAATGTATATGTAAAAAAGGAAAAAGAGAAAAGACATAGTCTCACCCGTCTATAATGAAGTCGATAATTAACAACACAAAATAAAATATAGTCTCAAATATATGTCACTTAAGCACAAGAAGAAATAAATATGGTTTATTACATTAAGTGAGCAAGAATGCTGAGCAAGAATGCTCAAGTTTCTCGCATATTGTGATTGCAATAACTTAAGAGAGTTAGATTGCCTGGCATAGTACAGAGTAAACTGTAGGGTCTAATTATAATGTTGTTTCCAGTATAGTGAGGCAAAAATAACAGGAAGAATAAGAATTGCACTTATAAAATGTGTTCACATTATAAATCCACAGTTATCCTAAGGAGAAATGGGAAGTGGGGGTGCTCTAGAGATGCTTTCCTGTATCCCCTGTTCCTTACACATTTTATTTAATTTCTGTGGAATTTCCTACATCTCTCACCTGGAGGAGCTTTTGCGGTTCTATGCTGTAGGCTCACTCTCTTGTTGAAAACAAAATGGTGACTCTCTTGGATTTTCCAGACTTGTCATTTATTTAGTGAAAAGAAGCCTACTTTCTCTTGTATACTTTGCCAAGTTGCTCCATAAATTATCCTTTATATTCAGAAATTGATTTCTTAGCCCAATCATGGGATGCTATGCATTATTTTCTCACTTCTTGAACAAAACCTCATGATTTTAATCCAATTTCACATCTATTCTGATTTAACCTAATTAGTTACAAATAAAGACATTATTTCCAAGTGGTTTAATTGATCTAATGAATAATTCCAGGAATTTTAATTTATAGCCTTGGACACTATGAATCCATAAAGTACCAAGTCATTGTTCTTTAAAAGTATATATATATATATATATATATATTTGAAAATAAAACTCAACTATGACAAGTGCTCAGCTCAATATTTATCCTCTGATAATACGCTTCATGTTTTCATTGAAAAGGGATTTATCTTGGGATGCTTTGCCAGTTATATACCCTTATCCTAAATATAACTTTTTACATGACACTTCTCTACAAACAAAATAAATTGAAGAGGATCTTACAATGTATTGAAAGCCAGACGATCTGAATTTCATTCCTTTTCTTCCATGAAAGGAATACATTTGTTCTGACTTCATGTCTCAAAGATGTGTCTCACCCCAAGATACTTGGCTGTACTCCAGACAAATTTCTTATAACCTGGTATGACTTAAGAGCTTAAATACTTTCTTCGTCTGGTGGAAATTTTCATGGTCAAAAATCAAATAGTTTTTCAATTCTCTCTGGGATGACAGGCTTCGGCCCAAGTATGTTTCAGTGTGTGCTTTCACCCTTTCCAGCATTCCTTCCCCAGGATGCGGAGAGCGGCCTTAGATTGCCTTCCACCCTGATGAGTAAGTAGACCAGGCGGCAAAGTAACAAGGTTCAGAATAAAAAACATCCAAGAGTAATTTCTTTTGCATCAATTAAAATGTTATAGTTTCCAATAGCTGAGATTTAAATCATTATTTTTTTTCATTAAACACACGGGAAACAATATGTGGTTATGTACTTTTAAATGTAGAAAGTGCTTGCACCGGTAACATGGTAATCATCTTGAATTTTGTCAAGTCAGAACCAGGGAGTATTAGAAATCATCTAATGTTTTTGGTGATGCAATTGGAGACATCAGGTCTTTGTGCTTTACTGGGTCCTATGCTTGGCAACACTCTAACTGTTCTAGCACAGTTGAGGGAAAGTACTGGAATATTCCCCCACATAGTCCTCTAATCTTTCTCTAAATCTCTGTTACTTCTTTCCTTCTCTCTTTATTCTTTCTCGCCATCGCCATTTTACTTAGAGCTTGAGAGAAGTTCACAGATGTTTGCAGTTTTTTTTTCCAACAGCTTAATTTTTGAGAACTAATTTGTCACTGTATAATTGAATTAGACATATATCCATGAATGGTGTCGCCTGCTAACCTTATGTAGCATCCGCTAAGGTATTCAATGACCAATTTCTAAAAGATAGAAGGGAATAGGATGATGAATGTACTAGTGATGTGTGAATCCACATGCTATGGGGTCAGCTCATGGGATACATGGGCTAGTTCATAGGGGTAGTTCATAAAGTCAGCTATAGGCTTGCCTCCTAGAGTCAACTCAAAGTCAGCACATGGGGTCAACTTATAGTCAGACTTGGGATAAGCAGTGCAAGCTACTCTAACTAAGACCACTGTGTGGCAGAGAAATACAGTGTGGTCCTATATCATCAGCAGCACTCCTTGGTGAAGAGATCAGGTAATTCATATAGAAAGAGCATGGATTATGGAGTCAGTTGACTAATATCCCCCACCCATGCTCCTTTCATGCAGCTATACTCAGCAGTAGGTGATAGAATTGATGGCATTTTATCATGTGGTTTTGGGCTTTGGCATTGTTTCCTTCTTAGTAATTCAAGGTTAACTGGAATTTACATGATATGAATTACAGCAGAGTTTCATGGATCTTATTAACTTTCTGCAAAGAAAAAAAAGGTCCTTTTAGAATTCTAACTTTTGAGTGTTTTTCAGGTTTGGGAAAGCATCTGGGAGAATAGTAGTAAAGGCAGCAGGAAATGAGTTTAAATAAGTTCATTTGGAATGAGTAGGAAAAAGAACTCCTAGAAGTTGTAAAGATGATGAGTGAAAATCCCACTGACAGACTTGTGCTTCATCTTTTGAGTCACTGGAACGAAACAGCTGTTATATTTCTAATAGCCATATAAGCTCCTTTTAAAGGTATTGGCTGTATGCCGTACTGATGTCTATACAGCTAAAGGTGCCACATATTGCCCATAGCCTATGGAGAAGTCAGACAGGAAATGAAGTGGGTTCTCTGGCTATATCAAAATCAAAAGCCACTATATAGGTGATTTTTCCCAATATCACTTCCATACTAAAGAATCAGGCAAGAGGTGCTCACTAATGCAATCATGGTATGGTTGTTATGGATGTAAGTATTTGATTTCCAGTTGTAGTTAATGCCACAGAAGTGCACTTACATGTGGTTCTATAAACCAGGGCTTAAGTCTGTGCTTGGGAAGCTGACAGAGCCCAGTAGATAATCAACTGCTTTGCCTTGTTAAATACTGCTGATAGGCAAATCAAATTTCCTTCTAAACATGTGTTCCTATGCCCATAGATTACAAATGCTCTCATTCTCAAATGGTACTTTTCTTGCAATGGGCAGTGTTCTACAGATACTCATAGCTTGTCAGGCTCCTAAGACTGACTTTTTCTCTGATAATAAGCAACATATGATAAAACAACTCAAACATCTCCGTCAGCACTTGTGAGGCTCAGGGAGGATTGTGGTAGAGGAATCCTAAGAAGATCAACAGTACAGGTTACTTAAGGCTTCTTTGAAATAAAGACTGAAGCAAGTTCCAGTTTATTATGTAAAAGTTTCTACTGTAATTTTTTGTCTTTTTGAAAATTTTTAAATATTTTTTATTAATTTATTCTTGTTACATCTCAATGGTTATCCCATCCCTTGTATCCTCCCATTCTTCCCTCCCTCTCATTTTCCCCTTATTCCCCTCCCCTATGAATGTTCCTGAGGTGGATTACCTCCCCCTGTATATGCTCATAGGGTATCAAGTCTCTTCTTGGTAACCTGCTGTCCTTCCTCTGAGTGCCCCCAGGTTTCCCCTCTAGGTGAGAGAATCATGGGAGAATAGCAAAGTAGAAGGATCCAGAGGGTCCTAGAAACCTACAAGTAGAACATTATGATAGGCAGATTTGGGCCAAGGGGTCCCGCTCAAACTAAGGCACCAACCAAGGACAATACAGGCGGTAAACTTTAAACCCCTACCCAGATCTAGCCAATGGTCAGAACAGTCTTCACACTTGAGTGGAGAGTGGGATATGACTTTCTCACCTGTGATTTAACTCTAGGTTGTTATGCTGTAATTCACTTTCCATTTCTGGAACTCATTTTCTAACAAATGTACTCTCTTTGGAGTAAGAAATCCTCCTCTGGCTTCCAAAATACTTAAGCGTGGTCCATGTTTCATTCCTGTTGATTTGGCTTCTTGATTTGGCTGTCATGTTTTTCTTTTTCTTTTTCTTTTTTCATTTTTGAGAACAAAATATAATTCTCTCACTTCCTGTTTCTCCCTCTAACCTCTTCCTTGTGCCCACCCTGATTGTTCAGAGACATTTGTTTTGTATTTTTTCCTTTTAGAGTCTTTCTTTGTGAATTCTGCAAAGTTGTTTCTGTCTCATTATTCAGCATTTATCTTGACCCTTGCTTTCTCAGAAAACATATTTCATTTCCTTACTTCCATTTCGAGTAATTTCTACTATCTTCCCTCTTGAGTCTGGGTAATACTTTTAATTTTATGAAAATAAAAACGGTTCCCACTTTCCTCTAAGTCTCACTTAAACATATACCCATTTTCTTTCCTAGAGCATTTGTATGTTTTGGTAAGTCATGGCAGGACTGCTTCCTCCTGAATACTGTGTTGTCATGTATGGTACTGACACACTGGTCAAGAACTCATCTCATCCACTGACTGTAGACCTGTATCTCAGGATAGTTGGCAAATGAGTTTTGTGAGACTTCTCTCTCAATTTCTGTAGATACACAATATTTAAACACACTTGAGTGAAAGATCTTCAGTGGCCGAGAGTTTATTTTAACCACAGAACTCTTTAGCCATGTTCTTTAGAGGATCATTGTGGGACTTCACCCTCTATCACCATCCAGTGTGTGCTCTGCTCTACTTGCTAAGCACACCTCATTTGCTTTGCATTCTCCTTGACATCATTTTCACTTAGAAATTCTTTGTAGTACCAGTACCACATATGTAGTGTGAGTGGCTTTGGGTAGTATTTTTAGAATCTAATTGTAAAAGGCATAAGATATAATAGGTGGTTCCTTACGGAGTAGAAAATTACTTGCATTATGTGCAAGGGAAATTGTTAGCATTAGCGGCACCTCAGTTATTTGTGAACAAGTGATGTTGCTAATACGTGAGTTATGGTTTGTCTCCCAACCCAGCCCATGCCTAATTACACTGTAGAGGCAGTTAAGCAGGCACTAAATTCACAAGCAGCAGAATCTCACTGTGACGTCCCCCCCCCCTTAGCGTCACACCATTGTTTTTCTGATATTTAGAGAACTTCACAATTCCATGTTTTACATCATTGAGGGATCCGCTCTGTAATTACATAGTTCAAATACAATAGTGCCGTTTACTGTTCAAATATATGTAGCTACATGGGACTAAATATATTCAGCACTAATTGCATGAAAATGTGATGCGATTGGTTACTTTTTCTATTATGAATATGGACTTTGAAGGTGTATCACACCTCGCTTACACGTGAAGGCAATGCCTAACCTCTGCTGCCAGCATTTTCTGACCATTCAGGTATGCAATGTCTTTGATGTTTTAACACCTACTTTATAAACACTATCCCAATAAATGAATGAAATGTATTGTGGTAAGTGCTGCATATTTATTACTTATGTGTTTTGAAGTTTTTAGAACAAATTTATTTCTCCTTTTTGCTTTCACTTACTATTGGGTAATATCACAAATAAACACCAGATGGCGTTGAATGGAATAGCACATTCTCTCAATTTTCCATGAATACTGGAAACACTTTGGAGATGGCATGCATTCAAGAAATAACAGTGTTCAAGCTTCATTTGAAGACAAAAACAGTCATAGTCAAATAGATCGTACTTTGGGCATTAAAGTCTGATCCAGCATTCAAATCCCAATGTGTAGTTCCAAAGAAATTATCCTGCTTTTTGAAGGAAGTATGGCTTGAGCCCATAAAAGACAAAAACACAGGGTTATGTCTAAATTACAGTCTTGAATGTCTCTCACTTGCTGAATAGTACTTGGAACTACATTTTGTTTTCCAGCACACTTAAAAATTACTACTTCAACATTTCCTTTAAGTAGGAAGGTATACATGGAACTGGGAGATGTTAAGGGAAGAGCTTTTGGGGAAGAATATGATCAAAATAAAAATGCGTTATGTAAATTTCCCAGATAATCAATGAATGACATCTTTAATATTTGTAAAATATCATGTGTTCTCCATGGGTGCTCTATTATGATCATGTGGTAAACCATGGAGCCCCTACAGGTTTTTTTCTTTAATTTTATTAATTAATTCTCAATGATTATTCCATCCCTTGTATCCTATTCTTCCCTCCCTCCCATTTTCCCCTTACTCCCTTCCCCTATGACTGTTCCTGAGGGGGATTACCTCCCTCTGTATATGCTCATAGGGTATCAAGTCTCTTCTGGTAACCTGCTATCCTTCCTCTGAGTGCCACCTGGTCTCCTCCTCCAGGGGACTCGGTCAAATATGGGACACCAGAATTCATGTGAAAGTCAGTCCCCACTCTCCACTCAACTGTGGAGAATGTTCTGCCCATTGGCTAGATCTGGGTAGGTGTTTGAAGTTTACTGCCTGTATTGTCCTTGGCTGGTGCCATAGTTTGAGCGGGACCCCTGGGCCGAAATCTGCCTATCATAATGTTCTACTTGTAGGTTTCTAGGACCCTCTGGATACTTCTACTTTGCTATTCTCCCATGGTTCTCTCATCTAGAGTCCCAGTAGGATGTCTTCCCCTCTGTCCCAGTTTCCTACATGTTTTAATATTAATTTTGTATTAAGCTTCACTCCATTGGTGATAATTCCATTTCCCACACTTAAAGAATTATTCTTAAAAGTAAAAAAGGCAAGTAGAATAGAGGAAGTGTTCCAAGGAAGTAAGCTGATGGAATTGAGTAGATGCCAGAGGACTGCAGTAGGGAAGGTAGAGGGATGCTGCTAGATTCTAAAGTGGGACCTGAAGAGGTTGTGCACAGAAATGGGCATGGGACTAGTTACTACTTAGGCATTTCTGTCTCTACTGAAACTCCTCTTAGGTTCTTATATCTTTAAAACTGTTCATCTAGTCCTTCCCAATAATAATCTTGCAACTGTAGATGAACTTCTTTACAACCATTGTCCCAGTTTATTTACCTATAAAATAAAAGGCTACACTGGACAGTTCCACTTTGAGATCCTTTAATTGTATATTTTGTTCTCTCTACACCACAAATATTTTCACTTGAACATAACCATCTAATCCAAAGGTCTCTTTGATGGGTCTCATTGCTCCATAAATAATCATGCCAGATAGTAACCATGACTGAAATGCCAAATTTCTCAGCTATTGCATCCATCCCAGCCATTTAACTGATCCCAATGAGGGTTCTGACATACAGTGTGCTATTCTATACCCTCCAGAGACAGTCTATCATTGAATCCAGAGGTTCTATAAATATCTGGCTGGTAGAATGGTGAGAAAAAGACCTGGCCAGATATTTTAGGCTATAAAATTCAGGGAGACTAGTTACCCTCAAAAAAGTAACTGAAACTATGTACAACCTGGTCGATTAGCTTTGACAAAGCTCCCCAAGGCTTAGTGCCCTCATCTGTGAACAGCAGATAACAATGGCACCGTGGCTTAGCCTTGATAAATGGGAAATAATTCATGTTATTAGTACATAATGAATAATGATTAAGACAAGATTAGGAACAGAGGAAGATTTCAGTATATGATAGGTGATTATTACAAAGGAAAACATTGTCAATTTTTGATAGATTTGATTATAAGAGTCTCATCTGAGTATAATGAAGGCTTGATTATTAGGGAGGTAATGAAATAATTGGAGTTAACTTGCACTGACAGCAACCGGAAATTTCAGAAGATCTGCAATTCTCCAAAAGTGTCCTTGTCTCAGTTTCTACTGGGTATACCTGATGGCACTGTTAGCTGTAGCATGCATATTCAGGAGTGTTCCTCACCCCCAAAGCCATATAAGACTTCTAGAAAGTTCCAGGTAGTTGCACCTGTTTTCCTGTGTGTGTGTGTGTGTGTGTGTGTTGAGAGGATATGAAGTTGAGAGAACTAGTTTTGCAGCTACTTATCCTTCTTCTCCTTAGTCCCCAGACTGTCCTGAAGATGTTTCTACACTGGACTTGTTCTTTCCCATTTTCTCTGTGCTCCCTTTCACATCATCACTTACTATAAGAAAAAAGACCTGCTTCCATTCAAACACTGGGTTGATGTGAAAAACTGAGTTAAGTCATTGAAGAGTATGCTTTTCAGCTTATCTTTATTGCAGGTTTGGCTTTAATGACCTTTTGTTGTACTATAATACCTCCTGGTCATTTTCACCATAATATTACAGTTACTATATGGCGTTTTTATGTGTTAAAAACATATAAGATGAATTACATACATTTCTCTTATATATATTTTTGTAATAAATTTGTATACCAAACTTATACTCTGAGCAATTATAAAAAGGTTAACTGGGAAGATTATTGTATTTCGCTAATGACAGATTTTTCATGTTTACAGCTGGGAAACTAAATTTTCTTCCATGATCATCATGAAGATCACTGCTAATGATTCATGAAAGTAAATTAATAAAAGTGACTATCTGATGTAGAAACCAAACAACTCAATCTTCAACTGTGGTCCATACATCCACAAACAACAAGAAAATATTTAGTCAAATGGTGTGTTAGAAAAGATATTGCATCAATGAGGATGAAAAAAATTCCTAGATTTGTCTTTACCGCAACTTAGTTTTCTAACAACTGCATCTTAATTAACTAAAATTGGCAAAGCAGAAATAGTATTTGTTATCTGTCTTCTGAGTTAGATGCTGCATTAGAAGTTAGATATCGCTTCTGCTGCAAATGTGCTCTGGAGTTCACGAGTCTCCTGTGTATTGTCACTACTCCAATGGATCATTCCTGAGTTACTTTTTATTCCTGTAGTAAATTAGATTGAAAGACTGCTAGCACTGCTCAGTGCACCCCTGAGACTGCTGTAACTTGATACAGGTCAGACAGCCAATCAGTAATAGAGAGAAGCAGAGGCCAAAGACCTCTGAAGAGAGTCTATTAGACCAATCTTAGGATGTCATCCAGTCCTCAGGGGAAACAGGACATTAGGCAGGTATTGAGGTGAGTAACATGTTACACTTGCTTAAATCATATCACTTGCCACCTCATGGGATGCCAAGCATTGTAGACAATGATAGTCTGTAATGTGAAACTAAAACTCCACTACTGATGTCAAGCGAGGTCTCTCTCTTGTGTCTCTGTTCTCTCTCTCTCTCTGTCTCTCTGTCTCTCTCTCTCTCTCTCTCTCTCTCTCTCTCTCTCTCTCTCTCTCT
>OU015749.1:77667336-77732879 GCA_907169655.1 Acomys percivali
TCTCTCTCTCTCTCTCTCTCTCTCTCTCTCTCTCTCTCTCTCTCTCTGTCTCTGTCTCTCTCTGGGTTTTGTTCTCTCTCATTCATTACATCCTGACCAGTTTCCCTCCCTCTTTCTCTGCTAGTCTCTCCTTTCACTTCACCTCTCTTGCAGATCTACTCTTCCATCACATCCCTTCAAAAACAGAACAAACCTCCCAGGGACATCACCTGAACATGAGAAAAGCAAGTTAAAATAAGACTAGGCACAAACTGTCATGAGATGGACAAGGTAACCTGGTAGGACAAAAGGCATCCCAAGGCCATCAACTGCTAGGTATGGGGCCTCCTTTGAAGTATGATAAATATACTTAGTGAGATTCAATTGGTGAAAATGAGTGGGTATCTATTGCGGATACCTTCTTGGTTAGGGATGCAAGCTTGTGTCCATTTTTTTCTGCTTTGGGACTTAATTTTGAAACCAGTTGTACTGTCCACATGATTTAAATATACAAAACTATAGTTTGCTGCCACTGTACTCCCACTCCCATTGTTAGAAGTCCCGGAAGAACTCCAAGCTATAAAACCGCAATATACATGCAGAGGACCTAGCTCTGACCCATAGAGTCCTTGTTTGTCCCTTCAGTCATATCCTTGACCCATCTGACATCTACAATCCTTCCTTCCCTTCTTCTGTGGGGTTCCCCTGGCTCTGACTAGATTTTGGCTGTTGGTCTCTCCATCTGATCCCATCAGTACATGAGATAAGTTTATGTCCAGTCATAAGTACTAATCTATATTTTCAGGGCAAATATTCTACAGTTTACTAAGAGTATTTTAGTTAACATTGAATACAACTTTTCCTCTTGTTTGACAATAAAGGTTTACACCAGGACAGGGCCACATGTGTAGCAAGCAAGTGTTCATCAGTGAGCAGTGTTCTCATCCTTCTTCATTTTAGGCTTTTACTAGCTAATCATGATGGCTTAGTTTGGCTGAGTCTCTCCAGGCAATAAGATTACATGTGTGTGCCCATACACCTCACTGGTTCTTATTTTGACTTGTTGTATTCCCTCTTAGGAAGATTATGAATGCAGGTGATCTCTTTCATGCCACAGAATAAGCTCTTGTAACTGTGCATATTGACATACTGGCTGGTTTTATTGTGTCCTGAAACCATGTAAACAGTTTCTTAATGGAACCCTTCTTTGGAACAGATCATATTCACAGTTTATTCTTATGATCACTGTCTTCAAATGTGTTATTGTTCTATAATATTGACATTTTTTCTGCTTCTTAAAACTAAATATGTGTGAAGAGAATTAAGTTGTTACTCACAAACTCATTTGTGGAGAGTTGGGGGTGAATTCTAATGTAGCTTGAGGTGTAGGAAAATACAAAGAAGCTATATAAATAATAGGAAATGGGAACACATAATTTCAGGCCTCATAATTTCTACAGAATCATAAACAATTGTTTTCTTCAACTTTGTGTATGAAGTTCCATAGCAGTAATCTGTTAGTGGAACCTTTCCTCCAAGGAAGCTTTTTACCTCTTATCCCTGTCCGAGTGAACAGGATTTCTTTTGTCTTTCCTACGGTCAATGGCAAAATGTAAAACACTATGGATAATACTTACATTCACCATAAACCTGCACAATCTCTGAATCTCTGCCTTAAGGAAGTGATGTTTTAAGAATTTGTGAATATCAAGTCAAAATTAGTAGGAGGAAACCTGTGTTTTCAATCCTAACTAGATGTCTTCCTAATCTTTAAAAATATTTTATATAAACAGGCTCATAATGGTTTTGTATAATATATATTTTCAGATCTCACCAGTTTGTGCAGATTCTCTAGAATTATATAATTTACAGAATATTTCATTACCATCTTGTCAATATTTTTTCTAGACTTACATGAAATATTTCTATGCACTAAATCATTTAGCATAATAATCCTGGTTATTATCGTCTTTAATTTATAGAAAAATAAAAATAAGTCACAGAAGAGGTCAAGTGCTTGTCTGTTTTCACTCAAATAAAGCAATCTAGATGAGAGTAATACAATTGGTTATCATCATCATCATCATCATCATCATCATCATCATTATTATTTTAATAGTCAATGAAATGCTGCTTCAACTCCAGTACATGTCCCTTATTGAAATTTTCTTATTCTAGTTGTTTAGGATGTCAAGAATGGAACACGCCTGGGTAGGAAGTATGTTCATAGTATCTGATATATGAAGTACAAGGATGCAAATCACAGAAAGGTGAAAAATGAAAAATGATGGATGTACATTACTATGTCCTTACTTAAAACAGTTATGAATGTTTTTAGGTAGACCTTCTGCATGTGCTGCAAAGTCATCAACTCTCCTTGTCAAAATCCTGTTTTTCTCAATTCTGTGTTCTCAATGGTCAGGGTTTGCATGCCACTTAGTTGTTGATCAGTAATACTATGCTAGAAAGACATGTAAAGACTTTTCTTAGGGTTCCAAGACGGAGGCGCCTATCAAGCACTGCATCTGATCTACTGCACAGAGACTAGAGATCAGATTGGCAGCCACAGACTACAAGAAATGCAGAACACTAGGTGAGTATGGTGCCGTACAGTGCAGACCACAGGCAGCTCTGACCCCAAGTCAACCAACAGCCAACGGAGGTCCTGAACCCACTGCAGCCGGCCTCCATAACCCAGAGGCAGTGTGTGGGACTGTGGAACACCAGAGCTCCTGGCCTGGGGAAGTCTCAGGGAGACAGGTGAATCTGTCTTCGGACACCCCCATTCACCCCATGCCAGTCCACAGAGAGCCCCAGAGGCTTCAGGGAAGCCCATGGTGCACAGCCACAGTATGTGCAGTCTGAATGGATCCACACGGGAGCCAGACAGCCAGCTTCAGTGGCCTGAGCCTACAAAATTGGGCTGGTAGAACCTGGCCAGGACAGTCCCCAAAGCCCAGTAAGGGACTCCTGCATTCCTTGGAGAAGTTGGACTGCCCTGAGGGGTCTGGAAGGGGGTCTGAATTGCTGCCATAGCTTGGTGGCACTGAGCCACCAAAGGAGTACAGTCTAGACTGGTCCAGGCAGGAACCTGACTACAGGCCACAGCAGTCTGGGCCTGGACAATTGGGCAGATAAAGCCAGGCCTGGATAGTCCCCATTGCCCAGCAGGGACTCCCATGCTCATAGGAGAAACTGGACAACCCTGAGGGGTCTGGACAGGGTCTGAACTGTGGCCACAACTAGTGAAACAGAACCACCACAGTCCTGCTGTCTGAACAGGTCCGATCAGAAACCCATCTACCCAACACAGCAGTGTGCACCTGCACAATTGGGCAGTTAAAAGCTAGCCTGGCCAGTCCCCATGGCCCGATGGGGTCTCCCACATGCTTGGGAGACACTAGACTGCCCCGAGGGGTTAGGACAGAAAATTAAACAGTGGCACCCCACACAGCTGGACTGAATCCCCTAAGTAGCATGAATGGAATCAGTCAGAAGCCTACTTCTACTGGCTCAGTCAGGAGCTTAAGGTGTAGAACAAAGTCTCCTGCAGCAGACAGCAGGTCACTTGCTGGTTCCAGGGAAGAACTCCCTGATCTCCACAGGCAAGAGCACATGGCCTATAATCACTAACCAACTATCCACTCTCAACGACCAGTAAAGGACACCAGAAGCTGCCACCCAACATCAGACATAGCAAGATGACTAAAGGACAGTGTAAGAATGTAAACAAGAAAAACCAAAACAACTCAGCATCTCTGGATCCCTGCTATCCCAAAGGATACCATCTTCAACAAATGGTGCTGGTCTAACTGGATATCTACATGTAGAAAAGTGCAATATGACCCATATTTGTCACCATGCACAAAACTCCTCAAGTCCAAGTGGATTAAAGACCTCAACATAAAACCCAAGGCACTAAATCGGTTAGAAGAAAAACTGGGGAAGAGCCTGGAACACATTGGAACAGGAGACAACTTCCTGAGCAGAACACCAGCATGCCAGGCCTTAAGGTCAACATTAAAAAATGGAACCTCACCTGGTGGCACTCCGAAGGATAGCAGGTTATCGAGAAGAGACTTGATACCCTATGAGCATATACAGGGGGAGGAAATACCCCTTAGGAACAGTCATAAGGGAGGGGAATAAAGGGGAAATTGGAGGGAGGGAAGAATGGGAAGATACAATGGATGGGATAACCATTGAGATGTAACAAGAATAAATTAATAAAAAAAGTTTATAAAAAAAATGGAACCTCATGAGGCTGAGAAGCTTCTCCAAGGAAAGAGACACTGTCAATAGAACAAAGTGACAGCCTACAGACTGGGAAGATATCTTCACTAACCTTACATTTGACAAAGGTCTAATATCCAAACTATATAAAGAACTCAAGAAATTAAGCACCATGAAACCAAATAAAGCAATTAAGAAATGGGACTCAGAACTAAACAGAGAATTCTCAACAGAGGAATATTGAATGGCTGAGAAACACTTAAAGAAACACCCAACATTTTCAGTCATCAGAGAAATGCAAATCAAAATGACTCTGAGATTCCATCTTACACCCATCAGAATGACTAAGATCAAAAATTCAAGTGACACCATATGCTGGCCAGGATGTGGAGAAAGAGGAACATTCCTTCATTGCTGGTGGGCATGCAGACTTATACAAACACTTTGGAAATCTATCTGGTGCTTTCTCAGAAAACTGGGAATAGAGCTTCCTCAATACCCAGCTATTCCACTCCTTGGAATATATCCAGAAAATTCTCTACCACACACCAGGAACATATGCTCAACCATGTTCATAGCAGCCTTATTTATGATAGCCAGAACCTGTAAACAGTCTAAATGCCCCTCAGTTGAAGAATGGATAAAGAAGCTGTGGTATATTTACACTATGGAATACTACTCAGCTATTAAAAACATGGAAATCCCAAAATTTGTGGACAAATGGATGGGACTAGAAGTGATCATACTGAGTGAGTTAACCCAGAAGCAGAAAGGCTCACATGGTATATACTCACTTATAATTGGGCACTAGCCCAAAAGCATGTCCCATGAAAGGCTTCACATAGCAGGTGATATAGATAGATGTGAGGACATCTACTTTGACTCTACGTATGAGAAATGTAGGAGATAGGAAAATAGAAGGATCCAGAGGGTCCTAGAAACCTACAAGAAGAGCATCATGATGGGTGGATTGGGACCCAGGGGGGGGCTTCTCAAGCTATTGCCCTAACAAAGGACAATACAAGTAGTAAACATTGAACCCCTCTTCTCTGATCTACCCAATGGACAGGACATTCTCTACAGTTATGTGGAGAGTGGGGACTGACTCTGACATGAACTCTGTGCCCCATATTTGACCGCCTCCCCTTGGTGAGGAAGCCTGATGGCACTCAAAGAAAGAATAACCAGGCTACCAAGATGAGACTTGATATCCTGGCCCCCTCGGTCATAGACCTAAGGGGCCGAAATAGAATGAAAGCAGGAGGGAGGGAGGAATGGGAGAATACAAGTGATGGGGTAACAACTGAATTGTAATCTAAATACATTTATTAAATAAAAAAAGATTTTTCTCTTCCATGAATTTTTAGATGAAGAGAATCTCATAAAAATTGTTAAAAACAATTAACAGTAAGAATATAATACCCCTGGCTCCACATTCAGTTCATGGTACCATACATACATATCATGGCCCAGAGGATTCAGACCATGGTTACTAGATAGCATAAAAGCAGGAACTTTGTCTTTGGTGGACAAAATATATTCATGTCATGGTAAAAGAGAGAGCAGAGGGTGTGAATGTTGAAATTTTGCTTACTTTCTTCCTTTATTCCATATGGTTGCAAAGTCCATGTAATGGTGCTATGTGCGTTATGGAAGGCCATATGCTTTCAGCTAATTATCTTTAAAACTCCCCCACTGGCATGCTCAAAAGACAACCCAATCTCCTAGGTGAATCTTTATCCAGTCAATTTGACAATGATGAGCAAGGATTTCTGCTGACCACCGGTCCAGCTAACCACCAAGGGTGTCACTTTAAGACAGAGTATTCCATCTCCTACCCTCTGAGATGTATTCCTGTTCTACAATGCAAAGTTTACTTAACCCAAATTCGGAAGTCTCCAGAGTCCTCAAAATCATGCACATATCAGTGTAAAGTTTCCTTTGAGATTCAAAGCAACATTTATCGGTATGTTTTTTTATTCCTTTTCCTCAAAAATAACAAACTTCTAAGATTTAATAGGGTGGAGCATAGAAAAAAGAGAGGGATTGAGATAAAACTGAAATGAAGCAGGGCTCCGTGCAGGGAATCGGACCCTGTATTTCCTTACCTGTTCTCTTAAGCATTTGGAATCTTTGTGAAGTAGACCTTGACACTTCCACTTGCATAGTTTGCACTTAGGAATACCCCCCATCACACATGTAATATCAAGGTCAGTAAGCAGCTTTAGTGAGAGGCCAGTCCCTTTTGACCACCACTACTGTGACCTTTGGATATCTGTACAGCTGAACCTTTTTCTATGCTGCCACTGGAGAACACGGGACCACAGCAGCTGCATCTCCTTGAGGAGTAGCCTTTGAAAAGAGTTTGAAGTTTTATACTCCGGAGGTCACATGAGCATTACCTAGATATTGTCTTATCAAATTATTATAGAATGGTTACTTCTATTTGATTATGCAAACCCCTTTAGATGCCATATTCCCCTTGTCCGTCACTTTCCTGGACTGACTGTACAATGTTTTCAACCTCTCTGCTCTGCTTTTAGCTCTTAGTTCCTATTAAAGACATGGGGTAATGCAGCCAGAAACAGCCACAGCACAGAATAAATTCTGTGATGTTTTGAAATTTTCTCTGCCAAATTAATTAGCTCATTGCGATTAAACTCCCCTTCACATAAATTCCAAGACATGGATAGAAGGAAGACAAATCCTTTGCCAGAATGTGATATGAATGATCTAGTTCTCAGCAGAGTCATTGTCTGGCTTGTCTTTTCTCCTCTTGATCACAACACTAAGACCAATTTCTCTCATTGTCCCACAACATTGGTATTTGATAGAAAAAAAAAATCAGGTGGTATAATTTTCCAAAGTCCATATGGGGAAATGACTTAGTAATATTCCACAACTCTAGGCATCTAGTTTCTGAGCCAACATGTAAAGTTATTCACCACCGCTACACGTTATGGCCACAAAATAATTGTTGACAAAAAGAAAATAAGAGGGATTTCCTCAATCTTTCAGACAATTGAATGTACATGGAAAACTGCACCACAAAAATCTCAAGAGAGAAGCATATACCCAAAGATTTATCTATGATCAATGCACATAGTACAAGATCCTATATGCAGTTGTGAACAGTTGTGTTGTAATCATAGTGTGCTGCTAAATGTTAAGCATATAGAAATATGAGGAGAAATTTCTGTAGCCTGCAGTCAGAGGCAACACCCCCCAATTGAAGAGGATTTCATCCCCAAAATGCACAAGAGATTCCTTCTAATCAACTGAGAAGAGCCCTACTAACACTGATGGCAGTAGATGAAGAAGGCTGACAAGAGCTAAGCATTCTTCTTCATCAAGCCTAACTTTCCAGAACACCATCTTGAAACTTGATTTCAGTTGGAGTAAGAGAGTGATGTCAGCCTCTACCAAACTCCTATGTTAGAGTAAAGATTATCCCTGTATATTCAAATGCTGCTTTCTATGCAGATCTGATTCAGTCTGGATGTTGGCACTGTCACTGTTATGAAGCATCTCCCACTTTTTAAACATTTTTCTACATCACCTTCTGACTGCTTTTATAGAAATAGGATAGCTGTGGCAGGATTAGAAGGCAAGACTTCTGAGCCAGAGAAGGGGTTTCCAGGTGGGGATCAGAGAAGGAGGAAGTCACCAGCCAGACACAGAGCTAGAAGCAGACCAGGACTGGGGGGAGATAATAAAAGTTACATGGCAGAACTTAGATTAGTACAAATGGAATAACTGAGTTATGAGCTACTTGGAAACAAGCCTAGATGTAAACCCTAGGCATTCATAAATAAATATAAAACCCCAAAGAAAGCCTCATTTTACACTTCTATCTCACCAAGGCAAGGGAGATCAGAAACATTGACATTTCCTTCAAGAAAGCAACTTCCCAATAGAGAAAGAAGTAGAGGAGAAATTTAAAAACAATTCTTTGTAAGTAGAAACAATGTACCCTTAATTCCTCACTCCACTAGGACAATACTATTTATGTGATAATAGAGTTACATTTTCTGTAAAGTGTTCTTTGACTTTATAGCTAAGATAGATATGGCAGGATCATATAGAGCTTCTATGTTGATTTCTTGAGGGACCCCCCCAAGTATTTCCATAGCAGCTTCACTCATGTGTGCTCCTGCTAGAAGTGTATTCAGGCTTCTTAGTTTCTCACTAACAGTTTGGGCTTTTCAGTTGCTTGTTTTTCTTGACCATGGCCATTGTGGCAGATGTGAGATGAAATTTCTGTGGATTTATTTACATTAAGTCTAAGGATGGTGAATACCTTTTTATACATTTTTTAGCTCTTATTATTTCTCATTTTAGTTCATTTGTTAATTTTGATTAATGTGTTTAATTTGGAGGTTTCTTTATACATCTGTTCTTGTAGATCAAGGGAGACACATCACACTCAGATCCTCATGTTTTGTATCATTATCCAGTGGACAAAAGTCTGTCTATGAAGAAATGGCTGATTTCACTCTAGGGAAGGCAAGCCTACTGGATTATTTTCAAACTTTAAGTGTTAGAAAATAAGGAAACAGAACAGAAACCATAAACCCCCATGAGTCTGTACTTACACAGAGAAATGATTCAAGCAATGTAAAAGTAACTTTCTTTTGCCTGTTGTAACTGTCATCTTGAAGGCTCACTGCTGAATAAGTTCACCCTTTGAGTTGTTTCTGAACTCTGGCTGGCCGGTTCAACTCAGCTGATCTAGCTTAAACTCATCTTTTAGCTGACTAATTCAAACTAACTTCTCAGATGTTCTTACTGAATTGCTCTGCTTTGCCCAAACTAACTGACAATCTGCTCTAACCATCTGGTTCCTGCTCAGTCTATGGCTCATCTGTCTTCCTTTACAACTATGTCTCACTTGTTCTCTCTACAACCTGTCCTGGTAAAATTGTCCCAATGAAACTGACTCCACCCTTTCTCTCTCTATGCTGCCCTCTTACTTCGCATCTCTTTCCTTTCTGCTCTCACGAGTGTTGGGCATATCCTATCTCTGATTCTTTCTGTCAAATATTTCTCTGACTTGTCATTTTGTCTGCCCCTCAATTAGACATCACCCTCAAACATGGCTGTTCCTTCTACCAACTAACCTTTTGAGATTAAAAATGTGTGCTAAAGGTATATCAGTATTCCAGCTAGAAGAATTAAAGGTATGCTATTCCAGCCAGATCAGACCTAGAATGCCATTGGATGTGAGCCCTTCCCAGAGTTGATTAAAATTCCTTTACAAATCAATGAGTAAATAGAGTAGTGTATACGAGGTGATGGCATGCTAATTAATCTGATTGGAATAATCATTTTGCAGTACAGTATATATACATTATATAATGTAAATATATATTATATACACACAAATATATATAATTGTGTCAAGTTATACCAATAATCCATAAATGTAAGATATAACAACTTTCACCACAGGGAAAAAAATCACAGATTATTTATATCTGTGTTATTTTCATCTTAAAATGTGAATCTTAATGAATGTTCCTTTCCAGTAAATTTCAGCTGAAGTTCATAGTATTGAAGTAGGAGAAAAGACTGATTCTGAGAAAGAGATGCTGGCTAAGCTGAGTAGCACTAGTGGCATAACTTCATGATAGGATGCACAATAAGGTTCATAATTTCATCTAAATTTTCAGCCTCAAAACCACAGCTCCATTTTACCATGAGAAAAACATCAAAAAGAAGATAAGCTAGAGAGACACACTGCAGAATACCTGATCTGGTCAGGTGGGACAAGTTGACTCACTCAGTACCTATGGCTCTTCGCAAGACTTTCAATCCATAGTTCCCTATCCTGAGCCTGTCTAGCTCAGTGGCTGGGCTGTCCTTTCCACTATTCCCCTTCCCTATTTTAATCAGCCATACTGGTCTTCTTGCTCTTTTATCTCTTGGCTTTACTCTTAGCCTCTTGGTCCACTGTTCTTCTCTTGGTCCATTTCTTTTCTTTTCCTCTCTTATTACTCCCATCACACCCTCTTCTCTCTTTTCTCTCATGGACACATTCAGTCTGGGCACTTCCATATGACCCTGGTTGTTCTCTCCCTCATATCTACAATAAATTCCTTCTCCTCAACCATAACTTGGAATGGTCATGTCCTCATTTTTTGCCATAGGTGGACATTTGAAACTCCCAGATCCCTGATCCTGGTACTTGGATGTGTGGGAGTCCAAAGACCAAAGGGAGAGATACAGATCCCATCCTCAGGAATAGGCAGGAAAACTTAGGCTGTTGATTGACAGGAGGACTTATCTGGAATCTGTTTGACCTGTGATAGGTAGATACAAATAAATCACCACTTACTGAAGCATTAATGATCTTTTTAAAATTAGAAACCAGGTAAGAGTTTCAGGTATATTTGCTTTACCACTGTCTGTAATCTGTATTGAAATCCACAATGTAGAAAAAGCAGTTGACCCAAGCCTTCAAATCAGCAAAAGCTATACCTTTGGGTTAAAAGCACAGATACTCTTTCCTTTGGGTAGATGGTTGGACAAATAGACTGGATAGAGATATTTTCAGCATAATGAAAAACATTTTTAAATCTAGACTTAGAAGATAACTGAAAGGAATTTAAAATGTTAGACTTGTGACTATGATAATAGTATAACAATAGCATAGTAAGAAGGAAAGAAATAGGAAACATTTCTTTAGTGTGAAACCTGTCCACAAGGTAAACTGTACCTGCCTTTCTCAGAATGAGATTTTGTAGTTTTAGAAAAGTGAGGTTTGATTTCTACCCATGAAATGAACTGACCAAGTAGCTGCAGCCATGTGGGTAGGATCTGTTTTGGTTGCTGCTGTTAAGATAAAGATACAGTTAGCTGTCAATATCACCATAGATCTTAGAAGGATAATTTACAATCCAAATGACCTCTATATCAAGTACAATAAGAGACCAGCCTCTTAGACAGCTACTCTAGGGTACTTATGGTAATCCTGATGATTTTGTTGAGGACAGATATTGGTCTTTGGCTGTCACACAGAACAACATTACAGTTTCAGCTGCCACATGAAAGCATTAGACTTCAGCTGTCAGACCCAGAAGATCTGAGAGATTTTTCTGCGGATGAGGAAATTGAGAATATTAACCTATCTTGGCCAGGAAGTGTCAGGCAGCCAACCCAAAAGTGTTCACACTTTGGACAGGGTCTTGGTGGTGCATGAGGCATGGGGCAATTCTTTTCGCAATAGTCATTGTTACAAAAATCTTGGTGGGGTCTTCTGTGCTTCATCATCTTCTTTGTTGACCTTAGGGTCACTTCGATAAGGGGCCATTTTTTTCTATCACGGGAAGTTTATTTTTTTATTTATTATTAGTAACTTTAAGTGCCATATTAAACAGATCTCTTAAGAGTTTAAGAATAATTGTCTATTAAGTAAGTAAACTTATTTGTTTTTATTTACTTGCTTTAGTCTTAAGCTTGAAAACATATACAGAAGGCTAAATAAAGCTTGTCAGTAAGTTTATTACATTTGTAATTAGCATGACTGTGCGCCCAGTTCTGAGCCCATTAAACAATCTGTTCTTTTATAGAGTGACTGTGCATAGCTGGCATGTTTTAATTACCTTGAACAGTTTACAAGTTAGTAGCTTTCATAAGAGTAGAATTCTAGTTTTATTTCTGTTTGGTTTGAACCTTAAATTTTTGAATTGAATATTTCATTTATCATTAGAATAAAACTTTAAACCATACATAGAGAAACAGGGAACTTTAAAAAGCAATAAAAAAACAATAAATCCATTTTACATAAAAAGTGGAAATGAATTTCTGATCTTTTCATAGTGCACCATTGCAGCATATCAGTTTCTCGTATGAATCAGTTTACTCAAATATCTAAAGCTTAACAGAGTTATAAAAGGTAAAGAGGCTAGGTAAATATCTTCAAGTAACTTACTGTTAACCAGAGAAAAACCTTAGGGATTTATAAACTTATTCATGTGCTATTATTTAAATTTTCTAGAAGCCTGATATTGGACAGTTAGCAAGACACAAGTGGTTAGATGTACATCTCTAAGTAGGCTTTTTGTTAACCTGAGTAGACATTCATAAACTTAGGAATCTGTAAGCCTTATTTTTGGGTTTTTTTTTTGAAGCCTGGTGTTGAAGAGTTTACAAAGCCATAAATACTTAGGTATAAACCCCTAAATCAGCTTTTGTTAATTTGAATAGACCTTTATAGCCTCAAGAATTTATCATACAAAAACCCATACTAACTCAAAATACTTTCAAGACATGCTGTTGGTTCCTTGGCCTAAAAATAGAGACACGATGAAAAGCAGAGGCCTAAGTAGGACTAAGAAGTTTTAGTATAGTTGCATCAGTTGGTTTACACAATGTGGTCATCTTAATCAAGATCGTGTAAAGTTTTATGTAATGTACCCTATTATTGACCTTAGTCAGGTCAGGGAAGATTCCAGTATCAATACTGTAGAGACTCAAAAGGTCATAGAAATACTGCAGAACTTAGCTAGCTTCTCCTTGAGGGAGGCAAGGACCTGTGAAAGACAAAAGGTCACAATGTAGAGGGGAAAAGTAACTGTTTCAGTAGAGAGATGCCCATGAGAATGCTAAGGCCAGTCAAACAGAGAGAAATCACAAAGTTACAGATGCCTCAGGAGAATGTAGCTGACTCCAGGATTCAGACAGAGATAATGCAGGGGAAGAGACTAATGCTTAGAGTAGATAGAGGGAGCAACTGAAGAGCAGCTGAAGAGGCAGTAAATAGAGTTTGGAACCAGATTGGGTGGGTGGCAGAAGCAAGATGAAACATGTGGTCTGTGTCCACCATAGGAGAGTCATCAAAAGGGTAGTTTAGAGAGGCCAAGTCCCTTGGAAGGAGATTCATATATACCTGTCCTGTATTTTGGTACCAGGTTAATGAAAATGAATACGTGACTGCTCCAAGTTATGATCAAAGATTAGGTATTTATTGTAGATATGATAGAGAGAACATCCAGAGTCATCTGGAAGAGTCCAGACTGGACCAGTCTGGGAGAAGATTGGACAGTGAGAGAGGAAAAGAGGAGAAGAAAAAGAGAGGAGCAGTGAACCAAGAGGCCAAGAGCAGAGGCAAGAGTGAAGAAAGCATGTGACACAGAAGGCTGGTTCATATAGACAGGGAAGCCAAGGCCCTAGGCGGGTGAGGTTTAGGGTAGGGGAAAGAGTGAGAAGTGCTGAGAGGAGCCGCACATACTGAGTGAGACTTGTCCCTTATTTCTTTGGGATCTGCCGATCTGTACCCACCAACAGATGCCCTAGCAAAGAAAAGTCTTAGTCTAGAGAATGCTTGACAGTGTATATGCTTCCTATAATATTCTCAAAACTGGAATAATAAACGAAACTGCAAAATCCATTTGAATTAATTATGCTTGGTCAGGAAGAAATATCAGCATTAGTTCATGTGTTTAACAAGTTTGATAGAGAAACACCAGGTAGCAGAGATATCATAAACTAGATTTAGAGTATAATGGAATCTCTGTTCTATTTTTATAACTTTTCAGTAAGTTTTTGAAAGTTCCTCATCAAATTTCTAAAAATAATCTGCAATATTAAAAAAGGAAGAAACAAACAAACCCAAAACTCATGATTTCTCAAGTTGCCAGTAATAAATATAAAGTGTTACTTTAAAAATTGGGAACTTATCAGCCAACAGTACTCTGATATTTGAAATTTTGAATTAGCCACATATAATGAATACACACTTACAGTTGTTTGTTCTCTGAGAACATATTCTATTTCGTACATGTGTGGTACTTTGTCCATATGTTAAATACATTAATTATTTAGTAATACATTCTGCCATCCCTAAAAAAGATGATTTGATGGTGATAATTTTCTACTAGATGCCAAAACCTAATCTCAAATATAAAGCTCAATTTTTATTTGAAACTCCCCTGTTGACTTTTTATACACTCACTAAAAATGAGGTAGGGAGTGAATTTCTTCCTATCTGCAGCACATCAGTTCCACAAAGGATTTGTGAAGGAGAAGAGAACAGGAGACAAGAAAGACAATCCAATATGAACTCACCTTGGTTGAAATACTAAAGTTCTTCTAACAAATGTCCAGTTTCTAAGCTGACATAACCCTAGCCAGAGCAACAAGCTTCAATACATCTGACAGACAAGTTTCAAATACCTTTTGAAATGTTTTATCTTTATTGGAATCAACAAATATGGTTAAATTATACCACCTAGCATATCAATATATTTATTTAAGATTGGTTTTTTATAACCACTACTTTGGCCATGGATTTGAAGAGGCAGGGTCATATACAGTTAAATTTCCTGGGATTAAAATCTCAGTAACATATACACTATGGAATACTACTCAGCTATTAAAAACAAGGAATTCCCGAAATTTGTGGATAAATGGGTTGAGCTAGAAATGATCATAATGAGTGAGTTAACCCAGAAGCAGAAAGACTCAAATGGTATATACTCACTTATATCTGCATACTAGCCCAAGGGGCATGTCCCATGAAAGTCTTCACTTACCAGGAAACTGGAACAGAGGGGAGGACACCCTATTGGGACTCTAGATGAGAGAAGCATGGGAGAATAGCAAAGTAGAAGGATCCAGAGGGTCCTAAAAACCTACAAGTAGAACATTATGATAGGCAGATTTGGGCACAGGGGTCCCGCTCAAACTAAGGCACGAGCCAAGGACAATACAGGCGGTAAATTTTAAACCCCTACCCAGATCTAGCCAATGGTCAGAACATTCTCCACAGTTGAGTGGAGAGTGGGGTATGACTTTCACACGAACTCTGGTGCCTCATATTTGACCATGTCCCCTGGAGGGGTGACCTGGTAGCACTCAGAGGAAGGACAGCAGGTTACCAAGAAGAGACTTGATACCCTATGAGCATATATAGGGGGAGGAAAGCCCCCGCAGGGACAGTCATAGAGGAGGGGAATAAGGGGGAAATGGGAGGATACAAGGGATGCGATAATCATTGAGATGTAACAAGAATAAATTAAGAAAAAATTTAAAAATAAATAAATAAAAATAAAAAAATAAAAACTCAATAACACAACTGAGTTATGTGGGTACACAAGGAGAGTTGGACAAGATTATATAGTTGTTAATCACTAGAGCTATCTTGCATGGATAGTAAGTTGCTTTGGTGATGTGATATAATTGGTTAATTGTCCAAATGTCTTATGTGCTACTACATAAGCAGTAGTGCAAAAGTGCTTATCAGCCTTAATTTTCATGAACAGTAAATCTATAACATTTATGTGAGAAAAACAATTTGTGGAAGTAACAACAAAGAAATGGAAAATGAAAGGAATGTGTGACTGGGCATGACATAGCTCAGATAGCACAGTGTGATTGAACCCTCATATAACTGTTTTAAAAATTCTTCATACCATATGAAAAGCATTATGACACCCACTACAATGAAGGAATTATGAAAACTTGCCTGTGTGGACAAATTCAACTGGGATAATATAGAAGTGTCACTCTAGATTCCAATCTCATCCATGAAAATGGCAATTTTCCTTATATGTTGCCATGGATACTGACAAAGCTATCCATTTTGGGATCTATTTTTGTAGATTTTTGCTAGTGAAGTCATTTTACTCTGAAAATGTAGCATTTCAGACACTTAATTATAGCTATTGTCTCACATTATTAGATGCTGTTAACTTATTAGAAGCTATGTAATAAAGTAATATCTAGTAAGCAGAATGTAAAATGTAAGCATCTGATTTGTAAACTGAGCCCACAAATTTTCCATTTAATCACTCTGAAAATTACTATGTATGGTAATACTAACTTTTGGTTTAATTTCCTTTATAAACCGTACTATTTCATTTTCTTCCTGGTGATAGAAGAAAATGTTTTTCTTAATGTAGGAGAAAAAATGGAGGAGTGAAAGAATTCTCTTTCTATTAAGAACCAATTCTTATTAAAATCTTTCACACAGTGTCTTCTCTTCTACAAGATCTCCAAAGTCCTGAAAAGAAAACTGACAAGATCATGTTGAGCAGTATTGTAGCCCAATATTTCAAATTCTGAATCTTTTGTTACTTTCTCTTCTTTCTTGGAATTCTACTGTTAAAATTAGTTTTAAATATTAATTTCCTTTAATGGAAAGGAAATTCCCACTCCAAATAGCCTTGTTTTTCCTGGGCTATGGGAAATGTATAATATATCAAATAGCTGCTTAATAAGAAACTATCATTTTATGGCACAATTGTGCAGATATCAAATGAAAGTTACAAGGAGTCAGGGTGAATGCTTAGCTATCATGTTCTGAAAATTCAGAGAAAGAAAGTGCAATGTGAATGAAATAAATACTGAGAAAAATTCTGAGAAGAAATTAGTGTAGCCTTGGATATAAGATGGCCATGCTTTGGGTGAGAAGAAGTTAAGTCAATATCAGAAATCCTGAGCAGTATCCACAAGTATCCTGTTGGGACAGAGAAATCAAATGAATTCAGGTGACTGGAATTATTTAAGAGAATTTAAATAGATTCTTCTCAGGGTCTGAACATGGTATTTAAAAGCCTAGAAAAGAGCTAAGGATCATAGTTTATACAAGGAAGAACTAATAGCCAAACTTCATGGAGATATGCTTAACAGTCTGTCTTGTAAGTAGAACAACAGCAAGAAAAACTTTGGCTCATAGATACAGAAGTGGTGGAAGTGAATGAATGACTAAACCATTATCGTTCTCATAAGGCAGAAGATGGAGTTGTTTCCAGCCACAAAGAAAAAATTTAGGACAGATCCAAGATGGCAGTGCCAATCACACACTGTATCTGATCAGTAGGACAGCAGCGACAGCACAGCAACAGAAGGACCAAACTGAGAGCTACAAAACAGCAGTGCTGGTATTTCCCAGGTGAGAATGGACCACACAGTATAGAACACAGGTGGGTCCATCCGTGGATCACCAGAATAATCCACAGAAAAGTCGTTGGGACACTGCAGGCACGGGTACAGTCTCCAATGTCTAGCCACACACCTGGGAATGGCGCACAGTGCTCAGTGTCCCATACTGATCTGTGGGCCACAAAACACCGGTATCTGGGTCTCTCATCTGAGTGGCAACTTCACAGTGTATGTCACAAGTAGATCTCACTCCAGAGCACCTGGTTAATCCATGGAATCATTTCTGGGTATCCACTGGAACAGGGTCTCCAGCCACTAGCAATATGCTGGCATACATGCGTTCAGAGTATCAGTCTGGCTTATAAGTCACAAAACACCAGTGTCTGGGTCTTCTACCCCAGAAGACACTCCACTGCAACACAAGTGGATCTGACTTCAGGGCACAAGGCCAATCCACAGAAAGTTCCTAGGTCCATGTAGACATGAGTATGGTCTCCAGAGTCTAATCACATTCCCGCCTGCATGCAGCACTTGCCCTCTGTGTCTCAGGCTGAATTGTTAACCACAAAGCACCAATGTCTGGGTCACACAGCCCACAGAAGACCTCACATTATGGAACACAAGTGGATCTGACATCAGGTCATACAGCTCTTCTACAGAAAAGTCCCACATCCATGGAGACAGGGAGTAGTCTCTCTGGAGTCTAGCCACAGACCTGCCTGCATGTAGCACCTGCTTTCTCTGTCTCAGATGGAATGTGGCCCTCAAAACACCAGTTTCTGAGTATCCCTGCTGAGATGACTAACTACAATGTGGGATACAGGTAAATATGATCTCAGGTCACCTGGCTGGTCCATGGAAGGGTTCCCTAATCACTGCAGGCAAGGAGTCTCAGCCTATAGCCACTCACCTACAGGTTGCCTTCAATGGCCAATGAAGGATACAAGAAACTACTACAGAATGCCAGAGACAACAAGATAGCTAATGACCAGTATGAAAACACAAACAAAAAAATGCCAAGTAATATGGTGTCTCAGAACCCAATTGTCCCAAAGCAATCAGCATTGCACACTCCGAAACAATTGAAACACAAAAAAAGGACCTTAAATCTGCCATTATGAAGGTGATAATGGAGGTATGAATAAAATCTGTAAGAAAAACAAGAAGGAAGAGTCAATCAGATTGAGGTCTTTAGGCCATGAAGAGACTTATATAGAAGAAATGAAGAAATCACTGTAAGAAATTCAGGAAAATGCAAACAATCAGGTGAAGGAAATTAGTAAAAGGATTCAAGAGCTGAAGATGAAAATGGAAACAATAACAAAAGCACAAATTGAGGAAAGCCTGGAAAGAGAAAACATAGAGAAGAAAGCAGGAACTACAAAGGAAAGCAAGGTCAACAAAATACAAGAGTTGGAGGAAAGAATCTCCAGTGTAGAAGACACAATGGAAGAACTAGATTCAACCATCAAGGAAAATGTTAAATCTAAAACATTCCTGAGACAAAACATCCAATAAATCAAGGACACCATGAAAGAATGAAATCTAAGACTAATATGATTTCAAGAAAGAGTAGATACCAGCTCCAAGGCCTAGAAAATATTTTCAACAAATTCTAGAAGAAAATTTTCTCAATTTAAAGAAAGAAATGCCTATAAACATACAAGAGGCCCACAGAACACAAAGTAGGGTACACCAGAAAAGAAAATCCTCCCCTACATAGTAATCAAATCACCAAATGTAAAGAACAAAGAAAATATATTAAGAAGAGCAAGAGGTAAAACACAAATAATATACAACAGCAAACCTATCAGGATCACACTTGAATATTCTATGAGAACATACAAACCAGAAGGGCCTGCTCAGATATTTTGCAAACCCTAAGAGAACACAGATAGCACTCAAGACAACAATGCTCAGCAAAACTTCCAATAACTATAGATGGAGAAAACAAGATTTTCCATGACAAAAACAAATTTGAACAGTACCTATCCACAAATCTAATCCTACAGAAGATATCAGAGAGAAAATTCCAATCAAAGGAGCCTAACTACACCGTGGAAAATACAGGAAATAAAGAACTGGACTTTGGCAGAACAAAAATTATACAAGCATACAAAACACAACCACAATCAACATCAAAATCAAGGGATCTAAGAGTCACTCGTCATTATTCTTTCCCAACATCAGTGATCTCATCTCTCCAATAAAAAAACACAGACTAGCAGAATGAATGTGCAAACATTCTGGTGCATACAAGAAACATACAGCAGTCACAAAGATAGATATTACCTGAGAGTAAGGGGCTGGAAGAAGGTCTTCCAAGCAAATTGACAAAAGAAGCAAGCTGGAGTAGCTATTCTAATATCTAATAAAATAGATTTGTAACCAAAACTAATCAAAAGAGATGAGGAAGGATACTTCATATTCATCAAGGGAAAATTCAATGAAAAGGCATCTCAATTCTGAACCTCTATGCCCCAAATACAAAGGCACCCACATTTGTAAAGAAACATTAATAGAGTTTAAACCACGTATTAATAGAGGGAAATTTCAATACCCCCCTTACACCAAGGATAGGTCAATGTAACAGAAGCTAAAAGGAGAAATATTGACACTAACAGATGTTGTAAATCAAATGGGCCTAACAGATATCTACAGACCTTTTCACCCAAATACAGCAGCTCATGGAACCATCTTCAAAGTTGACCATACAGTAGATCAGAAAACAAGCCTCAACAGATACAAGAAGATTGAAACAATACCTTGTATCCTATCAGACCATCATGGACTAAAGCTGGACCTCATCAACAACAGAAATAACATAAAGTATACACACACATGGGAACTGAATAACTCTGTAATCAATGCCAACTGGATCAAGTAAGAAATAAAGAAATTAGGAAATTCCTAAAATTCAACAAAAATAAAAGAACACCATACTTAAATTTATGGAACACAATTAAGGAAGTGCTAAGAGAAAAGTTCATAGCACTAGGTGCCTTCATAAAGAGATTGGAAACATCTTATACAAGCAACTTAACAGTACACCTGAGAGCCCTATGAAAATAAGAAGCAGACAGACTCAAAAGGAGTAGAGGCTGGAAATAATCAAACTCAGGGCTGAAATTAGAAAATTAGAAACAAAGAAAACAACTCAAATGATCAAGGAAACCAATAGGTGGCTCTTTGAGAAAACCAACAAGATAGACAAAGCCTAAAACAAACTAACTAAGAGGCAGACAGGAACTATCCAAATCCACAAAATCAGAAATGAAAAGGGAGACATATCAACAGACTCCAATGAAATCCTAAGAATCATTAGGCCTTACTTCAAGAATCTATATGCCACAACACTTGAAAATCTAAATGAAATGGATAATTTTCTTGACAGAATCCACTTACCAAAGTGGAATCAAGATATGGTAAATTAATTAAATAATCCTATAGCTCTTCTGGAAAAAGAAGCAGTCACCAAAATTCTCCCAACCAAAAATGAAAACAAAATAACAACAAAAACAAAACAAAACAACCCCCCCAAAAAAGAAAAGAAAACCAGAGCCAGTTGGTTTCAGAGCAGAATTCTAGCAGACCTTCAAAAAAGAGCTCAGATCAATTCTCTTCTAATTATTCTACAAAATAGAAATGGATGGACTATTACCAAACTCATTCTCTGAGTCCATATTCACCTTGATACCTAAACCACAAAAAATCCCAATAAAGAAATAGAATTATAGACCAATTTCTCTTATGAACATTGATGACAAAATACTCAATAACATACATGCAAACCAAATGAAAGAATACATCAAAAATATTATTCCCCATTACCAAGTAGGCTTCATTCTAGGCATGTAGGAGTGGTAAGATACACAGAAATCCCTGAAAGAAACAATCCACATGATCATCTCCTTAGATGCAGAAAATGCATTTGACAATATCCAATACTGTTTCATGTTTAAAGTTTTGGAGATATCAGGGATACAAATCTACGGCATGGATTATCCTTGGCGGGGATAGCAGAGCTCAAGATTGTAGCTTGTGCTTTCTGTACTTTCCAACATAGCTCATGTCTCAGCAATCGCAGCCGATACTAGCACAAGCACATGGCATAGAGCTCAGAGACACTGCCCTTCTTCATGTGTTATGGAGGCAAGCCAGGGATGGGCAACAGTGAGTCTGAGCCTTATCGGTCCTAAGATAGGCTATGAATGATGGAATTCATATGCCAATGACGGGCAACCATAAGTGCCTACTCACTGTCCTAAGACAGGCTCTCCATAATTTAATTTTTTGAAGGGGTGTATGTGGGAAGAAGCCATGTCAAATTCTACCATGTCAGAAATCCTGTGCTTAGGCTGTATGCTGGGACCCTTGAGTTGCTGACCTTTGCCTCATGAGGTCTTGTGTTCCAGGGTGTCCTTGGACTATTTACCTTCGAAAGAAGTAGGGAAGTCCCAACTTGGAACCACCCAGAGGATCTAGGAAGTTCTTACAGGGAACTATTCAGAGAACTAGGAAGTTCTACATGGAGTGATTTAGGCTATTGTATTCTTGCCCGGGGCCTAGGGTGATTGAGATTAGAATAGAGCCTATTGACCTTTCTCTACACATGTTCCTGCTAGTCAGCATTAAAGTGGATCTTGACCAGAAATTTCCTGACTTGATTCATTATTTCTTGCATCTCTGTATCCTACTTTCAATCCCCACTCGTTCTTTCAGGTGAACACTGATTCAATTTTTCCAGTGGGCCAGGATCCGACAAAGACCCAACTATACCACCCTTGGGCATATATCTGAAAGATGTTCTATCATGTAACAAGGACATTTACTCAACTATATGCATAGAAGCTTTATTTATAATAACCAGAAACTGGAAACAATCTAAATGTCCCTCAAAGAATGGATAAAGAAACTGTGGTACATTTACACAACGGAATACTATTCAGCTATTTTAAAAAATGGAAATCTTGAAATTTGCAGCCAAATGGATGAAACTAGAAAAGATCATCCTGAGTGAGGTAACACAGTCTCCATTTGTGCTATATACTCACTTACAACAAGGTATTAGCCAAACATAGACGTTCTCTGAGTGACTCTACCCAGCAGGGTATTAGGATAGATGCTTGGACTCTCTGGGCAGAGTGCCAAGGGTTTTGTCCAAGAATGGGGCAGCGGGTGGGGGTGGGGCAGGATGTAACATCCCATAGGGGTCAGGAGCTCTACAGGAGGGCAATCAAAGCCAGTGGATCTGGACCCAGAGGGGCTTGCACACACTGATGCACCAACCAAGGACAGTGCAGGGAACTTAGACCAGATGTAACTGATAGACAGCTCGTTCTTCATGTCTGGGTAGAGGGCTGGGAGCAGAGACTCTCTATGAAATGAACTCTTATGCCCATGATTTGATCAGCTCCCCTTGGAGTGGCTGCCTTGCTGGCACACAGAGGAAGGGGATGCAGACTATCCTGATGAGAAGTGATGGTGGGGAAGGAGGGTCCTCCTTGTCAGAGGTTTAGGGGAGGGGAATAGGGCAGAAAAGGGAGGGAGGTTGGGAACTGGAAGATGTGAGCAGAGGGATAACAACAAGGATGCAATGTAAATAATTTATAATAAAAAATTAAAAAAATAAAAAATACCTCATTTGATGGAAAATGGATATACGTGGAGATCATCTGACTGAGTAGAAAAGTCAGGTCCAGAAAGATAAACATCACATGTTTTATCTCATTTGTCCGTCTTCATAGATATTCTTTCTGTTCTTGTCTCTTTCTCTCCCCCTGTGTCTCTCTGTCTCACTTCCTCCTTCCCTCCTTCATCCTCCTCGTCTCCTTTTTCTACCACATTAGAATATTTCCTTGCTTTTTTCCTCCACGGTATATTTTTTGACTTTATCCTATACACTTTTTATTTCTTGATTTGCCTCGCTTCAATTCCCAATATGTTCAGTTTGATAAAGATTCTTGAGTTTTATGTGTTTGTTTGATTTTCTTTCCTTTAGTTCTGAAATCCATGCATAGGGCACACCTCAGGAAATATCCAAGTATTTGTTAAAGGGATGAATTTACCAGTAAAACAAAAGAGAGATGTAGACTAAAAACAAAGAAATATTTGTTTTGTGTCTCACATCTTATATTTAAAAACTTTATATTTTTAAACGTATGATAATTCATCAAGCTGGCACCCAATTGTTATCCCCTCACTTGTATCTTCTTGTTTCCACCTTCCATCCCTCTTCTGCCCTATTTCCCTTCCCTCGACTGACAGAAGAGGACCTCCTCACTACCGTATGACCACAGCCTATCAGGATAGCCTACTTCCTTTTCTTTCTGTGCCTGCCAGGCCTTCCCACCAATGGGGAGTGATCAAATTGTGGACACCAGAGTTCATGTCAGAGGCAGCACCTGCCTCTGTCCATTGGCTAGATCTGACCAGGGGTTCTAGGCTCTCTGCACGCATGGTCCTTGGTTGGTGCAACAGTTTGTGCAAGTCCCCCTGTGTCTAGATTAGTCAGCCTTGATGGTCTCCTTGTGGGCTCCTGGGTCCTCCGGGTTCTTCCATCTTCCCATTTTTCAATATACCTCTCAGCCATCCATCCAGAGGCAGCAGCTAGTCCCAGCATCTATCCTGATCCTTTGCTAGGTGGAGTGTCTCAGAGGACATATATAAAAAAAAAAAATAAGATAAAAACAAAGAAATAAAATAGCTTACATTTCTGAAGGGCAGAGAACTTATTACAACATGAGTATTTTCTTCTTTGGCAAAACATCTGACATGTAAGTTTGAATGTGTAAAAAAAATGCAACTGGACCCATATTTGTCACCTTGCACAAAACTCAAATCCAAGTGGATTAAAGACCTCAACATAAAACCAGAGACACTAAGTCAGTTAGAAGAAAACGTGGGGAAGAGCCTGGAACATATTGGCACAGGAGACAACTTCCTGAACAGAACACCAACAGCCCAGGCCTTAATGTCAACAATTAATAAATGGGACCTCATGAGGCTGAGAAGCTTCTGTAAGGCTAGAGACACTGTCAAGAGAACAAAGTGACAGCCTACAGACTGGAAAAAGACTTCACCAACCCTACATCTGACAAAGGTCTAATATTCAAAATATATAAAGAACTCAAGAAATTAAACACCATTAAAACAAATAAC
The DNA here is from genome assembly GCA_907169655.1 of Acomys percivali. Lineage (NCBI taxonomy): Eukaryota > Metazoa > Chordata > Mammalia > Rodentia > Muridae > Acomys > Acomys percivali. The sequence continues at coordinate 77,691,595 of OU015749.1, forward strand.
CCAGTTGAGAAATGGGGCTTGGAACTAAACAGAGAATTCTCAACAGAGGAATATCAAATGGCTGAGAAACACTTAAAGAAATGCTCAACCTCCTTAGTCATCAGGGAAATGCAAATCAAAACAACTCTGAGATTCCATCTTACACCCATCAGAATGGCTAAGATCAAAAACTCAAGTGACACCACATGCTGGCGAGGATGTGGGGAGAGAGGAACACTCCTTCATTGTTGGTGGGAATGCAAACTAGTACAACCACTTTAGAAATCTATCTGGAGCTATCTCAGAAAACTGGGAATAGGGCTTCCTCAAGACCCAGCTATTCCACTCCTTGGAATAAAACCAGAAGATGCACCAGCACACAACAAGAAAATTTGCTCAACCATGTTCATAGCAGCCTTATTCATAATAGCCAGATCATGGAAACAGCCTAAATGTCCCTCAGTAGAAGAATGGATAAAGAAACTGTGGTACATATACACTATGGAATACTACTCAGCTATTAAAAACAAGGAATTCCCGAAATTTGTGGATAAATGGATTGAGCTGGAAATGATCATAATGAGTGAGTTAACCCAGAAGCAGAAAGACTCAAATGGTATATACTCACTTATATCTGCATACTAGCCCAATGGGCATATCCCATGAAAGCCTTCCCTTACCAGGAAACTGGGACAGAGGGGAGGACATCCTATTGGGACTCTAGATGAGAGAACCATGTGAGAATAGCAATGTAGAAGGATCCAGTGGTCCTAGAAACCTACAAGTAGAACATTATGATAGGCAGATTTTGGCCAAGGGGTCCCACTCAAACTAAGGCACTAGCCAAGGACAATACAGGTGGTAAAATTTAAACCCCTACCCAGATCTAGCCCATGGACAGGACAGACTCCACACTTGAGTGGAGAGAGGGATATGACATTCTCATGTACTCTGGTGCCTCACATTCGACTATATCTCCTGGAGGGAGAGACCTAGTGGTACTCAGAGGAAGGACAGCAGGTCACCGAGAAGAGACTTGATACCCTATGAACATATACATGGAGAGGTAATCCCTCTCAGGAACAATCATAGGGGAGGGGAATAAGGGAAAAATGGGAGGGAGGGGAGAATGGGAGGATACAAGGGTTGGGATAACCATAGAGATGTAACAAGAATAAATTAATAAAAAAAAAGAAAGAAAGAAAAAAAAAAAAAGAAATGTGAAGGACAATGATAGTTTCCTGTTTTAGACCATAGGAAAGATGGGTTTGGAAACTCATAGACCAAGCGAAGGTTTCCATTCAGCATTTAACCAAAACAAAAATAAATACATCTAATGAGAAGCATGGGTTTTAATCTGAAATCATTGTTTATTAAAGTGTAATAATGAATTACTATGCTTGATTTTAGAAACATTAAACAATCTGGGTTTTTATTTAATTAATTTATTCAGATTACAAATCAGTTGTTATCCCATCACTTGTATCCTCCCATTCCTCCCTCTGTTTTCACCCTATTCACCTCCCCTAGGTCTAAGATCGAGGGGGACATCCTTTCTCAGTATATGATCATAGGCTGTCAGGTCTCATCTTGTCAGCCTGCTTATTCTTTCTTTGAGTGCCATCAGGCTTTCCCACCAAGGGGAGGGGATCAAATATGGGGCAGTAGAGTTCATGTCAGAGTCAGTTCCCTCTCTCCACATAACTGTGGATAATGTCCTATCCATTGGGTAGATCAGAGTAGGGGGTTGCTGTTTACTACTTGTATTGTCCTTGGTTAGTGCAACAGTTTGAGCAGACCCCCTGGGCTCCGAGCCACCTGTCACGATGTTCTTCTTATAGGATTCTAGGACCCTCTGGGTCCTTCTATTTCCCTATCTCCTATATTTCTCTTACCTAGAGTCCCAGTAGGATGTCCTCACATTTATCCCAATCTCCTGGTAAGTGAAGACTTTTGTGGGACATGCCTTTTGGGCTAGTGCCCAATTATAAGTGAGTATATACCATATGAGTCTTTCTGCTTCTTGGTTTATTCACTCAGTATGATTATGTAAATAAAATCATGCATAACACTGTGTGTTATGTAATGCGTGTCTCTGTATATGTTTGTGTGCATGTCTTTGTGTGTATTTATTTTCAGAAATGATTTTTAAAGGTGATAGTAGCAAGTAATGTGGCCAGACTTCTTCATCAGTGCCATGGATATAAAATAGAGTATGAACTCTTGTCCTCTTCTATAATAAAAGGCCTGTTCTCAGAGGCCCTACAACCTTTGCAAGTCTGGAGGAGACAGCTATGGGTGTGCAGCTCTAACAACAGTCCTGAAACTGACCTTTTCAACATAACTGGGAGCAGGAACAGGGTCCACTACCTCCTTCCCTCTCAGCACTGTGTGAAACTCCAGGTTTTGGTTTTCATTTCTAAGAGCTCCATCCACTCTGCAAACACCAAAGTTAAATCAAAAAGGATACAATATTTCAATCTTGAATTGAATTAGTTGATTTCCAGCAAATTTCACTAAAAGAAATGTAAATAAGCACAGTTCTCTGGGCCAAATGCCTTTTATTTAAATTTGTAGTAAGTACAAAAATATATTGTAAATGGTTATGAGTCTCCACTTACGTTCACAGCATGTATTGAAAGGGTCTCATAGGAGAGGTCATACAATGGAAACACTTGTGAGCACAGCAAGATGAAGGGACCATGAAAAAGGAAAGTAAGCTCTAGTTATTTGGCCATAAGCAGCATAAGGCATTTCTTTTTCTATAGATTATTGGTTAAAATGGAAATTATCATATTCATAGTCAGTGCCTGAGAAGTTTGTTAATGTAGCTAGATGTTACCTTCTCTGAAGAAGACAACTCAATAAATAGTAACTCTTACCTAGGCATGGAGGGTCATGCATGTGGTCTCAGTACTAGAGAGATTGTGGCAGAAGAATTATTACTGTTAGTTCAATGCCAGGTTCAGTTGCTTAGTGAGTTGCATCCAGGTATTTAAATTAAGCAGTGTTATAAACAAGTTTAGGTGAGTGGGGGTTGATGTAGAATATCCTATAGGAATTTTGACCCTCAAGCAGTGTGTTAATTAGAATCTTATCTGGAGGTGGAACTCAAGTCAATAAACCTAAAAATATCAGAAGGATAGAAATACCAAATCAACTCATTTCTGAAAATAACACAATTTAGAATGATCAGCGGTTGAAGTGGGTATAATTATTTTAGGTAATCTGTAGGTAACATGTGAAATTAACAATTCTATGTGTCTGTATACACTTTCCGGGGCATTTTTAGAGCCATCTCCATCTCTTTTTTAAAAATCTGTTCCTTTTTTCAGATTATAATTTAGTTATAACATAACCACCCTTGTATTCCCAGTTTGGCTATTCTTTTGTACTTCTGTTTGTTTGAATTTGACATTGTATTTTAATCACATTTCTCCCTTCCTTTTCTTCCATCCAAACCCTGATATATATTTCTCCCCACTCTCATTCAAATTTGTGACCTTTTTAAATAGTTAATAGGCTGCAATAGAAAGAATGTTGGGCTCTTATAAACTCCATAGAAAGAAAGGTGAGTTGAAAAGCCATTCTTCTGACTAAGCATACCTGTATTTTACAGAGATATTTTCACCGATCTTGGCCAATGGGATGGACCATCTACCACTGTAGTATACGGCCATGTTCTCACAGATTAGAAAAGCTCATGTGTTGTTTCCTACTGCTCCCATATTGAGTTCCAGGAAAACTATTAATTTCAAGAGATGAAGCGACCCAAGGGGAAAAGCCTCAGCTTCTCGCATGTCAGGTGTATCTACAGGCTTTGCTCTGAGCTTGTTTTCCCATAGTAGCTTCCTCTTTGCCTGGACTGTTTCTCGTCCCTTTGCATCACAGCGCTTCTTCCCAGTGCCATGTGCTCCACATACAGCACGCACAGATACATGTTGCACAGTCTAGACTTTAGCAAATTAGAGAAGCACATTGCAATCATAACTTCTGCTCATGTACCACTTTCTCCTGCAAAGCAGCTAGAAGGCTTGTCCTCTGCCCCTTGCCAGACTGTGTCCACAGACAGATAACTGTTTACATATGTTGACATAACCTTACATGTGTTAATATATATGTCCATACTCATCCAAAAATATTCTCTTGGTGGTTAAAACCTGTGGTTTTTGAGTCTTTGTATGCTCAGGGTAAAATTAATTTCATGATTCGATAGAAGAAGGAGCAAAAGAAGCAAGAGAATGTTTAGAAATTAATGATTTAATGCATGACCAAGTCATTACTTAACAATTTTTCTGACTACAAGGACAATCCTTTGCATACCAATATCAGCGACAGAATTCATGGACTCAGAACACATACAGCAGACTTAACAATTAGGAGCAGCATATGTTGTTTTCATCGTATTAAGTTGATGGTTAATAATTACCATCAACTAAACCACATTATACATATTAGACTCCCTTCCCCAAAAGACATCAATTTCTAAACTTATACTGGCTCCAGACAGTCTGGAATTGATCCAATTCATTGTTCCATGGAAGAATTAAGAAACATTTAAAACAGAAATCATAAAAAATAAACTCATATCATTTCAGCTGGAGTCCATTTGTAAGGAAACATATGGTCAATGTGGATCAATGCTATCAGGAAGACCCTGAAACATTAAACCATCATGACAACCTGACTGGTTATTAAATGAAAAAAATTGGTACTTATGGAGAATGGCTTCATTAATGAAAGTTTGCACTTCCTTAACTCCTAAAACTTAAAAGGCAATTAATATTAGAGAACTGGATGCTTCAATATAATTCAGATTGGGTACTAGACGATGTCAATAAATTATGTCATACTACTGCACATCACAGAATGCTGAAATATACAGTGAATGGTTTTATGTAACTATACTGCAGCCATTCGTAAGAGTAGAAGAAAACTGAAAATATGTGCATGCATCAATCTGACCATTAGTCATTATAGAGGACATAGTGCATGCCAAGCATTGTGCTGAATAACTAATAGATTTAAGAAAGACAGCATAGCAGGACGTCACAGTGCTATGTTGAAAGGAAGAGCAAGAAGAGCCTTAATGTAGCGCATGAGGCCAGTGTCCTAGAGGTCTGAGGTAAGGTGAGATGAGATGATAGAACACACCCTAATGCTTGATGGAGGAGTAAAGTTTTGTAAAACATCCCAGAGATTCAAAATCAATGGCCATGTCCACAGAGTGATACTATTTTCATCAGGGAAATAATGCAGGCTGAGAGGAAACACAAACAAGGTGACTTTGCAGAAAGGGAAGTGATCTAATGCAACTGAAGCATGGAGTTCCTTGAAGATGAAGCTAGTTTTACAAATAGGAAGTTAAATCTAATCACCTGGCAGGCTCCAATTAACTAAGCAGAAGAAAAGCCTGCTGGCAATTAACTTTATATACATAAATGTGAGGTAAATATTACAGAAATGCCTAAGTGTATGCAGATTAGGGAAACAACTGTGGCTTGAGGAACACTTCAATGATATTTTACCTTGAGAGGTTTGTAACAAGTAGACAATAGAGAATGTGGACTGTGGAGACATGCAAGACTTTCCACTGATTATTTGAGTGACTTTACCACTTTTTAATAGTCAGCCTAATATGAATTTTTCTATCTCCTAATGAAAACTATGGGACACTTTTTAACTTGTGGTGATAAGTCTAGGACCTACTAGGTGTTTGGGAAGTGACCATTGACAATATTATTGTTCTGTGGATAAGAGAGTTTATAACAGAACCTGGCATTACAACACTGAATGTGAATGAGACATCTGAGATGAGCCTTCCCCAGGCACAAGGATGAGCATATCGTGTGTCTCAGGTAGGATTTTGACAGTGGCTTCCCAGGGTATTCAGAAAATATAAGGAGAGGTTTGCAAAAACAAAAATGAAGTTACTTCCCTGCTTGCTTCTGAATTCATGTTTGACTAGAGACAGGATAAAGATAAAATAGGCTACAGTGTCAAATAATGATATTCAGAGTGCTGTTACTCTGTTATATATTGTAGTTAAGCCTCGGGCCAAGCACCATGCTAAGGGCTATGAAATGTTTGTTCTTTTGAATTCCCAGCACAACCTTGCATGTCGTTTACAGTTATAATGCACACTGTTTCTAGTTGTCCCTGTTACCTGTTTTCAACTGGCTTTGAAGCTGGGCAGTCTTCTCATGGATGAAGTCCAAAAGGCTGTAGTATACCGCAGACTCTGGGAGTACACAACACAGGTAAAGATTAACCTCAAATCCTACATGGCTGCCTGCAGCACAGCTGGTGGTGTATGTCCACCCACTGTGGCGTAATATAGCATCCCATTTAATATAATATGTAGAGCAGTATATCTATTAAAGCATTGTTGCATGGTTTGTTTTCATTGCTATAGAAAGAAGTTAAGGTGATCTCTCACTTCCTAAATAAAGCGTCAGCAATGGTTAATCTTGGTTGTTAGGTTGATGGGAAGTAGAATCATTATGGAAGTGCACCCCTTCCCATGTCTGTGAGAGACCTTCTAGGTTGGGTAAATTGAGGTAGAAAGATGCCTACTCTCTGTGGATATCAAATCCTATGGGATAAGGTACTAGATTATCTAAAAAGGAAGAATCAAGTGAACATAGCATTTATCTGTTTCCGGTTTCTGAATCCAGATGCAGTGTTACAAGAAGTCTCACTCCCACTCCACACCCAGTGATGGACTGTAACCATAAATTATCTTTCAAAACAAAGCCTTCTTCCTTCATTTCCTTTTGTCAGGCATTTTACCACAGTGACAAGAGAAGTGACTACTACACCCATTGCTTCCTTGAAGAACTTGAAAGGCTGGGACTTACTTTCTTCCAGATGAAGTAATTTCTTATGCAGAAAGTGAGTCAGTTACAGAGGTGCAGGGGGTGAGTCAGGGTATCAGAATCACCATCACTTCTTGTCTTACAAGACTGTGAGAAGTATTGGCCAGTAAAAGCCTATGGGATGGAACTGTTGGTCCTGAATCTGGTGAGCTTTCCCACAAGAAGTGGATGGAAGGTGCAGTTACAGAGAGTAAGGTGTATTCAGTAGGACTCAAAGCCTCTAAGAAAATGGTTCAAAATTTTAAAGATGCAGTTAATTAAGATTCAGCTTCAAGTGGATTCAGACACACTTGGGAGCACAAATGAGGCCAGAGCAGAGATTCTAAATAGTAGGAATTTCAAGTTCTACATCATGGATAGGTTTGTGGCAACTTACCACGAGCTGGAGTCATTTGGGAAGATGGGCTCTCAATTGAGGAAATGCTTCCATAAGATCTGCCTGTGGGCAGGTCTGTTGTGCATTTTCTTGATTAGTATTAGATGTGGGAGTGCCCAGCCCACTGTGAGTGATACCTGCTGCCGCCCCCCTCCCGAGGAGGTAATCCTGGGAATATATACAAAAGCAGGCAAAACAAGCCGTGAAGAGCAAGTAAGTAAGCAGAGCTCTTCCATAGCCTCAGCTTCCTACACTGAGTTGCTGTCCTGACTTTCCCAGAAGATGGACTGTGAAATGGAAGTATAAGCAAAGTCGACTCTTTCATCACTAAGTTGCTTTTAGACATGGTATTTTCGTGGTGTGTTATCACAAAAATAAAAACCCTTATTTAAAAAAAAAACAAAAAAACTAGTACCAGGTCGTGTGATATTTCCCCGAGAAACCTGACCCTGACCGTGTGTTTTGAAACTCTGGGATATTTGGTGTTTACATAAGAATGGTCCCCTTAGGCTAACAGATTTAAATACATGGTGCTCAGTATACAGGGTGCAGACTGGCTTCTGAAGTGTCAGGGGAAAGTTACAGAAGCTCTTACACACTCTATCAGGGCCAGTCCACATTTTCAAGTAAGAACCACTAACATGAGACCTTCTGCTTTCTGGGACAATGAATAGGGATTACCTGGAGCAGAGAAATTAGCACTAAGAACAGACTAAAACTCTGGGGCCCCATTTCTGACCACATCCCCTTGATAGGGAGGCCTGGTGGCACTCAGAGGAAGGATAATAGGTCACCAAGAAGAGACTCAATACCCTATGAGCATATACAGAGGGAGGAGGTCCCCCTCAGTCACAGACATAGGGGAAGGGAGTAGGGGGGGAAGCGGGAGGGAGGGAGGAATGGGAGGATACAAGGGATGGGCTAATAATTGAGATGTAATACGAGTAAATTAATAGAAAAAAAAGAACAGACTATTAATGACACTCTGCTATGCTTGCAGACAGGAGCCTAACATAGCTGTCCTATTAGAGGCCCCATGAAGCAATGGATTGAAGCCAATGCTGAGTATCAACAGCCAAACATTGGGCAGAACACAGGGAGCCTTGTGGAAGAGTAGGGGGGAGGATAGAAGGACTCAGAAGGAACAGGAGCGTGACGAGAAGACCAACAGAGCCAAGTAACCTGGGCCAAAGGGGACTTACAGAGACTGAAACACCAGCTAAGGACCATGTCTCGACTGCACCTAGGCCCCCTATACATATGTACCATATGAGCATCTTGGTCTTCATGTGAGTCCATAGAAAAGAAGGGTGTTCTGACAAAGGACTCTGTTGCAGCCTGGCCACTGTGGAAGAGGGTTCTCTCAAGCCTCATGCAACTTTATGTGTTGGGGTGGATAGCTGGGGGTGGACCCTCTTTTCTAAGAGGGAGGGCAGGGGTCCTAAGGGGAAGAAGGAAGGAAGGTGGGAGTAGGTGGAGATGAGGGAGGGGGCTATAATTGGCATGTAAACTGAATATATAAATAATTAACTAATTAAAATATGAATAGGCCAGCAGCTGTCATAGTTACACACGCCTATAATCTCAGCACTCGGAGAGTCTGAGCAGGTAGACCTCTATGAGTTCGAGACCAGCCTGGTCTCCACAAAGTGAGTCCAGGACAACCAAGATTACACAGAGAAACCCTGTTTTGAAAAACAAAACAAAATACACAAAAACAAACAAACAAACAAAACCTACCAAATAACCAAACAAACAAACAAAGAAAAGAATAGGCCAGCATCACCAATATGAAATCTAAGTAGATATTATTGCTGTTCAGCAAACAGAAGTTGCAATCCAGTAGGGGTCTGGGCTGCATCTGGGCTGGCACCAAATTTGTAAAGTATAAGAGTCACCCAGGTGGCACTGATATTGAAGACGTGGAATCACAGGGGGAAGCTGAGCCTTGGCAATGTATGGCAGGCAGGTCTGGAGTTCTTTAAAAGAGGCCAGGAGAGGGCATTAAAGATGTGTCAATCTTAATTGCAGTGGAATGCCCAGTATTGACAGTGTCATGGAGAGAAATTGAGGCTTGGCACCATGTGACAGGGTAGCGTCCCTGAAGAGTGCTTGGAGAGGCTATTGGTGCAGGTGCAGCCCAATTGTAGTGGAGACCTGAAATTTCAGAGGTGCCAGCGCTGTGGGACTACGGCCAAGGAAAGCAGCAGCTGTGGAGTGGAGCCAGACTGACTTTAGGAGACACACTGAATATGCTGTGTGTCCATAACCTTTGCAGGATCTTAGAAGATTATGAGTGAGTCCCAGAAATCTGACACTAAGTTTTAAGTTGTTGGACTCTTGCTTTGATTTGATTGTAACTGTCCCCTGGTCCTTTGTTCTTGAAATGGGAAAGATTTAACTTACTTTCATTTTGCAGGAGTCTACAGTTGAAAGATTTGGGGCATTTTTAGACAGACTAAAGTGATTCTAGAAAGACTATGGATATTTTTGGTACTTTTGATATTTTAGAGAGGCTTGAACTTTGAAAGATAATTTGGATGTTTTAGAGATTGAACTTTCAAAGTATTGACATTTTAAAGATTGAGATATTTAAAGTTATACTAATTCATATTATGAGATTAATGTGAGATATTATGGTAAACATAAAATGAAAGTCTATTATTCAATAATGTATTGGTGCCTCAAGCTAGCAATGGCTAAATGTCCCTGGTTAATATGATGTAGCTTGACCCAAGCTGCAATCATTTGAGAAGACGAACTCTCAATTGACAAAATGCCTGCGTATGGTTTGCCTCTAGACATGTCTGCTGTGAATTTTCTTGGTTACTGGTTGATGTTGCAGTGGCCAGCCCTTTGTGGATGGTGCCATCCTCGGATTGGTGGTCCTGGGTATATGAAAAAGCAAGCTGCATAGGCCAGGAGGATCAAGACAATGAAGAGCACTCCACCATTGCTCCATCTTCAGTTCCTGCTTTCAGGTTCTTGACTTTAATTTCTACCCTGATGTCCCCAGGTGAATGACTGTGATACAGAGGTGTAAACAAATTAAACCCTTTTCTTCCTAAGTTGTTTTTGGTCATGGTGTTTTATCACAGCAAGAGAAACCCTAACTAAGACACTTCTTTATGCTGGGCGTGGTGGCGCACACCTTTAATCCCAGCACTTGGGCGGCACAGGCAGGCGGATCGCTGTGAGTTCGAGGTCAGCCTGGTCTACAAAGAGAGTCCAGGACAGCCAATGCTAACACAGAGAGACCCTGTCTCAAAAAACTTTAAAAAATAAAAAATAAAAAAAAAAGACACTTCTTTATGACTCCTGAATGGGAAGTTGCTCCCCAAGTAGATAGAATATTATTCTATTCAGCATAGTGGAGTGAAGAGAAAGTAAGATTAAATATGAACTTGAAAAAAAATTAAACTTATTAATGAAATATCTAGGATCTCAAACTAATAGCCTCTATAGAAGGAAAACCCAAAGAGTACTTAGCTTATATTCCTTGGCCAAAAAAAAAAATGAGTTTATGAGCTTTAGTGACAAGATAAAAGAAATTAATTCCTAGCATCAAATGGCCTATTGATTACCTTTGCTGAGTAGGATCATATGACTAAATGGGCATGTGTCTACTCTTTCAATTATTAGTCCATGCAGATCTTCTCAGTAGCTGTTCACCTGTAAGAAAGGGACATTTATTTTTACGTCGAAATTAAGTATTTAGAATAGCAAACAATTTTTACTCTAGCTGACTCTATTAACAGTATATCAGACTTAAGATACAATTTCCTGTGCATACATGAGAATCTTCCTATTCCAGGATTGGATCTCTCTGTACTTCACAATAGTTCTGGATGAGCATTAGGACAGTAGCATTAAGTGGATATTATATAATTTCTATATAATATCCATTCCTAATTCAGGATATGTTAAATGGTTTTCTTGGTGATTACCCCACTTTTTTTTTTTTAATTAGGATAACTTTAAAATGGAGTGTCCATTCATCTTTGTGGATGGCAGCCTTTAAAAGGCCTCTGAATGATTTCTTCCTGGTAACCCACGTACCTTTCATCAAAGGAGGAAAGGTGGACGTACATACCTCACTTCTGTCAAATAGGACATGGGAAGGTGGACTGGCAAGTTCAAGATCATGTTAAGCAAATGTGTTCTGGCTTCTGTCTCTGTTTATTATGTCCTAATTGTAGGAAAGAAAACTCTCATGCTGGTAGTAACTGTAAGGAGAAGTTTATGTATTGTCAAATGACTGAGGTCTTTGTCCCAGTGTTAGTGAAAGTCTGAAGATAAGAACAGATATGAGAGTAAGTGAAACAGATAATTCCCTCAAACATACCAAGAGGTGACCACACCTTGTCTGTCAATGCTGAGCCTGGTAAAAACTTATGATCCACACCAAGAGGGTCCTAGAAACTTACAAGAAGAACATTGTGACAGGTGGATTGGGGCCCACGGGAATCTGCTCAAACTATTGCACTAGCCAAGGACAAGACAAGTGGTAAACATCGAACCCCAACTCTGATCTACCCAATGGACAGGACATTCTGCACAGTTATGTGGCGAGCGGGGACTGACACTGACATGAACTCTGGTGCTCCATATGTGATCACCTTCCCTTGGTGGGGAGGCCTGATGGCACTCAAAGAAAGAATAAGGAGGCCACCAAGATGAGACTTGATATCCTATGACCATATAGTGGGGGAGGAGACCCACCTCACTCATAGACCTAGAGGACGGGAATAAGGTGAAAGCAGGATGGAGGGAGGAATACAAGTGATGGGATAACAATTGAGTTGTAATCTGAATAAATTAATAAAATTAAACAAACAAAAACTTATCATCCAACCAAATCATACCCAAATTGTTGACCCAGAGAAAATAATAATAATAATAATAATAACAATAATAATAATAATAATAATAATAATAATAATAATAACAATAACAATAATAACAATAATAATAATGTAATAAATAATGATTTTAATCATTTAGTGTATTAAATCTTGAGATACTTGTTATTCTGTAATAAAAAATTTAAAACCAGCTGAATAGTGAAAGTAAGTCAGGAATGTAGATTAACTAATAATGAATAGAGAAGCAGATGGAAGTGACAACCTTAAAAGTGTGAGTTGACCCAAGTGTATTTATTTCTCTTGAATATGTATATCCTGTATTGTAAGGACAAGCAACTACATTTATTCTACAGAGGTAACAGTACAAGGGTCACTGCATTCCTTAAACCTCTCACATGAATACTAGACTAGGATCAAGGCATCCTGACACACACAGTTTGAGGTAGCCCATCTTTTGTTTGGCCAGCAGTGGTTTTCTGCAAGACGTTGTCGTGGTATAGCTTTAATATGTCACCAGTCATATTTATTGCACATTAAAATATACTGACTTCTGAGTATCTGCTTATGGCTGCCTTTTACATAATTGAATGAAGTTCAAAAATAGTTCATTTTTTAATATATTTTTTCTCTTTTTTTATTAATTTATTCTTGTTACATCTTAATGGTTGTCTCATCCCTTGTATCCTCCCGTTCCTCCCTCCCTCCCATTTTCCCCTTACTCCCCTCCCCTATGACATTTTTTAAAAGTAAAATATTTTACTATCATGAAATGTTTACTATGGATTTTGGCTTCAATGTTTTATATTATGCATAAGCTAAGCAAAATAAGCAGAAATAGAAAACTTCCTGTGGCACACCAAAAGGAGATACATTGACTAAGATTCTATTTCTCAAACACAAGTGAAGGCAGAGAATGAATGACAGGCTGATTTCTTGCTGGTAGATAAGAGGTTGCCATGGCAATAACGGCATAACATCTCCATGCAGTGAAGCCATCTGTGAAGGGGTTGAGCATTCTTTTAAAAGTATGTTGTATTGTTAGCATGTTATTTGTAGTTGGTTAAAAATAGTTCAGACATGAGGGTGTTTGGTTTTCTTGACATAAACTGAAGCTTAAAGAAATGTACACTAAAAATCCCCTCTACACACACACACACACACACACACACACACACACACACACACACACATAAAACCCTGACTGACATTCAGCTCTCACAAAACAAGAATAATGCTTTTCAGAAGTTCATTTTCTGTGTGAGTTCATTGATTTATTTGGTGTCCACTAAGTCACACACTAAGTTGTTTTGTCTCAAGGATTTTGATGATAGAATGTAAATTAAGTCAAATCAGTACATTCAAAAATATACCCCTGTATATCATTTTCTTGAGGTCTTCTGCCCAAAAGATATCCCTCTGTTATTTGCAGTATTTGTTTTGATATGCTTTATATTGGTTTTATATTGGTACACTTTAATACATAATGAGATTTCTCTAGATGTTTGATATAACTAACTTTATTTGATTATATTTATAGAGTTAAACTTTTCATTATTTCTTAAATTCTTATAAGTGTTAGCCGGTGAGTAATAATATGTGGTTTATTAATCAAGAATTATTTGCTTTTATACATTATATTCATAGGATTGCTCTCCTCAATGTCTCCTACACCTTAGACCTAATTGTATTATAAATAAAATAAGATGCTGCTGAGGTACTATGATTTGAAAACTAGAGAGAAAATTAATTGATCAAGCAAGCTCCTATTTGTCCTCTGACATATTCCTTTAAATTCCACTTTCCTTTGTTGCAAAGCACTAAAGACCAGTTTAAAGGTCAAACATTGTCTGCACTGAGAATAGCCACTTGCTTAAGATCTATTATTATAAACCCTGCTTGAATTTCACAGTCAGTGGGCTCACAGACTGAGCACAGAGCAGTGAGATAACAAATGCAGGGACAGGCAAATTTGAAGCGCATCATTAACCGTTTTCAGGAAATATGGAGTCATCTTGTATAAGATGACTCAGCTCTCCCCAAGGGTATTTGGTTAAGAGTAAAGTACTGTGGAAGCACTGTTAAATACCACTAAATGCTAATGTTATGCCTTTACTGTAAGCACAACTTTAGTGCTTACTTTTCCTTTAGATAAGCTAAAGTGTTTATGGATGGCATATCTGACTCCCTGAAGCAGTTAGACCCCTTCCTAGTTCTTAGGCGTCTCTGGACAAAGGACTGGCACCTAGCACTTAGGGACATGACACTCATAACAGTTAGGCCTTTGTAATGTGTCACTCAGGTATTGGGCAAGCTGCACTGTACTTATGGCTCCTTGCTACCAAGCTCAACTCTAGCTCGAGAAAGCACTATTCCAGCCACAACTATTTCACGTAACTTGTAACGGATCCTCTTTACATCACAATCTGGGTGAACTCAGGGTGATCATGCTTGCCTCCCATTTTCACCTGGCAGAAAGCACGTGCTTTGAACAGACAAAGCCTTTAGTTGTATGAAAATATGCCAAGGCAGGTATAAAAATCCTGGCTACACTATATATGTAGGCTTTTGGTTGATTTTAAAAGTCAATTGATGATACACTCCTCTACTACCCACTGGTGTTACAATATTCGGTCAAATAAAAGTCTTATTTTGTCCTTTATTATCAGCATTTTACCTTTATCATTAGTAGAGTGTGCTGAACTGCCAACATGAAACGGAACCAGTGGAGATGATCCAGCAGCAGCAGCAACAACCAGAGTAGAAATGGAAGTGGTGAGAAGAGTTTAAGATAGTGCCCTGAGAAGTAATTATGGGAAGCAGAGCTAACAACTTCACCAAGAGAGAAAAGGCAGAGAGTACAATAAGCGGAAACCAAAACTAAAGAATAGACAAGCAGAGGAAAGAAACTATAGATCCTAATCACCACATTCCCAGACAACTCTGAAGTCCAAAAGGTTTCAGGTAGTAGACGTAAAAATGTTTTTGTTTTGATCCCAAGTGTGGGATGTAAAACAAGACTTGTGTGATGGTGTGCAATGTTTGTCAGATGGAAACAGACTTGTGCTGTGATATGTAAATGTTTGCCCGCTAGAAGAGGAACTACCTCTTTCGGGGGTGTGGTCTTTGCCAACTGATAAACATCCTACTAAGGTCTCTGAGAGGAGATATATAGATGAGCCCAAAGCAAGCATCGGGGCCTTTTGTTTTGGCATTGCTTCCTGTTGTTTGGGTGTTCATCTATCAACTTCTAGATGAAATGCTTCAGAGAAAACCCAAGGTTCCAGGTTCTAGCAGCTTCAAGTTCCCCCTAGTGTCTGGATTTTGGCTGTTGTGGTTGCAGTTACCTTTGCTGAATTGTTGGTTTGCTGTTTAATAAGTCGGCTGGAATTCTGACAATGAAGAGTGGAATCCCTCTGAGGAACTGAGTCTAAAATGTTGCATTTCTCCTGTTTCCATTAACCTCTTTCCTCTCCTATTTAGAGTAGGTGGGTTGGAATGGAGGAATAAGAATGAAAGAACCTCAAATAAAGTAGGGTTGAAAAAGTTCAAAACCTGCAGGTAGTTCAGGCCCTAGGGCTGTATCCCATACAGGCACAAGCTGTGATGTTCACTGCTCCTGGTAGCGGAGGAGGATAGCAACTACCAAATGCCAGCTCACTGCTTGTTAAACACAAAGCGATAACCAACCATCCTTAGAGCTTAAAGCCACAATTCCCTGGCTGCTAATCCACAGTTCTTGGGATTTAGAAGCACACATCTCTGAATCTGTCTGCCTAGTCTATAGGTCTTGGTATTCCAGGGTTTGGGATTTTAAACTCTAGAAGGGCTCCCTACCCTTGTCCACCCACCACTCCTAGCTATGTTAAAGAAAACATCATCTGTATAATTGATAACAATCTTAGCATGTACTCTGAAATTAGCACAGTGCAGTGGGATCTGCAGAGGAAAGGAGGAGGTGCAGATAACAGTCATGTAGGTCCTTAATGAGATTTTAGCACATTATTCCTTTAATGTCAGTAAATCATGAGTGGGAAGATGAAATAAGAACTTTAGGATAATAACCGTGAATCATGTGCGTTTAAGTAGTCAGAACTCTGTTTTTGCAAACTGGTTCATCAGGAAAAGGCATTTGCCTCCAAGTTTAATGACTCGTGTTTGATCCTCAGAACCAACAGAGAAGAAGGAGAGAAACAACTCCCACAAGTTATGTCCCAAAAGAGCAATGTACCAAGCAAATCTGAGGGTATCATGGGCATCTAAAACGCCCTGTCGACTGTCTGCTCTACCCTGAGTATTCTACTAGCTATGAACCAACACACTTACAACTACAGAGTGCTTGATCTGACACATCCATGTTATCCACAAGAATCTTAAAAAACAAAAGTCAACTTCTTCCTTTATTCATTTAGTTAACAGAAGGGAATGGTCACTGTGTATCTCTGATATTATGTCTTAAAATCAAACACCAATGGATAGATGCCAATGTCTAACAACACCAATGACAACAGAAAGCAAAATCCATAGTATTCCCTTCTAGAGAAGAGGCAAGGCTTCACGGGATCTCAGTTGGATTATGCAATACTGAATTTTGCAAATAAATATAAGTTTGGAAAAAATGACAAGATCTACAGAGCTTCCCCCTTGGCTTCCCACAGAACTTCACACACACACTTTTGTTTTTCTTTGGCTCTTCCTGCTGGACATCTTATTGAGGAAGAGTTGCAGTACTTGAGCAGTGTCAGCAGGAGACAATCCTTCCTTCATTCCAGAGCTAGTTATGAGTACACAAAAAATTGAAATATATACTTTTACCCAATTATGATTACACAAAACTTTTAAGCACATGTTTTTACTTAATGTTTATCAACAATAACATTTTTAAACTGTGCTTTCATGTTCATTCATGCATTTTTTTCAGTATTTTCATAATGCAGGAAGTGAATAGATTTCTACATATATGGAGACCCACAACTAACCCAAAACCAGCAAGATATAAAAATTGCATGATAAAAGCAATTACTATGTCATTTAGATGGGTTGTGTTGTTTTTATGTTATTTATTGCATTTCTGACGCATCATTTCATCATATTTTCCTATAAAGTTTTATGAAGTGACTACTATCATTAGAAGAGCTCTTTCTTGATATCTTACTATTACATCCCATTCACACAAATAGTATACAAAAAACATTCCAATCTCTTTCCCCTGTTTTTGCTAAAAAGTATAATGAGAAGATTAACATTTGTGCCAATTAGTTAACAATAAGATGTGTTCAAATGGTTTCAATATGTGTTTCTACAAGGATGACTAAGATTAGCTTTGCATTGATTCTCTTGGGGTTTTCTGTTTAAACAGTGCCATCTGTGTGCTTTCTTTCACATTATCAGTTTGGTCTTACTTATAAATACATTTCCACAACTTTGTACGGTGATTGTTGGGTTTTAACCTGTATTGTGAATGTCTGATCACTGTGTATGATTGTGGGTTGTGTTTTCTTCTGATATCTTTAAGTTTTTGTTTTATATAAAGTAGTAGTTGCTAATACAAATATTGTATTCCTTGTTCAAAAGCAGTTTTAGAAAGATATAATTCAACGCTATAGAATTTACTAATTTAAATTGCATAACTTAACAGAATTTCTTTTGCTCAACAAAATCACTGGTGTACTTTTTCTCGTTCAAAGAGTCTATGCTTGGTATTTTACATAACCACCCTTGGAGACTAGAATGCTCAAGGTTAACAGGTCACTTTAATTCTAGATTACCTGATAAGTGTTCTAAGTGTAAAAACCCAAGTGTGTTTAACAACTCATGTACTCACTAAGAATGTCTTTGTCTTCCTTTTTAAAACTATATTTGAATGTTAATTGAGCAAAATAAAAGCATTCATTATGACACTTTATATATAAATATAATTCTTTTTCACCATATTTACCTCCCCATGATATTTTTTGTGTCCTTCCCTACCATCTGGTCTCATTCTCTTACAAAATAGTCGTCTCATAGTATGGCTTTAAAAGTAAGTCCAGACAATTTATATCAGAGAAAACAGGTTTGATTTTATGAGCATGGTTTATTCTGTTTTACACAATAATTTCCAATTTGACCTATTTTTCTTTAAACAGGATAATTTTACTTATATGTGAATATATGTGTGCCTTGTGTATATGTACATATGGTTCACATACATAGCATTATATTTATTTTTTTCTGCATTTCCTTTAAGAGTGCATTGATGATAGGCACCTGATTGATTCAATAACTTGCCTGTTGTGAATAGTTCACAGTGAACATGTCATGGAGGAATTACTGTTGTGTTCTGCCTTAGAGTCCTTTGGGTATGTACCCCGGAGGGTAGAGCTGAATCCTATCATAGATCTACCTTTAGTTTTGGTGAAGAGCCCCTACATTTTCACAGTGGCTGCACTAATTCATGTTACTACCAACAGTGTATAAGGATTCCCTTTCTGAACACCTTTGCTGTCATTAGTTGTTTGATTTCTGATGACAGTCACAATATCTACCCCAGTCCAGGCTGAAACAATCTTTTAGTCCACGCTACTTTGAACTCAAGCTTTGTCTATTTCAAATCTTAGGCAATGTGATTCAAGCCATAAACCATTGAAAATATTTTTATGTTTTTGACAATGTTTTTGACAGATAAACTGTTTTACTCTGGATAAAGTCTAATTTATCAATTATCCAATTTATGTGCTGTGTCTTTTTGTCAATGTTTCAAAATTATGAGTAGAGACAGAAAATTAGACCAAGAATACAGATCATCATTCCATACAAACTCATGGGTATAAGGAAACTACCCTGAGACAGATACGCTGGGACATCCAGGACCAGGAAGAAGGATACAGCCGGGTATTACAGTCTACACAGAAGAGTATGAAGTCATGAAAGAACAGTCCTCCAAACTAAGACTCAATCTCAAACAAAACAAAGATGAACACCAAGGCAAAACTTAATCTTCTTGAAAAGGAGATGAGGTAAATAATTATTTTGACTTGGAGCTAGGCCAAATTTCTTAAGCAAGACATTTGTAATCTCTCTAAATAATGATTAAAATTACCATTTACTCAATAATTACCATTTATCAAAAGAAAAATAGAAAATTTTGGGCATACAAACTAGGATATAGATTTAATGTAATTCATAAAGAGTAATACAATAAACATATTAAAGCAATTCTAAAATCAAATTCATTAAAATGTTATACCCAGAAAAAACATTGAACAAAACTATTAATAGAATTTTACAGGAAATGAAAGATAAATCAATATGGATATAAATACATACAATATATTTAGAAGACATAGAACTGAAATTATACTTTTTATACAGTCTATCAAATTATAAAGTTGTAATCTCAAACAAGAATATTGAGTAACATGGACACATAGGCCAAGCCTGGCTATGCATTACATATTGTCCACATATAATTAATGCAAAACAATAATTTACAAATGCCTCTGCTAATAAGAGCACATGAAAATGTGCCGCATCTATTCTCTACATTAGAAGTTACAGGACCCAATTCAAGTGTTCACTGGAAAAAAAGGTAGTAATTCACTTGGCCTTATCATCACATTAGTTAAAGGAATATAGCACCACAACTCTTTACACCGCATTTACATTGGATTCATTAGTATTGTGATGGAGAGGTGCAATCACAAATTATGATATGTATAGATTGTATGTAATGAACAAAATGCTTCACAGGTACTTTAGTACAGTCAGGTTTGCTGTCCTTGCTGCCTCTGGAACCAGTTACTCACAGATACAAAAGTAGTACTCTCTCTCTCTCTCTCTTTCTCTCTCTCTCTCTCTCTCTCTCTCTCTCTATATATATATATATATATATATATATATATATATATATGTAAATATTATACAACAGAAAAAAATTAACAAACTCTAAATTTGTTTAGGGTAGAAGAATCTCTCTAATTTGTTTAATGTGTGAAAAAAATGTCTCACAGGATAACCTATATTGTGATCATGCATGTATAAAATATGAAAAAACATACAAGTACACCTACATCGGCATATGTAGAAAGATTCCTTATATACACATGTATATGAATAAACAGATACACATGTTTAAAAATCATTTAAAAATAAAAACAAAAACAGCAGAGCAGTGACTGGTTGAGGTTGAAAGCTAACTTTGCTGATGAGACTGAAGACTGTAACATGGGAACACAGGTCTTTGATTACAGAGGGCTTTGTTTTGTTTTGTTTATGCTTAGGTTTTTATTTTTATTTTTTAAATAATTTATTCAAATTACATCCAGATTGTTAAGCCCTCACTTGTATATTTCTGTTCCTTCTCCCTCCTTAGGCCTGTGACAGAAAGGGACCGCCTTTCCCACCATATGATCACAGCCTCTGAGATTTGCCTGCTTCCCCTTCCTCTGTGTGCCACCTGGCCTCCCCACCTAGGGGAAGTGTTTAAATAGGGGGCACCAGAGTTCATGTCAGAACCAGTCCCTGTTCTCCCCCACATGGAGAATGAGCCATCCATTAGCTAGATCTTGCATTGTTTATTTGCTTTGTGGTGGGGAGGCACCAGAGAATGCTTGTTTGAAGGTGTTCTCTCCTTCCACCATACGAGGTCCAGAGACAGCACTCGGGTTGTCTGTCAGAGTTGGTGGCAAGCGCCTTCAGAGGTTTCGCTTGTGAAGCCAATCTACAACTGTATGATCACTAGAGTTTATTTTTAAGCCTCTGGGATATACTGATGTCTTACGTACTGAACTGAAGAGAAAAGGTATTCAGCATGTTTGTGATAAAAACGCCCCGTGTGCCTTGTGTTGAAAAGCAGTAACGAACAGAATTTCCCCTTCCTAGTACAGCCTTGAAAATGATTTCATTGCACAGGAATTCCTATGCCTACTCTTTCCTTTTTTCTTTTTTATTTTTATTTATTTATTTATTTATTTTTAATTAATTTATTCTTGTTACATCTCTATGGTTATCCCATCCCTTGTATCCTCCCATTCTCCCCTCCCTCCCATTTTCCCCTTATTCCCCACCCTATGACTGTTCCTCAGAGGGATTACCTCCCTCTGTATATGCTCATAGGCTATCAAGTCTCTTCTCAGTGACCTGCTGTCCTTCTTCTGAGTGTCACTAGGTCTCCCCCGCCAGGGGACATAGTCAAATGTGAGGCACCAGAGTACATGAGAAAGTCAAATCCCTCTCTCCACTCAAATGTGGAGACTGTCCTGTCCATGGGCTAGATCTGGGTAGGGGTTTAAATTTTACCGCCTGTATTGTCCTTGGCTAGGGCCTTAGTTTGAGCGGGACCCCATGACCCAAATCTGCCTATCATAATGTTCTACTTGTAGGTTTCTAGTACCCACTGGATCCTTCTACATTCTTTCTTTTCAGGAACGCTAAGATACCCATAGAGACATTCCATATCTGCTCGGTAGGGGGAGCTCCTACCAGAATCAGGCCATTATCCTTGGTCTGATTCTTTCTGTTTATCACTCTCTTGTTCATCAAATCTAAAAAAGCCTGCAAATCCCATCAGATCTCCCAATTAAACCCTGAGGATTTCTTCGTTGTTGTTGTTTGTTTGTGTTGTTTGTTTTGGGGGTTTTTGTTTTTGTTTTCGTTTTGGTTGCGTTTTTTGAGATAGGGTCTCTCTGTGTAGCCATGACTGTCCTGGACTCAGTTTGTAAATTAGTTTGTCATTGAAATCACAGCAATCCATCTGCCTCTGCCTTCCAAGTGCTGGGATTAAAGGAGTTTTCAATGCCTGGCTAAACCTCCTACTATTTCTAACACTGTCTCTACTCAAGCAGCAAGCAAAACGCCTAAGGGTTGGGGATGACTGTGCAGGTACCTGGAGAAGGCTCATCTCTGTGCCGCCTCGGGCCCTCAGTGCTTCTATCCTGAGAGAGTACGAGGCATCCAACATGTCTGAGGAGACAGAAGGTCCTGACTGACTCTGACTGTCCCTCCAGAGCCAGCACTAGCCTTCTGCAGATCCTGCACTGCAAGGCCAGTCTGAGCTCCCGAGGGCCACTCCATCCAGACACTGAGAATGAGTTTGGTACTCCTCCACCTTTCCAGGATTAAAGGGGAAGCAATTTCCCCAGGGAGAAAACAGACTAGAAAAACAGGAAATGACAAGAAAATGACATCTCCATCACATGTGTAGATGATATCAAAATTTCCCTGGGGAGAAGAACTGGAAAATAACTTGATTTAGTAATAATAAAAAGAAAGCAGTTATCGTAACACTGAATATCTAATTATATCATTTTAATAAAATTGGAGCGACATTGTAAAGCAGAGCAGTGTGTCAAAATAGAAATGTGGGAATTCACATATATAGCCTTCATTTATATACATATTTATATATATTTTTTTAATCTTTTCGGCTTTGAGATAGATGCTGTTGGGATACAGTGATAAATCAGAAATGACCTCTGCCCTCAATAGGATGAGATTCAAAGAGCGAAACTAACAATCACAGAAACATCTACAGCATAATTCAGAATCCTGTAGGAGCTCCAATATATTGGAACTCAATTGTCGGAGCAGAGAATGGAGTTTTCACTCACCACTGTAGCAGTAGGAGATGGGTTCGCAGCTACGTAGGATGATGGATTGCATTCCTCCCCACACTAGCATGCTTAAAAGTACTAGGAGGATGCCTGGTTTTGTTTGTTGTCTGTTTAAGTCCATGAAGTTGAAAGAGAAAAGTGGTGAGGGGATAAAGGAAGATGAGAGTAGGGAGAGAGACAGAGGGAGGGAGGGGTCTAGGGATGGACCTAAGGGGGGAGGGAAGAACAGGAGAAGATTTGATCAAAACATGCCGTATACATGGAATTGTTAATCAATACAGTTTAAAAAGAAAGAAACAATGCAACCAAGGTGCTCAAAGACTGAACTGGCTGTGAAGAAGCCTAAAGCAGTAGGAAGATGAGTGTGAAGATCATGGAAACAGACCGTGAAGTGCTGGAAGTAGGGAAAGACCCACAGAATAAATAATCACTGTAAACACAAACGGAATTTCAACTTTAAAAACGCTCCGTGATTTGGGGAAAACTAAAGGTGAAAAAAACAACTAAAGGTGACATTCATGGGAATGTCAACCAAAACCACATCGAGATTCTGCATGTCCCCTGTTAGAATGACAGGCACCAAGAACACAACGAAGAGTGATTCTTGGTGAGCTTGGAGTGGTCCACGGGGGACCTAGTCACTACTGGTCAGAATGAAAGTCACTGCAGCCACCATGTAAATCTTACTGGAGGTTCCTCCTCCTATTAAAAATGAAACAGCCTTATAATCCTGGGCACCCCAAGAGCATAGATTTTTTTCAAATGAATCAAAGCATATTGCCACAGAGACACCTGTGCAAGCATGATGATCACTGCACTGGCACAGCTCTCAAGTCATTGAATCAGCCTCAGTACCCCTCAGCAGACGGATGGATGAAGAAAATGTGGAATATACACAATAGGGCTTTACACAGACACAAGGAGAATGAAGTCATATTGTCTGTAGGAGAAAAGATTTGAGATTATCACATTATATTATATCAGTAGCCCCACACATAGAGGTAACATGTTTTATTTGTATATGTAAAGGGAAAAATAAGAAGATGTGAAAGAAAATAGAGGGTCATTAGCAGTGTGGAAGGAGAAGAGGAGAATATGAAAAGGCAACAGGGTAAAAATGATGGAAGTGCATTGTGGGCCTATATGTAAATGACACATGAAACCCTTCACTTAGTGCACTAATTATATGTAAATAAAATGAAGAATTCAGGGGCTGGAGAGATAATGCTTAGTGGGTAAGAGCACTTGTTGCTTTTCTAGAGAACCTGTCATATATTCCTACTACTCAGATGACAGTTAACAACTCAAGCATGCTACCCCCACTTTCAATGGATTTGTCATCCTCTTATGGCCTCTGCAATCACTGCTTGCCTCTGGTACATGCCCAAGCATGCATGCAAAATACCCTTACAAGGATGCTAGATTATGAATCCTTTGATTAAAGGGTTTGTAGTTTATGTGACTCTGATGATCATAGCTTCATTAATAAGAGAGAAAAATAAAATTGTGAGGAATATCTGACATGATGCCAGTTCCCCTGATGTGGCTGAGATTTAATGAAGTGAATGTGAAAAATTATCTTCATTCATGAAGAATCAGAGAGTTTGGTGACGTAGGTGCTGGTGGACAAGGGGAAGCTGCAGGTAGAATATTGAGAGAGGCCGCACAGGAAATAGAAAGATAAATGGTGTCTCTATAAAGTTTGTTAGATGGAGATGTTAGTAAGGGAAACAGTGATTATAAGGAAAGTTTTGAGAGATATGAAACATGACAAGGTATTAAAGATAATCCAAAGCATATTGTCAAGAGGTGGTTGTCATCAGAAAATGTAAATGGAAGCTGGGCGTGATGCACACTTCTAATCTCAACACTGGGGAGACAGAGGCAGGTGGATCTCTGTGAGTTCTAGGCCAGCCTGGTTTACAAAGCAAGTCTAGGACATCCAAGGCTGTTACACAGAGAAACCCTGTCTTGAAAACCCTAAAAAAATAAAAAAGAAAAAGAAAAAGAAAAAGAAAAAAGAAGGAAAGAAAGAAAAAGAAAAGATAGCTGTGGGAAGTGGCCAGTGAAAAAGAAGAAGGAATCAGTTATTTAAACTTGTGATGTAGTCAATGAGCTAAGAAGAGGTTAGTAAGAATTCAGCCATTCTGTGGCACACAGTGGCACAAAAGCTGGGTTATGACACTGGCAGTGTAATGAACAGTTTGTAATATGATGGATCCCAAGAACAGTGGTGCCTGGCAGCTATTTCTACAATGTGGTTTTGTAGAAGGAGAAAGAGAATGGACACAAATAGAGAAAAGACATGAGCCTTTAGATCAGCAAATATTAATGGCTAAATCCATATATATATGTATGTATATATATATATGTATATATATGGAATTAAAATTAAAAGCATATGTACACACCTATAGATTATATATCTCATATATATGCTTTTAATTGAAACAGGATTTCATCACTCTCCTGAACTTTCATCCCTCTAGCTCCTCTCAGATAATCTTCCTAGAATGCCTTCCATGTTACCTGCCACTTTCAAGTTGATAGCCTCTTTTTCTTTGATTATTTCACTTCTTAATGGATACTTGAGAATTCTCCCTATCTGGGTGTATGTGGTTTTGGTACGGTGACGTTCCATCCATACCTGACCAACTTAAGATCTTCCCACTTTGAGAGCTTTTAGCAGTGCTCCGTGACTCCAAACCATACTGGCAGGCGTGGGACGCAACTCCGAAATGCAATTCTGTGTGAACTTCCTGTGTGATCAGGGAGACAAGAGGTCCTCATCTCGGAGGCCTCCTGGTAGATAAAAGCAATGATATAGTTTCTGAAAACTGATATACTAAGACCAAAAAAGCACAGAAACTAACAAGTAGAAAATGAGACAAAGTCTTCAAATCTAAATTTCTATAACTAGCTATAAATACCTTTAGGGTTTAGTTTGAATTAATTTATCCACTCTAATGATTGACTTAGATTTTAAATTGGATATTTAAATCATTTGTCAATTAAAGGATCATTTGACAAATATGTGTATTGCAATATGAAGGAATAAACTCTTATTTGGATTAAAATAAAATGATACAGAGAGAAAGAGTGGGGGGAGAGGGAGATAGACAGAGATGGAAGGAGAATGAGAGGGAGAGGGAGAGGAGATGTCTGAAGCCATCAAAAAGCTTTCCTAGATAGACTTGGAAACAAATAGATTTGCTAAAGATTAAAAGAGAACAAATAAACAAATTCCACTTCTAGTAAGATATTCTGAGAAAATATGTGCCAATTACTGACAAAATAAAATTAATTAAATAGTTTCTAGATTATCTGTAGAAAGACATATTTTAGTTAGCAAATTTATTTAACCCAAATTAACTAAATATACTCATTTCAATAGGTCATTGAGATTAGAAAGCAGACACAGGCTTTCAGACTGTCTTATGACGGAACAGAAACTTCTGGGGTTTTTGTGTTTTGTTTTGTTCTGTGTTGTTTGATTTTGTTTTTGTTTCTAACTTGAGTAATTGCTGCATTTCTTTATTTACATAAATTAAAACTCATTTCCAATTGATGGCATGTTCTTACAGAAGCAATTTGGCCACAATTTGCATAACAAAGATGTAGCACTATTATAGTGAGTTAAAATACTCCCCAATGTGATTTCATCCAATCATATTTGATATTTAACATTTACCCCAGATGCAGTGAATTGAGAAGTTATGACATAAGATCTTCCTTTTTTGGGGGAATATACCCCATTTTTATTCTTTCTTTTATCTTTCTAAATATATATATATATATATATATATATATATATATATATGTATGTATTTTGTACAAAGGGCTGTTTATTGAAGACTTGAGGAACAAAAGTATACCTTGGGTGGCAACAAGATAGGAATCTGGGCCTGTTCCAAAGCAGGAAGCAGAGCTTATATGCTGACCTAGACAAAAGAAGATGGTGGACAATCCTAGTGTACTTGGGCTTCCCCTGAAATTCTTAGCATTTCCAACATCAGTAAAAACAAAATAGTGTGTGTTCTTTTTTAGAGTTATCTCTTAGTTGATTCTCTGTGTAAAGATGAAGCTGACTATCTCCTTCTCAGCCACTGACAGCTGGAGGCTCACTGAAGTAAAGGATGAATGTAAGCTTGTAATTTATATGATATCTTAGGGCCATGGAAGAAGTTGCTGGTGCTCTAGGTAAAGAGTGAATGGGTTATGTGGTCAACATCATTGATGGGAGCAAAACACTAGACTTTCCCAGGAAGCAACATATATCGACCCCTGGTAGAGTGTTCCTACTGTTGAGTGAGGGGAACTTTTGTTATAGACCACAGAGAATTAGAGAGAGGGAGTGCATGTTTCTCAGGGATGCATCATGGATGGCAAATTGAGTTTTCTCAACTTGCTATTGTAAAAATGAAGAGAAAGATATTCATGGACTGACAGATACTACTGTGCCTGAGATGGTATCCCCCCCCCCCCAAAAAAAAACCTAGCAGGATCTGAAATATTTTTAATCTCTCTAAGAAGGATGTTGTCCACCAAAATGTTGTTAGGAATCCCTTAAACAAGGAAGGTAAGGAGCTCAGGACCAAATCTCCCAAGAGCCAATTTCTTGTCACCCACATGTCCTGCAACAAAAACACAAATGTATTGTTCTGAAGAAGCAATGCACTATAAAAAATAAAGAGAATGCTGCAGAATATGCTAAACTTTTGGCCAAGAAAACAAAGGCAGCCAGTGAAATAGGACAAAAACAGATTGTCAACAGACATAGGCTATCCTTGGTGAGAGCTTCTATTTCTTTCTTTTTTTAAATTTTTTTTTAATTTATTCTAGTTACATCTCAAAGGTTATCCCATCCCTTGTATCCTCCCATCCTTCCCTCCCTCCCATATTCCCCTTATTCCCCTCCCCTATGATTGTTCCTGAGGGGCATTTCCTCCCCCTGTATATGCTCATAGGGTATCAAGTCTCTTCTTGGTAACTTGCTATCCTTCCTCTGAGTGCCACCAGGCCACCCCTCCAGGGGACATGGTCAAATATGAGGCACCAGAGTTCGTGTCAAAGTCATACCCCACTCTCCACTCAACTGTGGAGAATGTTTTGTCCATTGGCTAGATCTGGGTAGAGGTTTAAAGTTTAGGGCCTGTATTGTGCTTGGCTGTTGCCTTAGTTTGAGCGGGACTCCTGGGCCCAAATCTGTGCTTCATAATGTTCTCCTTGTAGGTTTCAAGGACCCTCTGGATCCTTCTCCCATGCTTCTCTCATCTAAAGTCCCAATAGGATGTCCTCCCCTCTGTCCCAGTTTCCTGGTAAGGGAAGGCTTTCATGGGACATGGCCCTTGGGCTAGTATGCAGATATAAGTGAGTGTATACCATTTGAGTCTTTCTGCTTCTGGGTTAACTCACTCATTATGACCATTTCTAGCTCAATCCATTTATCCACAAATTTCGGGAATTCCTTGTTTTTGATAGCTGAGTAGTATTCTATAGTGTATAAATACCACAATTTCTTTATCCATTCTTCTACTGAGGGACACTTAGGCTGTTTCCATGTTCTGGCTATTATGAATAAGGCTGCTATGAACATGGTTGAGCAAAGTTTCTTGTTGTGTGCTGGAGCATCTTTTGGGTACAGTCCAAGGAGTGGAATAGCTGGGTCTGGAGGAAGCCCTATTCCCAGTTTTCTGAGATAGCACCAGATAGATTTACAAAGTGGCTGTACTAGTTTGCATTCCTACTAGCAATGAAGGAGTGTTCCTCTCTCCCCACATCCTCCACACCATGTGGTGTCGCTTGAAGTTTTGATCTTAGCCATTCTGATGGGTGTAAGATGGAATCTCAGAGTTGTTTTGATTTGCATTTCCCTGGTGACTAAGGAGGTTGAGCATTTCTTTAAGTGTTTCTCAGCCATTTGATATTCCTCTGTTGAGAATTCTCTGTTTAGTTCCAAGCCCCATTTCTCAACTGGGTTATTTGGTTTGGTGGTGTTTAATTTCTTGAGT
The DNA here is from genome assembly GCA_907169655.1 of Acomys percivali. Taxonomy (NCBI): domain Eukaryota; kingdom Metazoa; phylum Chordata; class Mammalia; order Rodentia; family Muridae; genus Acomys; species Acomys percivali. The sequence goes on from OU015749.1 coordinate 77,720,293, forward strand.
TCTTTATATATTTTGGATATTAGACCTTTGGCAGATGTAGGGTTGGTGAAGATCTTGTCCCAGTCTCTAGGCTGTTGCTTTGTTCTCTTGACAGTGTATCCTGCCTTACAGAAGCTTCACAGCCTCATGAGTTCCCATTTATTAATTGTTGATATTAAGGCCTGGGCTGTTGGTGTTCTGTTCAGGAAGTTGTCTCCTGTGCCAATATGTTCCATGCTCTTCCCCACTTTTTCTTCTAAGTGACTTAGTGTCTCTGGTTTTATGTTGAGGTCTTTAATCCACTTGGATTTGAGTTTTGTGAAAGGTGACAAATATGGGTCCAGTTGCATTTTTTTACACATATACCTCCAGTTAGACCACCACCATTTGTTGAAGATGGTATCCTTTTTCCATTGAATGGATTTGGATTCTTTGTCAAAAATCAAGTGACCATGTGTGTGTGTGGATTCATATCTGGGTCTTTGATTCGATTCCACTGATCAACCAGCCTGTTGCCATGCCAGTACCATGCTGTTTTAATCACTATTGTTTTATAGTACAGTTTGAGATCAGGTATGGAGATTCCTCCGGAGGATCTTTTATTGTACAAGATTGTTTTAGCTATTCTGGGTTTTTTATTTTTCCATATGAACTTCAGAATTGAACTTTCAATGTCTTTAAAAAACTGTGTAGGTATTTTGATAGGGATTGCATTGAATCTGTAGATTGCTTTTGGTAGGATGGCAATTTTACTATGTTAATTCTCCCGATCCATGAGCAAGGAAGATCATTCCATCTTCTCATGTCATCTTCAATCTTTTTCTTCAGAGTTTTGAAATTTTTTTCAAACAAGTCCTTCACTTGCTTAGTTAGAGTAACTCCTAAATATTTTATATTGCTTGTGGCTAATGTGAAGGGTGTGGTTTTCCTAATTTCTTCCTCTGCAAGCTTGTCATTTGTGTATAGGAAGGCTACAGACTTTTTTGAGTTAATTTTGTATCCAGCCAAATTGCTGAAGGTGTTTATCAGCTGTAGGAATTCTCTGGTGGAATTTTGAGGGTCACTTATGTACACTATCATATCATCTGCAAATAGGGATAATTTGACTTCCTCCTTTCCCATTTGGATACCCTTGATCTCCTTTTGTTGTCTTATTGCTCTGGCTAGAACTTCAAGTACTATATTAAAGAGATATGGAGAGAGTGGGCAGCCGTGCCTTGTTCCTGATTTTAGAGGAATTTCCTTGAGTATCTCACCATTTACTTTGATTTTGGCTCTTGGCTTGCTGTATATAGCCTTTATTATGTTGAGGAAAGTGCCTTGTATCCCCAATCTCTCTAAAACTTTAAACATGAATGGGTGTTGGATTTTATCAAATGCTTTGTCTGCATCCAAGGAGAAGATCATATGGTTTTTTATCCTCAGTTTGTTATATGGTGGATTACATTGATGGATATCCGTATATTAAACCATCCCTGCATGCCTGGAATGAAGCCTACTTGGTCATGATGAATGATATTTTTGATGTGTGCTTGTATTCGTTTTGCAATTATTTTATTTAGTATTTTTGCATCAATGTTCATAAGAGATATTCGTCTGAAATTCTCTTTCTTTGTTGAGTCTTTGTGAGGTTTAGGTATCAACGTGACTATAGCCTCATAGAATGAATTTGGTAATGTAACATCCATGTCTATCTTTTGGAGTAACTTGAAGAGTATCGGTATTAGCTCACCGTTGAAAGTCTGGGAGAATTCTGAACTGAGGGCATCTGGCCCTGGGCTTTTTTTTTTTTTTTTTGGGTTGGGAGACTATCAATTATTGCTTCTATTTCTGTAGGGGAAATGGGACTATTTAGCTTGTTTATCTGTTCTTCACTCAACTTTGGCAAGTGAAATTGATCAAGATAATCGTCCATTTCCTATAGATTTTCAAATTTTGTGGCATATATGCCTTCAAAGTAGGATCTTATGATTCTTTGTATTTCTTCAGTGTCTGTTGTTATGTCTCCCTTTTCATTTCTGATTTTGTTGATTTCAATACTGTCTCTCTGCCTTTTAGTTAGTTTGGCTAACAGTCTGTCTATCTTGTTGATTTTCTCAAAGAACCAGCTCTTGGTTTTGTTGATTCTTTGGACTGTTTTCTTAGTTTCTAATTTGTTAATTTTAGCCCTGAGTTTGATTATTTCCAGACGTCTACTCCTTTTGGGTGTTTCTGCTTCTTTTTTTCCTAGGGTTTCCAGTTGTGTCCTTAAGATGCTTATGTGCGATGTTTCCAATTTCTTTTTAAAGGCACTTAGTGCTATGAATTTTCCTCTTAGCACTGCTTTCAATGTGTCCCACAAATTTGGGTATGTTGTTCCTTCATTTTCATTGAATTTCAGAAACTCCTTGATTTCCTTCTTTATTTCTTCCCTGACCCAGGTGTCATTTAGCAGAGAGTTGTTTAGTTTCCACGTACGTGTAGGCTTTTTATTATTTCTGTTGTTGTTGAATTGCAGCCTAAGACCATGGTGATCTGATAGGATACAAGGTATTATTTCAATCTTCTGGTATCTGTTGAGGCCTGCTTTGTGACCTACGATGTGATCAATTTTGGAGAAGGTTCCATGGGGTGCAGAGAAGAAGGTATATTCTTTCTTGTTTGGGTGAAAGGTTCTATAGATATCTGTGAGATCCATTTGACCCATGGCATTGGTTAATGATGTTATTTCTCGGCTTAGTTTCTGTTTCAATGACTTATCCTTCAGTGAGAGTGGGGTGTTGAAGTCTCCCACTATTATTGTGTGGAGATCGATGTGTGGTTTAAGCTTTTTTAGCAGATATTTTACAAATGTGGGTACCCTTGTATTGGAGCATAGATGTTCAGAATTGTGATGTCATCTTGGTTGACTTTAATTTGATGAGTATGATTAATTTTGGTTGAAAGTCTATTTTGTTTGATATTAAAATGGCTACACCAGCTTGCTTCTTGTGACCATTTGCTTGGAATATTTTTTCCAACCTATTACCCTGAGGTAATGCCTATCGTTATGGGTGAGATGTGTTTCTTGAATTCAGAAGAATGTTGGATCTTGTTTATGCACCCATTCAGTTAGTCTGTCTATTTATTGGAGAATTGAGACCATTGATGTTGAGAGATATTAATGAGCAGTGACTGTTAGGAGTCTTAATTTTGATGTTGGTTCCAGTCGAGCGTTTGTGTAGTTGTGTTTCTTCCATGGTATAGTTATCTATTTCCTGAGTAGTTTTAGTTGTAGCTTGACCCTTTGGGATGGAGTTTTCCTTCTAGCACCTTCTGTAAAGCTGGATTTGTGGATAGATACTGTTTGAATTTGTTTTTGTCAAGGAATATTTTGTTTTCTCCATCAACGGTCATTGATAGTTTTGCTGGGTAAAGTAGTCTGGCCTGGCATCTGTGGTCTCTTAGGGTTTGCAGAATCTCTGTCCAGGCCATTCTGGGGTCGATGGTCTCTGCTGAGAAGTTGGGTGTAATGCGGATAGGTTTGCCATTAATGTTATTTGGCCCTTTTCCCTTGCAGCTTTTAATATTTTTTCTTTATTCTGTATGTTTTGTGTTTTGATTATTATGTGAATGGCAGTTTTTCCTTTCTGGTCAATTCTATTTGGTGTTCTATAGGCCTCTTGTATGTTTATAGGCATCTCTTTCTTTAGATTGGGGAAATTTTCTTCTATGATTTTATTGAGAATAGTTTTTGAGCCTTGGATATCTTCTTTTTCTTCAATGCCTACTATCCTCACATTTCTTCTTTTCATGGTGTCCTTTATTTCTTGGATTTTTTGTGTCAAGAGTTTTCCAGATTTGGCATTTTCTTTAATGGTTGCTTAAAGATCTGTGATTGTATCTTCTAGTCCTGAGATTTGTTCTTCCATCTCTTGGATTCTGTTAGAAAAGCTCACCTCTGTGTTGCTCGCCTTCTTCTCTGAGGTCTCACGTTCTCCTTTTTCTTCTGTCTGTGTGTATATCATTGAATCCATTTTCATCTTCAGATCTTGAACTGAGGTTTCGATTTCTTTCATCTGATTGTATATTCCTGAGTTTCTTTCATTTCCTCTTTTTAGGTCTTCAGAGCTTGAACTGTTTTTCTTGACTTCTTTCATATGGTTATTTGCATTTTCCTGAAAAATTTCCAGTTCCACTCTATGTGCTTCTTTCATGTCTCTCACCTGTTTGGCTGTGTCCTCCTGCATTTGATTATGAATTTTATTTGTTTCCTCCGTTATCTTCCTCATTACTAAGGATTTGAGGTCATTTTCTTGTATTTCCATTGTGTTTGAATTCTCTGGGTGGTTTTCTTTGGGATAGCTGGAAACTGGAGACACCATGTTGTTTTGGGTTTTTTTGCATATGCTTTTACACTGTCCTTTAGACATCTTGCCGGCTTTGTTTTTGTTGGGTAGCTTCCAGAGTTGGGTGGAGGGAGTCTGATGATAGATTCACTTGTTTTCTCATGATATCCATAGGCTGGACGCTCTGTTGCTTCACTGGTGTGGATGGCAGGAGGCTAGCTCTGTCATTTTGGACTCTCACAGCCAGTGATCCTCAGCTCCCCTGTACTGTGGGTCCTGCAATCATTCTGGGTCTCTGAATGAGCCTTCTGTCAGGCCAAGGTATCCACAGCCTTCTGGGTCCCCTGCCAAGTCCAGCCAGGGACACTGGGCCCGAACCACTTGCTGAGCTCAGCTAGATTCTCAGGGCCTGAACCGTCTGCAGAGTTCAGCTAGGGACTCTGGGCCCAATCCACCCACTGAGCTCCCCTAGTGACTCTGGCCCCAAAATGCACTCAGAGTCCAGCCAGAATTTTTGGGCTGGGACTGTGCACCAAGCTCAGCTAGGAGCTTTTGGCCAAACTGCGTGCCGTGGTCAGTTATTGACTCAGGCCTGAACCATCTGCCCAGCTCAGCCAGGAATTCTGGATTCAAGCTGCACACTGTATCCAACCAGAGTCTTAGAGCCGGGACTGTGTTCAAAAGCTCTACTAGAGTCTCTGGGCCCAACTGTCTGCCAAGCACAGTTAGGGGCTCTGGCCCCAAACTGCACACCAAGCTCCACCCAAGTCTCCGGGGCGGAATTGTGCATTGAGCTTAGCCAGGGACCGTAGACCCACACTGCATGCTGAATTCAGCCCGGGACTCCGGGCATAAACTGCATGGAGAGTCCAGCCAGAGGCTTAGGCTACCAAGCCTGTGCGCAAAGCTCAGCTAGAGTCTCTGGTCCCAACCTTCCTGATAAGTCCAGCTAGGGACTCTGGGCCGAATCTGCATGCTGACCTCAGCCTGCGTCAGTGCCCCAGAACTGCACGCTGAGCTGAGCTAATGTCTTGGGCAGAACTGCTCACTGAGTTGAGCTAGCGACTTGGGTGGAACTGAGCACTCCGCCCAGCCTGCGTCACAGCAGGGGAGCTATGGCTGAGCTGAGCTAGTGACTCAGGCAGAATTTCTTGCTGAGCTGAGCCAGCATCTCCACGGACTGTGCACTGAGCTGAACCCAGGACTCTGGGGCTGAACTGTCCTCCGAGTCCAGTTTGGGTCTCAAGGCACCAGGCGACCCAAATCCTGCCCAGAGTCCCCTCTCCCGCAGCAACTCCCACCAGCCACCACACCAATTGCCTCCACCAGAAGGCTCTGAGCTGCAAACCTCAGCCACTGCCACTGCTGATGCTGGTGCCCCTGGTGCCACCGCCGCCACTGCTGCCTCTGCTCTGCTGCTCCGATCCCAGAAAATCCACACTCTTCCGGTGTGCAAGGACATGCAGATCCTCCGCACCCTGGTCCCTCCAAACCATGGATCACTCCTGCTGCCGTGGTGTGGGGACCTTGGTGTTCCTGGCTCAGAAATCTGTGTAATTCCCTGAATTGTTCACTGGAGCTTCCAAACACGGTCCGCACTGCTCGCCACCATCTTGGATCCGAGCTTCTATTTCTTAATCCAAGTCCTGTCAAAAGCGTCCTCTCCTCCTGCTGCCTGGCTTCTTGGCCAACTTTCCTTGGAGTGGTAGGTAACCATATTTTTTATTTCTTACATGTACATTTATATTATTACACATATAGTCAATAAACTACCTACATCAAGAAGGACCATGAAACAATCAGGAATCATATAAATGTTACATTCTTATTGTTTTAACTATTTGTATTCAGCAACCTTTCCTACCTTGGTGCATCCAAAGTTCTGAATGAAAATCAATCTCAATTATATCTCATCATTATCAACTTAAAACATTTTTTAGACTTAAAAACATCTTAACCCCTAAATAACTAAGCTTAGTTGTTAAACTAAATTATCTGGTCTTCAACTCCATCAGAGAATTGAGAAGGAATAGAATGAATTACCTGAATATTCAGGGGGTGCAGGTTAGTAGCTTCCTGGATGAGGGGATGACAGACAGTTTGCTACATGAGTAGTCAACCAAAACACCCTACAACAGTGGAACATCATCCTCAGACTTCTGGCCCAATATATTGGACAGACATATTTGTGAGGCAAAGACTACTGGGGAATAACTTACCTTGTATAGGCAGACATTGGCTGTCTACTCTGCCTGCATCCAAGCTTGCCCTTTCTTAGGCAGAATTCTGTCTGTGGTAGAAACAAAGACATTTTGCCCAGTGGCTTTTTTGCCACATTTGAAGCTATCTCCATAAGGAGGTTCTTTGATGATCATCATCTTCTTTTAGGTAGGTTGGTTGTTTCCAGGAGTTAACCTGTCTCATTGTCAATGAATCTTTAAAATAATAAAAACATTTTTAAAAATAAAAAATATATTTTAAATGCCATATTCTCTGAGGTTTTTGAAGACCTTATCTAATTATTTAACTTATGTTTCTATAGAATCATATCTATCTTTTGCAACTATGATATATATTCTTGTTGAAAAAATAGACTAGTAATTGATATGACCATGATTTTATCAGCTAACAATTAACTTGAATAGCTTATTTATCCTAAACAGCCTGCAATAACACTTTCAAGGTATTGGAAGTAAACCTTCTATTATACTTGAGTTATAGGGGTACAATACTTAATATTAGAGCAGAAATATGCATAATGTGTGTGAAGAAAAATCTTAAAATTGAATTCTATACCACTGTATCTAAAATTATTTTGCATCTATACCAGTGCATTAAAAACAACCTTCTAAGTGACATTTCTGGGGATTTCGTGGCATGGACAGTGATATGACAGATCCTAATATCCAAGTCTGTAAAGGAGAAACCAGTAGCCAATAGAAATGTGAACTATGCCCTGTACAGTGAGAAACCATAGGTCTAGTAGTCACAAGATAAGATGAAGGTATAGTTGGGTGTGGGATACCAGGATTTTAAACTCCCACAGCTTGAAAGCTAAGTAAGATCACACATTCTACGGTGACAGATTCCTGGTGGGTAGCAGATATATAAGGCATACTGCTAAGAAAAATAATTTAAAAAGTCACATCAAGAGCCTTTAAGGTCCTTCAAGTAGGGGCTGAACTTGTTGTGGCAAATGGCAGAGACACAAAGAATCTTCTGGCAAGAGCATGGGGTATTCAAACTAAACACAAGGCTGTCAAGGATAACAGCTGCTTTGTCCTAGGATTCAGAGAAAATGCTAGATAGCTGTTGGTGAACTTCAAAATAGGGAAGATTTTGGAGCAATGTTTATCTGAATAAGGCAAGTGTGAACAGGTCCATATTTTCTTCTCTGTTAGAATCTACAAGTAGTTTGATCAGGTATGACAAAATACAGACTTAGAAATTACTATCATAAAGTAAATTAATACTCACCTGTCACTTGAGAAAGAAAACAAGATATAATGAAGCACACAGGAATACTGGAAAGACCAGTTCACCCTGGAAACAATTGTATAGAAGAGATAACATCATTGTCGGGGTTTATTGAGGTGTTCCAAAGAACCAATGCAAAAACAGAGTATATATTCTGCATAAATGAAGATATGATAGTTTTAACAAATTTTAAAGGCTACTAACTAGAGGTGTCATCTTTGGGTTGTTTGGCATGTGTTTCATGCACTATTTAAGCCAGGGAAATGTTGGCTTCTCCTGTGCAAGTTTGACAACAGATGTAGCTGAATATGTGGTTTCTGTTTGGTTGGTTTGTAATTCAAATCTTCCTCGCTATGGAGTTTGTAATCTCTAGAGACTGGCTAACTGGCCAACACAATCCATAGTCTTATAACACCAAAAGTCAAAAAAATAAAAATAAAAAACCTACAGAAATGAGACAATAGTGAAATATAGCTTCAACATTTTGCTTAGCTGTGGAGAGCCTAAAGGGGCCACATATAGTCTGGCTTCTAGGTTGACAGTGATCGCTTCCTATGAAGCATTATGTTCAGCACTTGTTTACCCCTCCTCTGTGTGTGTGTGTATGCGTCTGTGTGTGTGTGTGTCTGTGTGTGTCTGTGTGTGTCTCTGTGTGTGTGTGTGTGAGAGAGAGAGAGAGAGAGAGAGAGAGAGAGAGAGAGAGAGAATCAGTCCATTTTAGAAGGTGATCAAGGTGATCATGGAAAGGATTAAAAAGTTCATTTGGTATTATTTTGAGACCTTGATATCTAATGTGTATATTGTATATTATATTTTGCATACAAAATGTATTTTGTATATTATAATATTTTATTATCATATAAAACACAATCAAGTAAGTTCTACTGTAATGTGTATTTATACTTAAGACTAAGTCATTAGAATGTGAAACTCTGGCTTCTTGGGGTATATTTACATTTCCCATATGGTGTTTTACCTCACACAGTAGATCTCATTTCAATAATTGGATAGAAAAAAATACAATCAAGTTGAATACTGAATTTGGTGTTCCTGCACTGTCATCTGATTCTGCTTTATTGCTTCTGATTCAGTTATGTCCGGGCTTCTTATTGTTAATAAAAGCAGTATTCAGAACGCTATATGGCCAGCGTCGATCTGAACCACAGTGCATTGTCACAGTGTGTCAGTCCTTCCTTACCACTATGCACAACTGCAATGCATCAGTCCTCACAGGGGTGCATGGCTGCAGCACACCAGTCCTTATCATTGTACATGACTCCACTGCATCACCAGCTTGTAATTTGAACCTGACAGTGGCTTATAATTTAAGGAAAACATTCAGTCTGACTCTGAGCATATAAGCCAATAAATCTTCCATCCCCTGAGCAACATTATTCTGCCACCCCCTTCCTACAGACATAAAGAGACATGGGATGCCTGCCAGAGAAATATAATGAAATGCAAGGGTAGTCATAAAGGAAGCGGAGCAGAAGCCTGTGATTGGCCCAGGCCTTCCCTGAGGACTCTCTTTCATACTTGACCTCACTACAGCGTTGTCCATTCCCTACTTTACTTCTATTTTATGACATTTGTCCTTTTCCTTTTACTCTCTTTTATGTTTTATTTTTTTCTATTGAAGAAAAAAAAAAAAAAAGAAACAACCATGATTTATTCCTATGGGTATTCAGACTCCGAAGTTTGCTTTTTACTACTTTTTAAGACTGGTTATTAACTTTTTGTCCTCCTGTGGCTTGCCTGGATTCATATTTTCCTAATGCTTTTCATCTCCCTCCAAGTCTGGCTGGAGTGGTTTCCTATGGAATATCATGTTGATCAAATGTTTTCCTCCTACTCAAACCAGCCTTAGTATTTATGACTGAGTCAGACAGCACAGTTTCTACATCTAAAGCAAAGAAGAGTAAAAAGAGTAAAATACAAGACTACAATACTCAGTTGATTTTTTTTTTCTCAATGAAACATTGACCAATCTGCTGTGTCTTCTGTTTGTCTTTCCTTTCATCCTCCTATGGATCTTGATTTAGCACCTGTTGTCATTTATTCACTAGGGCAGCAGCGATTTGTATAGCAATGGAAGCTATCTGTTCTTAGCACTTTCTACTACCTTGATAACAAAGAACAAAACAGGTGTGTGTGTGTGTGTGTGTGTGTGTGTGTGTGTGTGTGAGAGAGAGAGAGAGAGAGAGAGAGAGAGAGAGAGAGAGAGAGAGAGAGAGAGAGAAAGAGAGAGAGAGAGAAAGTTTCATTCACCTGATATAATTGTGGTCTCCAAGCCTGTCTGTTAACCTAGTCCTAGACCTGGAAGCTTTAGTTTCTGTGTAATCTAATATAGGTCTAGAATATTTTCAGCCTCTGAATAAGCTCATCCTTGCTTGTTATTTCTGAGCTATGTCGGGCTGGTTCAACTCAGCTTTTTTAGCTTTAACTCCTCTTCAAACTGACTGATTCAATCTGGCTTCTCTCTCAGCCTCTGGCTGAATTGCTTTACTTGGCCTCAAGCTAACTCTAGCAATCTGTCTGGCTCCTAAATATTCTCAGGCTCACTCTTTCTTCACCCACAATTAGCTTGTTCTCTCTTCAGCCTGTCTCTGTAAAATCTGCCTGTAAAACTGTCTCCTCTCTCTGTCTCTGCGACAATCTCTCCAGCAGGGTCTCCTTCTCTCTCCTTGTGAAACTTGGGAATACCCTATTCTGTCAAAATTTTCTCTGATATCTCATGTTTTCTTCCTCTCAGTTGGAAGTCACTTTCAGACATGGATACTTGTTTCTCCAAACTAACTTTACCCTCATTGTTTGGGATTAAAGGCATGTGCTAAGAGTGTGTCTGTATTCAAGCCATAACAGCATGTTGCTGGATTAAAGTCCCTCTACAAGAGAGAACTCCTGTGTATGGATGACACAGTGTACATGTGGAAATCAGAGGAGAACCTCAGGTGCTATCCTTACTCTGTCTTTGAGGCAGGATCTCTTCTTTCTCCTCTGTATTCTAAGCTTACTAGCCTGTGAGCTTCCGTCAGTTTTCCAGTGCCTGCCTTCTAACTTGCTTCTGGTGGCCCGAGGTTACAGATGTGTACTGTTCTACCTAGCTTTGGGTGTGTTTGTGACAAAACTCAGTTCCTCACTCTTGTGCAGCAAAAACTTTTCCTACTGAGCTGTTTCCTCTGCCCTCTATTGTCCTTAGTTTCTTGAAAATAGGACTTTTGCCTATCAAGAATCATTTCCAGCTGCTCCTGAGTGGTAGGCCCACACACTGCAGCATTCTACAGGATACCTATATAATATAGTGAGAAGTAACCTCCATATTCAAAGAGAACACAAAGAAACTTTTCTGGATATTAAGGATCAAATTTTGTTTCGCCAAACCCCAGTGCCAATTGTTTCTTAGAAACATGGTCACTTATATTTTTGAGCCCCGCTTTTAATAGCTGAGACATCTCTATAACACACTTTTTTTACCCACTGATACAAGGTTTCTTTGTGTAGTCCTGGCTGTTTTGGAACTTGTTCTATAGACCAGGCTGGCCTTAAACTAACAGAGATGCATCTACCTCTGTCTCTTAAGTGTTGGGATTAAAGGCATGTGACACCAGCGTCTGTATTGCTAACAAAGGCTATGTGGATATTTGTGGTCTGTGCTCCCACAGAAAACCATGATGTCCTTTGTCTGGTGTTACCCCCAGACACCATGTGGATATATCTGTGCTGCTGCCTGAAGCCATGTTGATGTCCATAGCCCAGAATTCTGTCATGGACCATTTGGTGTCTGTGGTCCATGCCCAGGAGGTCATGTTGATGTCGCTGGTCTGTGCTGTCACCAGAAACTATGTGAAACTCCATGATCCATTTGGGGGGGCAAGGAAGCTATTTTTTCAGTGTTATTAATGATTGCAAACTTGCAGTTGATAGTCATGGAAGGCTTCTGCAACAACCTCTACCTCTTCTACCAGCACCCCACATAGCTATGGCCTAGGCAGGAAAACACTGAAGAAAATTCTTAAAAATTGACAAGGATGCTAAAGCATAGCTCCCTACACCTGAATACTTCTGACGGGTTACAGGTGAGGAAGGACTCAGTTTCCCTTAAGGTTCTGGCCACTGGGAGCTTGGCCATGCTCCAGTTAGTATGTGGGCAACACAAGTTGGATTTGTAGTGATTTTTTCTTCTTTTAGGGAGGGGTAGGGTGTGAAAAGCATCAAAGTGTGGACTTGGGAGGAATGGGAAGTGAGTGTGATTCTCAAATAATCAAGAAAAATATTAGGTTGAGAGAAAATAAAAAGAGAGAAAGAAAGAAACCCGGTCACTTACAATTAATCCGTGAAAATAACATGAGGCCATAGTAGAATGAGATGGACACTTAGTCTCTCATAACTTAGGCACTTATAAAATGAGAATTTGTAATAATCGTATACAGAAAAGGCAACTCCCAATGACAGACCCAGAAATGGCAGTGGTACATCATATGCAATCAGCACCTGTTACCTTCAGAAGCTGATGAGAGGCAAGAGAGAACAAAAAGATACCAGATTCAGAGTGCTGGCCTCTAGTAATGAAAGAAAATAATACAAAGACTTTTTTCTTTGCTTTATCTTTTTCCTTATTGAGTATATTATACACAGATTGGCTTATTTTTATAAAAATACAAATGTAACACACATAAAGGACATAAACAAAAGTAAATATAAATTTGTTTTGTAGTATATAAAACATAAACATGAATGAAAATATATCAGTGTAGATCTAATAACAAATTGTAGATATTTTCACTGAAACAGTTTTACTATGGTAGTTACTCCAAAGTCATATTT
>OU015749.1:77733282-77744239 GCA_907169655.1 Acomys percivali
TCTCTCTCTCTCTCTCTCTCTCTCTCTCTCTCTCTCTCTCTCTCTCGGAGACAGGGTCTCTCTATGTAGCCCCTGGCTGTCCTGGACTCACTTTGTAGACCAGGCTGGCTTTAAACTCACAGAGATGCACCTGCCTCTGCCTCCCGAGTGCTGGGATTAAAGGTCTGCATCACCGCACCTGGTTTTCTCTGGCATTTTACACCCTTTCTGCTTCTTCTTCCCCAGGGTTTCTGAGTGCTGATACAAGGATATTTTAAGCTGCCTACTTTGTGAAACTTGGTTGATTGGTGTAGGAAACCAGTTGGGACCTTGCCATTTGAACTGAGGTGTGTTATTATGATGAGCAAGTTAAAAAAAAAACCTTTTCTTTGTTTTGAGTATGTTTGCATTTGTGTGATCTACAATCAATCCCCTGGGCAGAGCAATGTGCAACATATACATATATATATATATATATATATATATATATATATATATATATATATAATTGTAAGGCAAAAATGAAGATTAAACTTCATCCAGCTGGTAAATTTCAGAACCTTGAAACATTATAAAGCCTGAAAAATGCATCAAAGTGTGGGTTTGGTTATTCCCCCCCCCCCCCCCCCTCCCCTCCCTCTCTCTCTCTCTCTCTCTCTCTCTCTCTCTCTCTCTCTCTCTCTCTCTCTCTCTCGTGCATGTATGTGTGTGATGTGTGTGCATTTCTGTCTCCCTATCTGTCTGTTTTTAAGATTTAGTGAAATCATTGCAAACATGGTTGAACACATTAATGTGAGATAGTTAAAAATGGGTAAGGAGTGTTTTTCCTAAGCAGGAAATGAGCTTCTGATTTAAATGATGAGAAAGAGAGGTGAGGAACTGTGGTATCCTCTCGACACCATGACACAGTCACAGGAGCACTTTAGTCCAAGAAGTTGAACACATGCGGATGGCTCTTGGCTTCTTCCTCAGGGTCAGCCTCAAAGCATTCAGAGTGGAGACAATTGAAAGTGCCGCAGGCTGTGATGGGCCAGAGTGTTTGAACTCATTGTGGGTAGGACAGTGAGTGTAATGTGGAGCAGGAGGCTGGGAGCACTGCTGTGGCACTGGCACTGCTGAGAATAAAGAAGTTCTCAGTTCAGCTCCTGATCTGCTTGTCTGTGTCCTGTAGGGAGACCATCACTAGCTACACAAGGGTGAGTCACATTAGGAACACTCATTCCCTGTGATCCACATAAAGAAGTTGCTGAGCCCCATATTTGACCATGTCCCCTTGATGGGGAGACCTGGTGGCACTCAGAGGAAGGACAGCAGGCTACCAAGAAGAGACTTGATACCCTATGAGCATATACATGGGGAGGTAATCCCCCTCAGTCACATCATAGGGGAGGGGAGTAAGGGGAAAATGGGAGGGAGGGAGGCAGGAATGGGAGGATCCAAGGGATGGGATAACAATTGAGATGTAATATAAATAATTAATAAAATATATTTTTTAAAAAGGAAGTTGCTGAAACTGACCTGAGTCAATAGCTTTTCCAATCCCCATCCCTTCAGCATTAGAGTTTAAGATTATATTTGACACAGGTAATGGATGCTGCTTGAGCTTCAGTGATTAAGTATCCAGTCTGAGTGCTCTCCAAAGGAACAGGGAATTACTCAGTTTGGTTCTATTAAATGGATTTACCCTTGGGCTTTTACACTCCAGACCTTCTGGATATATGAAGCTGACAAACAGTAAGTTCTCATCTTCCTTAATTTTCAGGGCTTGAAAAATAATCTGATACTCCTGGGGAAAATGAGTTCATAGAGTGAAATAACAAAACTTTTAGAAAATAAAGACATTTTCCCCTGTCATCCTAATATAATAATATGATTAAAATCATATGGCAGAATCAAGATATTATAGATAAATACACTTAATAATTTTATGTACTGTGTATTTTAAAAGTAGACTGGGAAGGCAGATTAAAACAAATAAATATGCCAAATTATTACTTTTTAAATGTAGAAATCAACTCATAAATACTTAAAAACATATAATTTAAAATAAGACATAATACAAAACGTAACATGATACTAACAAGTCTAAATAAATGATGTATTATACATTATTATGTATTTTAAAATTCACAGACAAATTATGATACCATAGAAAGAACCAGGTTTGTGTGTGTGTGCGTGTGTGCTGATCAAGGAATGTAGGAGCCGGAAGAGTGGATGACACCAGGAGAATATGGCCCACAAAATCAACAAAGCAGGCCTCACAGAGGCTCATGGAGACGGAAGCGGATGGAGTGGGCGGCAGCAGGCGCCCTGAATACATGTTGTGAGTGGTTCCTTTACTTGAGTTTTTGTTGGACTCCCAACAATAGGAGTAAGATGTCTCTGACTCGGTTGCCTCTTTGTAAGACCTTTTTCTTCCTACTGGTTGCCTCCTTCAACCTTGATATGAGGGTAAATGCGTAGTCTTATTAAATCTTGTTATGCCATGTTTGGTTGATTTCACTGGGAGACTTGCTTTTCTCTTAAGGAAAAGGGATGAGCACTGGATCTTGGAGAGCTGGTGGTGGAGATGGACAGGAGGGGAGGGAAGAGAGGCTGCAGCTGCAATATATTGAATGAGAGAAGAATATATAAATACATTTTAAAATAATAAATAAATAAAACATAAAGAGAGGAAAACACAGAAGTGAGAGCTATAATTACATAAAGACGTAGCTATACTAATGTTTGGTAATTATAGCTTAAAACACAAACTAATCTGAAACTATCCCCAGCTAATGAGTCACTTTAATTTATCAGTAATGCATTGGTAAGAACATAAGGATAATAAGTTAAACTCTATGTAAATGAACCATGAATTAAGAATAATGCAAATAAAATTAGATAAACCTACAATGCTCATGTTAGATTTAGTACAAGCCTTTTACTTACTGATGATTAAGGAACATAAGTGAACAGTGCAGTGCACATATTCATAAGGAAATTAACTAGACATTAGGTATTTATGAATCTGTCCATATAATAATTAAAAATACCGCAAAATTATTATTTAATCACAAGGTTAGTAGGTGAAAACTTAATGACAAAAGATATATTTTATAAGATCATAGCCTTGGAAATCCTAAAAACATACTGCTAAACAGTTACTGTTACAGAAATAGAAACAATTCTGAAAAAAAAAAAAAGGTTATAGTAAAAGTGCTGCATAACACAGTGTATGGTACAGCAAACAAAATCTTAGAGGAATGTGCGAGTTAGTTTGTTGATTATAGAAGTGAAAGTCTGGAATGTGAGATCTGACTGGAAATAACAAAATTTTTGTAAAGAAACATGGAACAGAAATAAACTTAATGGACTCATGTAGTAGATGTAAACATAAGGCATGTGGTTTTTATATGCTGAAACAGACTTGTGAGGGACCAGGTGATGTTTGTCCACTGGAAGAGGAACCACCTCTTGTGGGGGTGCTGTCTTTGTCAACTGATAAATATCTTAGTATGGACTCTGAGAGGATTTATATATATAAATAAAATCCAAATATGTGCACCCATGGAAACTACAATTGTGTATTGTATAATATTACTATGTATTAATAATTACATACATATGTACATATACAAACTATGTATATATTACAAAACCATTATATTGGCTTTATCTCAGAATGCAAATATCATTTAATATTAGGTAATTTTCATATATAATGAAATGAAATTAATTGACTTAAAGTAGAAAATGATGGTGGCATATCTATAGCAAGATCTTTTACTAAATATTAAACCAAATGACATTAGTAGTGTACTGGAAATATAGATGTTTGTTCAGATGATAAAGAATACAGAAATTAGGCTGGAGAGATGAATCATTGGTTAAGAGCACCTGCTGCTCTTCCAGGAAAACAGTCTCATCCCCAATACCATATCATAACCACCAACTTTAGCCTCCAATAACACTGTCTGATGCCCTTTTCTGTCATATGTGGGCACCTGATCCTATATGTTATGCATGTACACACACCAAAGAATGGAGAAAGGGAGAAAGAAAGAAAGAAAGAAAGAAAGAAAGAAAGAAAGAAAGAAAGAAAGAATAGGTTTTTTTTAAGGTGGAGGATTATGACTCAATAGTGTCCTAAATGAGAAATACTGTGATTACTTCTTTTGATGATGAATACTTATAGTCTCAAGACTCCAGAAGCTAAGACAGGAGGATGATGATTTTCAACCAGGGTGCTCTATAGTAAGGCACATAATCAAAACAAATCAAAACAAGACATGACAGGTCATAGATACCAGTGTATCAATCTCTCAGGAAAGGACTGTTTTATGTCATTTTTGGCATTTACTCTAGATGTTATAATGACTTCTGTCTTCCATCGTCACTAGAGACTATACTGTGCCTCAGTACTCACACACTCCCGGACTTTCTGTCTAGGCCATGACCTGAGAGATATGTGAAATACAACTGACATTTGTGTTGATGAAGCTTGGGAGTCTGAGTCTGAAGAGGTTAATGTTTTATGGACTATTTTCAGTTGAGAGGCTGCCCCAGAGAATCAGGTGCTCCTGTGTTCTCAAGTGAAAAACAACTGAAGTATGATCTACAATGTATTTCATAAACTTCTTTTAGTATTAACCCCATTTTTCAAAGATATAACTAATCAAAAGTCACTTTGCATTGACTTTCACTCACTTTCCAATATCCATGGATATCATATTCTTCTTCTGTGGGTACTATCTATAATTAAAGCCTTTATTTAACTGCCATGAATCTTGCTAAAACAAATGCTTCCACCATCCCATGTGGCATTATATGGGAAAAAATAGATTATAGTAAAAGCACAGGGAGTAGAAATCAGAAAATAAATGCTTATAATAGTTATAGATATTATGATAATTTAATTAGAAAACCAGAAATAAGATAAATTATTGAACATAAGAAAATTTAACAACCAGATGACATAAGATTAAAATACACAAATACTATATTTTAAATTATCAACATTATATTTTACACCCCACTCACTGGATATTAAATAAAAAGCATTATGAACAATAACAACAAAAATGGAAACAGAATAAATTGATAACAAATTTAGTAAAATATCTTTAAGGTTTTTAGGAAAAACTATAAAAAAATTGTAAGTAATATTAAAAATTAATATAGTGGTATATCCAATCATGGGTAATAGAGACTAACATTTCAATGGTTAATTCCATAAAATATCAATATACAAATTCAATAAAATTCTAATTAAATTTGTAATCCTTTTTATTTGTGGTATTGATGAAATGGGTTTAAATTTCATGAAAGATTAGGGGCCAAGAACATTCAAGGCATATTTAAAGAGAAATTCAGCATGGGAAGTTACAGTGACATGAATTTTTAGAACTCAGTTTGAAACTGAGGAGTCACTATAAAGAAGAAACGTAAAACTAGAAAGGCAGAACAGCTGTCGTGCCTGGAAAGGAGACCGTCAATGGACGACATTACTAAATCTAGAATATTAGTGGTCACATAGTGGGCGATTTCCATGTCTTTAGATAGGAAGTTTATACTTGCCATAAGTAGTAAAAATGAAACATTTCTATTACAATGGTAATTTAGAGCACATTTATATAGATGTAAGCAGGAATTAAGCAATCAGGTGTATTGATAAGTTTTTAAGTTTTCTATTATTACATAAGTAATTGTTATAAGTAGCTAGTAGGTGATAGTAATGAGTAAGAGAAAGAAACGTAATCAAATCTGCTTAAGAAACATTGTGGCCTCCAGTGGGCTTGGTCTTTTATGTTGATCAACAATTAAGAAAATCCCCCACAGATCTGCAATAGGCCGACATAATTTAGGCAAATCCTCATTTGAGATTCTCATCCCAGATAACGCTAGCTCATGGTAGCTTGATGGTTAAGGCTAACCATTACACCAAGTGTATTAAGCCTTGTACAACATACTGATCAGCTTTGAGAATAATGAAAGCAATATTCAGTTGGTACCACTGTTAAGGGTCATACTTCACATTTGAAAGACATAGTGTTTTATAGCTACTGTTGATCAATGAAAATAATACATAACCAATTTGAATGATCTACAGAAGATTAAAATCTGATACTGAAATACTTACACATGGAGACCTAGGGTAAAGGAAATTAAATTTCACTTTGAGAGGGATGTTCTAGATTTATATAAAATCTTGAAAGAGTATCTCAAAGGGGCTGAGTCATTTCCATTACAGCTTTGACTATTTTATCCTGAGGAAACAAGTGAGCTCATTCATGTTTACCTGTTCCTGTCAGTGTAATGAAGATGACTCAGACAGCCAACTGTCTTATGTATTGACTCTGATGAACAACTGAAGCTGTAGTGTATGAACACACACACAGGTTTAATCAAGTTTATGAAAGCACACACATAGTTTTAATCAGGTATATAAAAAGACATACAGACACACAAACACAGGAAGAGGTTATGGAATGGATGTTATCGATGTTAAAGAGTGATAATGGATGAATGAGTCAACAAACACCTATACTTCCGAGAACAAACAAAATGGGGACAGTGTAAAGTCATGACTAATTCAACATATATATATATATGTATGTATGCATTTATCTATGTATGTTAATTACAGTGTTATCATATACATACATGTATTATATAAAGCATGGGTGAAAGGGTATTACTATAAATAAGCACTATTTATTTAAACATGTAGAGGAGAGGGGTTTTAAGATTTACTTTTATTTTAAATTATGTGTATCTGTGTGTTGCAGCACCTGTGCACGTGGATGGCCAAGGAGGCTATAAGAGGGTATCGTATCCCTTGAACCTAGAGTTAAAGGCAGTTGTCTGCTGCTTGACATGAATGTTGGGACCAAATTCTTCTGAAAAAGCTGTAGACATAACTGCTGAGCCGGCTCTCCAGCCCTGCAATGAGGGAAGTTTTGGCCTTCCTGTATAGATGCCTGGTGACACAAAACAGAACTCCAATTAAAATAATGTTTGATATTTAAATAGAATTTTCACAGAGCACAGAGATTGATATTCTCTGGAAATGTCGTTTTGGTCAACAAATGGTTGAGATAGAGCTTCTAGACGGAAATAACATAATTGAATTGAGTATCTGTATTTGCATGGCCTTTTTATTTGTTTCTTTTGTAGTTGCAGAAAATATTCTTAATAAAGCACTCTGTTTTCTGGTTCTCAGAGAGCAATTTTTAATAAATTTAAACAACACACACACACGCACACACACACGTCAGATAATTTTGAAGTTTAAATTCAGTGGGACAGAATGAGCTTAGCTACTATTTTGTCCAATACCCGTCATATTTAGTGAGGGTTTTTAAACTAAATGATCATATTTTCTCTCTTTATGGTTGTAGACATTTCTGCATATCCTTGAATATTGCCTAATTTACATACTGAAATAGCTTTAAGGTGTCAACAGGAAAATATTCTAAATCTATATGGTCCTGTAGTTTAACACATTGAAATCGTCTTATCATTCACGTCTATTGATTGCATGATAGATATGTGCCTCACTCCAATGATTAGTTATGTGTGATTTCAACTTCAGTACACTAACTAATAGTCATAAAGCATTCAATGACAAGCAAGAGCTAGCTTAGAACAGCACGATTATAATGGGTGGTTATATTGCGTTTATGAGTGCACATCTAATTAACATATTTTAAATTAATCTTGGCACTTCTGAACTGTATGCTAAGGCAAATTTGTGGTTTTTACTTTCAGATTAATGAATGGCGTTAAAGTGTTTATGGAACTCATTTAGACTAAAGTCTGTGGTGGGGCATTTCATGCAGAATCTTACCATTCCCACAGCTACGATCAGACTTCCTTGTTTCCACAGTATGGGGCATGTACTCCGCAACATAAAATCTAAAAAGAAAATAATGATACAGTTCAAGCTAGAAAAATATTTGACTAGTGAATTACTAAACTAAATCCTTTTAATATTTATTAGGAGTCATCAACATCTTGTAAAAATTTTGAATGTTGCACACCTATTCTTAATTGGTTCTTGTTGTAGGTGGCCTTTGGAGTGAATAGATTCTCCCCAGGACAATAATCATCTATTATTCTTGGGTAGGCACACCTCTGATGCTTGCTACATCATTCATTTTTACACACCTCACTTATGTTACATGAGGCAGATAAAAAAAAAAAACTCAATTGAATATTTTGTGTAGTTTATTTAGTGGGCATTCAAAACTATGATGCCTTAATGTTTTCTTACTAACATTTGAAGTGAGCAAATTTGTTCCTAATAAGTCATAGTAAGTTTTGTGATTTATAGTTCAAAACATTTTGAAAGCTGGGAAATATATTTTTCTTTCTTCTTTTATTTATTTGTGATTTTTTTGTGGTGGCAAGTGATGACATATGACTCACTACAATTTTTTTTGTGTTCAGATATCAAAAACAAAATGTGAAATTACTTACCTACAGAGATTATTAAATATTCAGAATACCTAGAGAAAAATAGCATGTTTTCTTTCACTAGACTGGAACAAACATTTCTTGTGTATGGAACAACAAAGTTCAATTTCAAAATGGCCCTTTATTCCAAGCATGTTATAAAAAGTTACATGTAAAAATACTTGGATCTGTACTTTTCAGTCTCCAGGAACCATAAAAAATAATGAACAAGTATTAGAACACTAAAAGGGTTAAAACATACCACATCTGAGATATGTTTGGGCAAGAAAGACATTATATTTAGTTAGAAAGTTAGTGTAAGACCAGGTGTGGTGGCCCACACTTTTAATCCCAGCACTCGGTGGATCCGGAAACCGGCAGATCTTTGAGTTCAAAGCCACTCTGGTCTACAGAGGGCGTTACAGGGCATCCAGAGCTACACAGATAAGCCATGTCTTGAAAAACAAAACAGAGGAAAAGAAAAACAGAAATAATGAAATATTATTGTAGCCAGTGGGACAGATACAGACCTCAGAGAAGAAGAAAAAAAATGGAGGCAACTTCTTGTAGTCATAAGTTATTGTGTGATTTAAATGCTGATTTCTTTACCAGTCATATCTGGTTGCAGTCCTTGTTCTAAGAAACTCCTGTCTTAATGTTGTGCAAACGCTGCTCCCTATTGTTCCCTAATATGCCAATAAAGGAACTTAAAGTTGATTGCTGAGCAGGGGAGAGAATAGGGCTGGACTTCCTGCCAGCAAAGGGAGGGGAAGGTAGAAGAGGAAGTCAGGGATTCAGCCTTGGGGGAGATCCAGGAGACATCTGAAGACGAGCTGAAACAAGAAAGCTACAAAGTGCAAGTATCCCCAGGACGTACACTGGGAAGAAAGCAAATTAGCTTAGAGGGTTAAGAATGGAGGACTAATTCCTTAATTCTTGTGCTGTGAAGCTTGTTTAAATAATATAATAGAATCTCAATTATTTGTGTGATAGCCAGGTTAAGAAACAATTTTATAAAAATAACTTTAACAACTTAAAAATTAGGTTCTTTTTTGTGGGAGGTAAATGTTCTTTTTTTAAAAAAATAGGTAAAATAAGGTCAGAAATATCTTCTGTGATGACAAATTTTATAGCTTCAGAGTCAAGTTGATGATATTGGGCATTGTTCAGAAAATAGCATTAAAACATACACTTGGAAAATATGAACAATGTGACAGTCCCCAAACAACTGATTTTTAGTTAGGAAAGAGCACCAGAAAATTCCTACAAAAATCACCACAAGAAGAAATGCTGAGAGTAAGTCCAATAAAGAGGACGAAGTGGGTGATCAAATGGTATGTGTTCCATTGACTCTGCATCTTCCTACTATGCTTTAGCTTAAAGAGTGTCTCATCCCCATCTAGTAACTTGTAAGGTACTGGTGCTTTGATTTTGAATGATAGACAAGAATGAACAAGAGAGAAGGAGGAGCAGTGGTGGAAGAGAAAAGAGAAGGAGAGAGAGAAGAAGAAGGTGAGAAAGAAAAGGAGAGAAATGAAAAGACTGAGAAACAGGGAGGACAAAGACAGAAATGGAGTGGAAAGGAAGGAGGAGGAAGACAAGGAGAGAGAGAGAGAGAGAGAGAGAGAGAGACAGACAGACAGACAGACAGACAGACAGACAGACAGACAGAGACAGAGACAGAGAGAGACAGAGAGAGAGGGAGAGAGAGAGGGAGAGAGAGACAGAGAGAGAGAGGGAGAGAGAGACAGAGAGAGAGAGAGAGGGAGAGAGAAGGAGAGAGGGAGAAAGAGAGAGACAGAGAGAGAGAGGGAGAGGGCAAGAGAGAGAGGGAGAGGGAGAAAGAGAGAGAGACAGAGAGAGAGAGGGAGAGAGGGCGAGAGAGAGAGAGGGAGAGAGAGGGAGAGAGAGAGGGAGAGAGAGAGGGAGAGAGAGACAGGGAGAGAGAGAGGGAGAGAGAGAGAGAGAGAGAGAGAGAGGGAGGGAGAGAGAGGGAGAGGAAGATAAAGGGAAAGAGAAGAAAAAAATGGGGCTTGGGAATGGGGGTTGGGATTTCATTTCTTAAGGTTACCTTACACAGTTTTCAGAATTTTTTGGAAATAAATTTCAAATATGAAAACATGACTTTCAACATTATATAGTTTTGATGTCTTAAACATTAAAAAACACTTATGACATTTGAGTGTGTACTTTTATAGTATAATCTATCAATAAAATAACATGGAAACCTTAATCCTGTTTGGGACAAAAACAAAAATGGCACCAAGGGTGACCACTTTCGTTCCTTCTGCTCAGCATGTCTTTGAGATTCCTTCCCTTGTGATGTAGGTGGGAAGGCCTAACACTTTGAAATGGCTGTGAGTATTGTTATCGTCAGTGCTTTCCCTTTCCTATCTACAACTGCGACACTTGGAAATGAATATCTATGTCCTAAAAAATGCATACTGGAATATAAGATACACTAGTATGGCAGGCGGAAGCAAGGGTTCTCTGAGGCAATTTGATTATGAAACTCGAACCCTTGTTCTATGGAAAG
>OU015749.1:77753420-77768407 GCA_907169655.1 Acomys percivali
GCAGAGGCAGAGGCAGAGGCAGAGGCAGAGGCAGAGGCAGAGGCAGACAGATTTCTGGGAGTTCAATGCTAGCCTGATCTACAGTTATTCCAGAACAGCCAAGGCTACACAGTAATACCCTGTCACAAAAATTGTCGAAATACGTTTCTTAGGAGACTATAGAACTTTTGTATAGTTCTCTCTGTACTGTGTCTATAAAAGCAAGTCTACAGGTTTCAGCTTTGTATCTTTCAACAAATGTTTATGTAGATGTGATTGGGTATTGTTCATTTTGCTATCTGTTTTCACTGATTACTCTATTGGGCTTGTTTGAACTAAGAAATGTATCATCATAATCATATTCATATTCACCATCATCATCATCATCATCATCATCATCATCATCATCACCACCATCACCACCACCATCATCATCAGTTTTCTTCTGTTTAATCTCTGTCTCTTCATCACTTAAGAACTATTTTATGAAATCCACAGGTTTTCTAATTCAGAGCTCTGAAGAAGAGTTCTTTTTAAAAATCTCTTGGTTATGTGTACAAAGGAAATAGAACATGTAATCTGCTTCATATTATATATAGTATGTCCTAGTAGATATTTTAATTCAATGAATACATATGACAGGCCATAAATTGTGATGGTTCATAAATTCCACAAATAACAACAACATTAAGATAAGTTGTAATCAGTCATGATCAAATAAGAGATTATTGAATCAAGGACCAAAATCATTTACAATTGGCTGGTGGGCAAACACTGATATTTAAAAGGAAAAGACACAGACATGCACTCGTCACCTCTTAGAATTCATGCTACATCTGGCCCAAGACACAAAGCACAACAGGTTCACATCAGAGGCAGGAGAAAACTGCCTCAGAGTTGCAGCCAGAAATACAGCACCTGGTGATTGTGCTTGGGCACTTTAAATCCTAACAAGTTCAGGATAAAGTCAGATGGTTCTTTTCCTTCAAAGTCTGTACAGAGAATGAGGCTTCATCTGAATTTGTTCACAGCCCTGAGGCCCTTGAATGTCTGTTCACCCAGCAGTCTGTGACAGAGATGACCCCTGAAGGCATGTAAAGTAGAAATTCCAGACACTAGGTAGGGTTGCTCTTGAGAAGGAGGCTTCCTACAACCGTGGCCACATAATGCTACAAAGTGTGCATGCCTAATGGGATAAGGATATTCTAAAATTCAGGATATACAAGCTGTGTCATTAGCAAGTGGACCAAGCAACTGTCTAGAAGTAATGTCACTAGCATGAGATCGATGAGTTTGTAATTTTGTGTGACACTTAGAAAACAAAGGTGCTTAACCTTCAGTTCTCCTATTTCTATGTGAAATGTGAATAGAAACTGAAGAATAATACAAACTACCTGCTTTGGATTAAAGCCTTATTGTTAATTTTTCACAATGCATGAAAACAACCATAATAGTGACTATGTACAAACTTCACTGTTAAAAATTCTTTAAAATAATTCATGCTTTAACATTTATTACTAGCCTGCCAGGTAGGTATACATGAGGAAGTTAGATGTCAGTTTATATGTGATTTGAACTTACAGAGTTAGGCTCTGAATCCTCTGTTCTTAAGTACTTTGTTGTACTGACATTCAGGAAACAGACATAATTATCAAATGAAGGCAATTTTGGTGTACTAGTAAGGGTGCTTGAAGGTAAGCACACACACACACACACACACACACACACACAAAAAAAAAAAAAGACTATCTAAGACAAAGTGATATGGTGGAGCGAACGCATTAGGGGGCTAGGGATACAGTGGAATCCACAACCAGAGCTAAGCTACTGGTACACAGCGGTGGCAACTGGGTGTGTAGCCACTGTTGCACCTCTTTTGAACTGTATTCCTGCTTTAAGATTATCTCCCCTGATATTACCGGGTTGAGATCATTTACCTGCCCATTGCTTTGATTACCTGGAACAAAATAATCTGCATTCTTTCTTCCATACTGAGTATACTTTCTTCATACCATCTTATTTTTCCCATTCAAAGGTCATACTGGGGACCCATTGGATTCAGAATACCCTCTTCTAGCCCTTGTACTCAGAATACCCTTTGCCAGCCCTGATAGCTGTAACAGGAAGTCTTCCTTCACTTTCTCATCCTCGGGTGACATGTAAGACTACAGTTCTTACAACACCTGGATTCTCACCGTCTTCAGTTCCAAATTCTCCAGTAATTATTTTGTTGTGAAAAATATCTTGCAAAAAAGTATAAAGAAAGAAGGATGTAGCCTTTATTGTGGTTCAAGATAGGCTCTAAGCCATCTCTCTGCAATAAAGATTAGCCATCACACCCACTATCTACAAATTCCATCCTCAAGATAACAAAGCAGTGATTTTTTTCTCATTAAACTTGTTTTAATGGGTTTCAAAATTTTGTGAAAGATCTTTGCTTAAGTTACTCCCTTTAAAAAATACTTATTTTGAAAATTAATAACTTAAAACACAGACACACACACACACACACACACACACACACACACACACACACACACACACAATGGTCCGCAAAATGTTCTCCTTTTTCTGAAGATTTTACAATGCATTGTTAGCATTAAAGCAGTCTTTAACTATTAAACTTAAATAGATAATTTAGACAAAGCAGTGATTTTTATTTTTACTAAAATTAACCCAACTCATGAAACTAGTTTAGGCAAATGAGATTAAATTTGTTCAATAATTTATTTATGGTACAAAATTTTGATATTACAAAAATATTGAAACCAGCCTCCCCATGAAGATCCATCAACAGGAAGTTGATAGCAGGAAGGCATATGTCTCTATAAACGTAAAACCTGCCCTCCTGGCTTTCTGCCAAGATTGTCTAACACTCAGCTCTATAGGTTCATCTTAGAAGAAACTAATTTCACGAGATGCTTGAGTCATCACATTCACCAAGCCTAATAAATATTTCCAAGAAGTGTCCGATTGGACAAAGACATGTTGTTTGCCGGTGTGATGCATGTGTGTGTCTACTCATACATGTGCACTCACATGCCCCTATATGTATGTGAGCATGATTTGTTACATTTGTAGAGGTCAAAGGACAACCTGAATGGTTCTCATCTTCAACCGTGTTTGTCACAGGGTTTTTGTTTTGTTTTGTTTTGTTTTTGTTATTGTTGTTGTTCCCTGTTTCATTTTCTAATATGGTTACCCTGCAACTTCCAGAAATGTTTGCAGTCACTGCTTCCCATATTCCTGTAGGAGCACTGGTCTTACAAATTTAACCTATCAATATGGCTTAATGAGGGTTCTAGAGATTCAGTCTCAGGTCTGCATGCTTGTGAACAAGCACTTTATCCATTGACTCATTTCTGTGTACAATATTTAAGAGTGCTCATAAAGCGACACTGTGACTCTTAACAAGAAGAGGAGCAGCATCCATGCAGGACAATCCCAGGCCTAGGAACGGTGCTTGCAGGCATCCACTCTGTCATGAAATATCAAAGATGTTTTCTTCTGTGTGATGCCAATGGTCCGAGAAGCTAACAATTGAGCCCTGATTTTAAGGATGAGCACCAGAAAGAGGGTAGTGATATGCTTCTGATGCATTGGTCATATGCTTCTGATGCTTTGCTTTACAGAGCAAGAACTAACCAGAAGATGATGAATCATTTATGGTTGTAAGGGAGGAGAAGGAGGTGGACTTGCAAAGCTGTTTCGTTCCTAGAACTGAAGTGGACACCATTTTAACCACATGCTCTTCTCTCTGTGCTCTTTGTCAGTTTCAGCTTTTCCACTCTTCACTAAGCCTAACTGCGTGAAAAACAAATGGGTAAAAATTCCCTTATACTTTTCAAAACTCGAGGCTTTACAAAGGCATTTTTAAACTGTCATGCTCAAGTGGATATGGCAGGAAAATGTTGCAAGGGCTTTTGTAGAATCATACACTGACAAGTAAGAATTCCGTACAGAGTCAGAAAGCCCTCCCCGATTTCTTTTGCAGAAACTCTGATCTAGGATCAGCTTTTGGCTTTGTTAGGAAACTCCTGTGGTCGATATATTGATGATCTCTTTATAATTAATATTCAACATAGTCTTCAAGTGTCACTATTTGGTTTCCTTATGGAGCAGGAGGTGGTGTAGGGTGAGATCTTTTTTGCTCGTGTTACAGCTTTAGTTTGGTGCCAGTGACAGACGGGTTCTTGGTTTCCTTATTTTCAAGTTTGCATGGTTACACTAGAGAATCAAAGATAAGAAAGCATATTTTCCTTATATTTTCCCTTTATCTACAACCAATACACAAATTAATCCTTTTTAGTAGCAATTCCACTAGTATTAGAGAATAAAAAAATTGTACGATTCATACAGCATACATAAAATGTGTATTTCAATCTTTTCTACTTGTATTTAGCAAGTAAGAGTGCAGGCTGTAGGCTCTATAATTCATGATTTTGAAGACATCCACAGTACTCTACTAAAAATAATTAGCTATTCCGTTCTATATTTTTTAAGCTGGCTCATGCCATAAAATTCATGTATTTAAATTTTTTCCTTACTTGGTATACTTGATAATTCTTTCTACTTTGTGTCCCAAAAAAATTCAAAGAAACTGTTACTGGATATACAGGATTTAATTTATCAAAAATATTTATCTAAATACTTAAAATGCCAGTACTTTGAAAGAATAATATTGACTTTATCAAATATGATTGGGAATATTTTTGAACAATTCTTAATTATCTTCTAAGTATCATGTTCAGGAAGTATTTGGTTATTTCAGGTAAGTAGTTTTGGCTAAGTACTTTGTTGCCATATTTAGCTATATATAAGGATAGTCAATAGCATGCTTAAATATGCTTATGGCATATTCAAGATCAACCAAAATGCAGTCAAGGAAGTCAAGCATAGCGGCATTTGTTTGTGGAAAGGAGCATGGGTGCAACGGCCCCACGAGGGGCATGGATTTGCATCTGGTACTTCTGCCATTGGGTCTAACATGGGCAAAAAAATCAGCACTTTTCCATGGTGCAATATAGACAAGATGAAAGTGGAGAATTTTCTGGTAGGTTTAAAATACAGAGCTTGCTTAGAAAAGTTTTTATGTTAGATGGAAACCAAAGCTTTATTTGAAGATATTTAAGAGGGGAATACAAGGTAAATGTAAAATAAGGAAAAATGATGGCCCTCTTAAACTGAGCTACTGGAGGAAGCAAAGCTGACCTGACAGTCGGTGCTGTGTTTACAGGCACCAGAATAAAATGTGGATTCATTTCCACGTGGATCAAAGTTTAAATTATTTATCTGTCCAAACGTGAGAGTGGAAACTTTTGTGGATAGAGCCAAGGGAATGACAAATAAATAGAGAAGAGATGGCTTTGTAGGTATGGCGCTCTCTGTCTAAGCATGAGGATCGAATTGAATTTCTGTCCCTCACATAAATGCTGGGCTGTCACAGGCCTGGTGGATAGTACAGCCAAGCAATCTCATGTCACAAATTAGGAACCGGAAGCTCGAAGTGATAACTAACATTGTAGGCTAAAGTGGACAGAGGGTGCTGAGTGGCTTCACCATTGCCCAATATCCTGTTTTTCATAGGTGTTAAGCAATTGGGAGGCCTTGCCACCACCCTACTCTGCCCTTAAGTAATTCTTGTGCCACACAATGAATATCAAGTAATCTATAGTATTGTGAACCGAAAACAGATGGAAGCCTCTTGTGGACACCTGGGAAACAGAATGGGTGAAATAAACAATCATACTACTGGCTTCGACAGTGGAAGAAATGCATTAGATGTAAATATGCTTTTGTTTTGATTGCATGTGTGGGGTGTGAAACAGTTTTGTGTGAAGGTGTGCAGTGTTGTTCCCCTGGAAATAGACTTGTGAGAGAATAGGTGCTGTTTGTCCATTAGAAGCGGAACTGACGCTTGTGGAGGCATGGTCTTCACCAACTGATAAACATCCTAGTATGGACTCCGAGAGAATATATATATGCCCAAACAAGAGGCTGAGCTGTTTGGTCTTTGCACCATTTCCTATTGTTTGGCTGTTCATCACTCCACTTCCTGACATCTTAGAGAGACAGTGCTCCAGAGAATGATTCGAGGTTCTGGGTTTCAGCTCCTGCTCCAGGTTCCAGCAGCTATGGTTGCAGTCATCTTTGCTGAGTTGCTGGTTTGCTGTTTAACAGGTCTGCTGGAATCCTGCTGACTACACCAATAGAATTGCTCCAAGGAACTCACTCTAAAAAAGTCTGCTTCTCCTGTTCCCATTAACCTCTTTTTTCTCCTATCTAGGGTAGGTGGATTGGAAGGGAGGAATAAGCATTAAAAAACCCCATATAAAGTAGGTTTGAAAAAGTGCAAAGTCTACAGAGAAATACTATCATTGACCTCATTTATCCATTCAGAAAATGAAAAAGGATCATGTGATGTGAAACAAAATGGCCTAATAGTTCAGCGCAGAGCTGACGTAACCATCAGTGCAGGAGAACTGGATTATAACTGTCTGAGGGTAACTTTTGTGTCAGGTGACATCTCTGACATTGTAGTCAATAAATAAGAACTGTGCTGATGGAAAGCTCATGTGGTAGATCACGTAATTTATAAGACAGTGAAATATGTCAGAATCCTGTGTCCAGTGCTTAACCAAGATCCTCAACAAAACATAAATCTTATCAGACTTCAGTGCAATCACAGTCTTGTCTCAAACTAGGTTTCTCAATTTTATCAGAGCCCATGATTGCTCTTGTAATAAGTACCATTTTTCTCCTCCATTTCTCCTCTTGCCCAAAGAAATAGTATCTGGAAAGTGCTTAAGAAAAAAAAAATTGAAGCCTCCAGGAAATTGTTCTGAAACTGAAAACCAGCAGGAAATTGACTCAAACACACTACAGACAAAATCTAACATATTATTTAAAATGTTATTGTGAAATAACCATTCTTTTAAAATGATAACCGCAACATGCACATTTAAGCTGCTGACCTCAGTGCCTACATGTTGGTTGAAAGCAGAGTGTAAAAGTGAGGTTACATGAGGGACAGCATTTTTGGTGGGATGGAAGGTTGTCCTAATGACACACTTAGGATCTTGGTTCAATACCTTTTACTGTCTGTCCTTAAAGGCGCCCAGCTTCACAACTAAAGCATTCAGTTTAAAATTCTGACTCCTTCAGAAGGTATTATAAAGAATCACACTTGGATCTATTTATTTTCCACAAGAATAAGCATTTTGCCTGGATACGGGTTTGCTTTTCAAGCTAGAAACTTTGCCAAGCACATAGGTTTGTGGTTGAGAACTGCTAGTGCTCTTGCAATGTAAACTCTTCATAGTTGTCAAACCCTTTTCAGGGCACCATCATCCCCAATGTAATTGTCACTGTAGTTAATCTCCTCCCTTTGAAGTCTTACATTGCACAGGAATGAGTCCCTGGGATGATGCTTTTCAATCCATTTCCAAGTTTCCATTCTCCAGATGGAATTTTCTCTCCAGTCCTTTACACAGCACATGCTGTACCATTTATATAGCTCTCCTTTGCATCTGCAAACTGCTTCCTCCTTTGTTTTCCTTTATAAATACTTAGGGGCACATGTTCCTGCAAGCAGTAACTCCCGAAGCACTTCATCAGAGTGTGCTGCAGGAATGAGAGGAAGTGTAAATGTTCAGGAACAGAAAGGCAATGGTATGTTTACCTCAGGTATAAGAAAGGCATACTTCCAGAAAATATCTGTAATATATGGCTACATGGCATTTAAAGATTGCTCTATACAACAGGTTAATCTTGTTTGCATTTGCATGTTAATCTGTATGTTAATTTAGAGTTAGAATTACAAAGGAAGCATTAAGTTTCTACTCTAAAAAAAAAAAAAAAGAAAGGCATACTTCATACAACCAGGGCCACCTCCTCACAGCTATTGATACACTACAAAAAATGTACATACATGGCTCTTGCACAGAGCTCAGATGTCTATGCTTTCCTTTACTTTTGCATCACCTTATGCAAAAGTACAGCAGCTCTTCAAACAAATGGCTAGCGACAGCTCTTGTTTCCTCACTCTACTAGAGAGATCAGTTATTTCCTGTAGTACATGCCATAGGTTTGTTTTAAAATCTTTCAAAATAATTCTGTTTCTTCAATAGTATTAGTCAATATTTTCACATTTCGTTTTTCTTTTATATTTTAGATTATAATATAATTATATCATTTCTCTTTTCATTTCTTCCTTCTAAACCCTCCCTTGTTCCCCCTTTAGTTCTCAAATTCATATATAAATATGAATGTAGATATTCCTAAATACAACCTGTTCAGCCTATTTATTCTTATTCATATTCATGTTTTTAGGGCTGATCATTTGATATTTGCGTAGCCAGTTGGTATCCTTATTCCTGGAGAAGACTATGTCTCCCATTCTCAACATTCCTTAGTTGCCTGTAATTCTTTGGGTAGGGGGGAGACTTGTGTCCACCATTCCACTTGTCCCACCTATTGGTCTCATCATTGTTCAGTTCATGTTGAAGCAGCCTCGTTCAAGAGACTTTCTGGATGTAGCTCCTGACATCACTAGGAGACACAATCTCATAGCAAACTTTCTGATTCTCTGGTCTTTATACTCTTCCTGGCTGTTCTTCCACAGCGTTTTCTGAGCCTTAGGAGCAAACATGTTTTATAGATGAACCTACTAGGACTATACTCTCCAACTATTCATTTTGATTGCTTGTGGTTTTCTGTAGTGATAGCTGTCCGTTTGACAGGAGCTGGAGGCATCTGAAGAGAGGGAATCTCAAATATCTTTCTACTCAAATATGAAGTGTTGTACCCATATAACTCAATTATAATACAAGGCTTATATGCAATACTTTGTAAGTGCTATTGCGGGCTGTTTAGGATAAGTAAGTTATACAAGTTAATTGTTAGCTGATCAAATCACGGTCATGTCAATTACTAGTCTACTTTTATCATAAGAGTATACATCTGAGGTGTGGCCACTAGATATGATTCTATAGAAAGATAAGGTAGCATAGTTAGATGAGGTCTTCAAAAATCTCAGAGATATGCAGAATATGGCATTTAAAAGTGTTTTTTATTATTATTATTTTAGAGATTCACTGACAATCAGACAGGTTATCTCTTGGCAACACCCAGACTACCTCAAAGAGGATGATGAGCATCAAAGAACCTCCTTATGGAGATAGCTTCGAATGTGGCAAACAAGCCACTGGGAAAAATGTCCTTGTTTCTACCACAGACAGAATTCTGCCTAAAAAGGGATAAGCTTGGGTGCAGATAGAGTTGATGGCCAAACTCTGCCATGACAGGGTAAGCAAGTCCTCAACAGTTCCTGCCTCACAAATATGTCTGTCAGATATATTGGGCCAGAAGGGTGAAGAAGATGCTCCAACATAATAGTTTTGGGTGACTCTTTAGGTATAAAACTGTCTCTATCATCTTCTCATTTGGAAAGCTACTAACCTGTGCTCCAGGCATACTCAGGTAATACAGTTTATTCCATCTCAAGTCTCTGATGGACTTGAAGACCAGGTAGCTTAGTTTTACAATAAAGCTTAGTTGTTTAGGTGTTAAGATGTTTTTAGATCTGGATAGATGGTTTAAGTTGATAATGACAAGATGTGATGGACATTGATTTACATTCAGAATTTTAGATGCACCAAGATAGGAAAGGTGTTTTGTTTAAGGCTCTCAAATACAAAAGACTAAAACACTAAGAATATAACATTTATATAATTCCTGATTGTGTCATGGTTATTCTTGCTATAGGTAGTTTATTGTATATATGTGAAATAATATAAATGTATATGTATATGTATATGTATATATATATATATAATTAAAAGAAGAAAATGGCTCTATGACATTGGGCTGTAGGGCATTTTTAAGCTATTGATTAATGAGAGAGGGCTCAACATATTATGGGAAGTACTATCTCTGGGCTAGTGGTTCTAGGTTCTATAGGAAAGCAGGCTAAGTAACCTATGATGAGCCAGCCAGTAAGTAGCATTCCTCAAGGCCTCTAAGTAACCTATGATGAGCCAGCCAGTAAGCAGCATTCCTCAAGGCCTCTGAGTAACCTATGATGAGCCAGCCAGTAAGCAGCATTCCTCAAGGCCTCTAAGTAACCTATGATGAGCCAGCCAGTAAGCAGCATTCCTCAAGGCCTCTAAGTCACCTATGATGAGCCAGCCAGTAAGCAGCATCCCTCAAGGCTCTGCATCAGCTCTTGCCTCCATATTTCTATCCTGTTTGAGTTTCTGCCTTGATTTTCTTCAATAAAAAACGGTGATTTGGAAGCCTAAGCCAAATAAACCCTTTCTTTACCAACTTGCTTTGGTCATGCTGAGTCAGATATTCAAAATCAATACTTAAAATAACAACCATCACCACCAACAATAGCAGTAAGAACAAGAACAAACATGGGATATTTACTAATAATCCCAAAATTGAAAACAAAGAGACCAGAGATCTTGACAACTTGTTGGCCAGGCAAGACAGCCTATCTGGCAAGCTCCCGGCCAATGAGAGACCTAGTCTGAAGAAAACAACAACACCTGGTGAGCTACATACCAGAAAGGCCTCTGATCTCCATATTTTTGGTAAGATAACTAAGAAAAGGAGGAAGAGTGACAAAAACAAAGCCAGAGAAGGAAAGAGAAGCATGAAGAGTGACATTACAAGTATTATACAAAGCTTGAAAGCTGGCATGATAATCCCACGTGCATCTGTCTTATGAAAATCAAATCAGCATAAACATACAACATGATTGAGTTAGCAGAAGTCTTTTTTTCTGAAAAAAAAATTTTCAAGACATGGATACTCCACTGAGTTGAATCAAACATTTAAGGATATAATAGCAACTCTTATTAAATTATTCTAATAGCTTGGGGGACACAGTTATTCCATATTTGCTTTATGGAACCAGACTTATTCTAATGAGAAAACCATTATATATATATATATATATATATATATAATGTATATACATATACATACACAACTGAAGCTACACTTCAATAACATAGAGGAATAAAAATGCATGATTACAAAGTGAATAACTACATGTTGATCCTATCAGAATATTTAATATATCACTTATTACAACTCATGTCAGGAATACAAGGATGGACGTATATTATCCATACATGTAATGTGTCATACCCTCAGAAGGAATCATCAAAATCATATCACCTGAAAATCTGCAGAAAATGTATGATAGAATTCTGTCTCTTTTCTTAATAAAAATGCTAATTAAAGTTAGTGTAGAAGGAACATAACTCATGATAATAAAGACTCTCATGGGGGTATCACCAGAGTAGATTGCACAGACATGGGTTTAAGCCAAGACAAAATCTTTATTAGCTGACCAGACTACACTGGGTCTTTGGAATCCCAGAGTAGCCCCAAGATTTTCTCAGGGTGATCATTTAACCACAAAAATTATGTCCTAGGTTAACATACTTCAGTTACCAAAAACGGTTATCCAGAAGCAAAATGACAGAAGCCAAAAAAAAACCAAGGTACTTTCTCAGAACTGGGGACCACGATGAGTTGGGCCTTTGTTTTAGTTTTAACAGGTGATGCTGTCTATGCACTGAGTTTTACAGTCTGAGTGGCATTTCCACTATAGAGTTAGTTGTGCTAAGGTCTCAGGACTGCTTCCTGGCTAAGGGCTGTCTGGTTACAATAACTTGAGCACAAACATGGCGTCTGGCTGAGACTTCCCATGCTAGGCTGTCTGATCTTAATATACCAAACCTTGGTCTGAGGAACTCGGAAAGTTTTGTGGACCCCAGATGAATAGACTGGTGAAGGTCAGTTTCCAGCTTCCTGCAGTTGTTTCTGGGAGAATGATCTATGCCTCTGGCATCCTCTATCAATGTCTGGATTTCAGCTTTCCTTCTCTGTTTTACCATGGAGTCTCCCACGGCACCAAGTCATGTTATACCATCATAATATCAACAAGCCTCCCTTGTCTTAAGGCCTTTGGTGGACAACCAAGTCACCAGCCTGGCACTGGAGGATGGCAATTTCTAGGCAGAGCCAAATAACCTCTAGCAGGGCTAAGTTTTTTGCTTGTTTGTTTGTTTTTTATTCATTTTTAATGTCCATTTTCCAATCACAGACAAGCATTCTTTCTCTATAGATTATAACCCCGGACTTGCCCAGTAGTAAAGGCATACTGTCTGGTGGACTTTCCTTTTCCCCATCTGAGAATCTGGGTCAGATCAGTCAGTTCTGTTCTCTGGCCTGAGATGTCTGGCTTGATCCCAAATTGCTCTGGGTAAAGTAGCTACTGAAGCCCCCACATATATAGTTTCATCGTCCATTTCGTGACAGTCATGGATGAGCATTTGTGTCCTCAGGCAAGAGGGTAGCTGAATTGATGGAGAGAGGTTTCTCAAACTGGACTCAAGGGTGGGCCAGGAGTAATGCCTTGTACCGGGTCACATAATCATTCTGTCAGCCAGTGTTCTGGTGCTCCTCAGAGGAGCCTCAACGTGCCATGGGGTGCTGTGAGTATAAGGTTTTTGACTCAAGCTTAACTTCTTTTCTTTCTTTCATTAAACTAGCAGTTGTAGCCACAGCTGTCTCTTCAGGGTCCAATAGTTTAGACAGGTATGTCACAGGGCATTTCCATGGCCACAAAGTTTAGATTAAAACCCCCTTTTTAA
Source organism: Acomys percivali (assembly GCA_907169655.1). Lineage (NCBI taxonomy): Eukaryota > Metazoa > Chordata > Mammalia > Rodentia > Muridae > Acomys > Acomys percivali. The sequence continues at coordinate 77,766,074 of OU015749.1, forward strand.
TGTCTTTTGTTTTCAAAAAAAAAAAAAAAGGTTTTAAGACATATGGAAGTGTTATGGCTGGATCCAATGTAGCGGCTGTTTTTAAAGCTTCAACTGCCTTTTGTTTATTCTCAGTCCAGATTAGGGGCTCAGTGCCAGTGCCCCCTCCCACCCCACCTGCTCCTTTGTGCAGATGTATAGAAGACTTTTAATTTCCGTACACTGGGTTCCAGAGGCTTTAATATTTAGTAGTACCTAGGAACTCTTGAACCCGTCTCCAGTCTTTGGAGTTGGGATCTGAGGGATAGCAGCAATCCTACTCTGAGACAAGCTTCTTTTGTCTCCCGTCATTGGGTATCCTAGATAGCTAGCCTCTGATGTGCAAAGCTTGGCTCTTTCAGCTGATATTCTGTAGCCCAACGCCAGTAACTCTTGCAGGAGTCCCTCAGTGGCCCTTTGATAATCTATTTCCTGGAAAACTTCTGATGGAAAGGCAGGAGGTCAGCACTTAGTGTTTCATCAAACAGGTTTGGAGAATATTTTTTAAATATTGGGGCAATCTGGTCCAGGTCAGTTGCACCCTGTAAACACCCCCACTTCCACCCACACACCCCCATAACCCCTCCCGTCCATTAGAAAGCAAAGACAAGTTGACTCACCTCAGCCCAGGGAGGCAGAAGAATGCCTTCTATTGTCTTCCAGGTCCAAGACAATGTACACCTGCATCTCTGAAAGAATCAGACTCTGGAAATTAGAGGCGCCAGGTTTCTTTATAGGCAGGAGAGGTGTATTCCAGGGTGACTGGCAACACACCAGGATGTCTGTGTGTCCAAGCCAGGCAACATAGACTGCATTTTCTCCTTTTGTTTCCAGGGTCTTTGGGTATTGTTTAATCTGGATGAGGGTGGCTGAAGTGGTAGGAACTTGTGTTGGGCTTGTCTTAGGTGGTTGGTTTCTGCATATTCCCAGGAATCTTTTTTTTTTTTTTTTTTTTTTTTTGTCAATCTAAGAGATAGTCCAACTACATCATTTGATTGGACACAGAACTTTCAGCTAAGAGATATTTCTCTGGCAGAGAATAAAATTCCAATATATTTCTGAGTAGCTATAAGTCTAATTGTGTCTCATTGTCGGAGATGACAGTGGCTTTCCGTTTATGCAAAAGGTCTTGCCCCCATCAGTTTTCTGCTGTGAAACTGATTGAGGTCCCTCCAGCAACAGGCTCTACTTATAACTTTAAATTTTCTAACTTAAAAATAAATATCTGGGGCTGACTGGGTGACAAAGAAAATCTTTTTAGCTGCTGTCTTTGATCCTTTAAAAAGGACCTACTGAAAATTGTTTAAAGTCTCCATGGTCAGTGTTGGACAGAAGGGAAAATTCCTTCTGTCTGGGCTGCATTGTCTGGCAGTGGTCCCCCTGCCTGGCCCAGGGGCCGTTGTAATACTTTTGTTCAAAGGATGGTTGGTAGGTTTTATGGATCACTGGTTGAAAAGGAGGCACAAATAATGAAAGGGAAAAGTGTAGACTGTTCTCTTTTGCTTCAGGCTCAGACTAGGGGAATCTTTGTTTTAATTTATTCATTTTACTTGTTGATTGTAGCCGCCTTCCTCATTTCCTCCTGGTTTCATCCTCCTTTTTTTGCCCCTTTCACTCTCCTCTAGTCCTAAGAAAGAGGGAGCACCCCTCATCAGGACTGCTTGCATCCTCTCCCTCTGTGGCCTGGCAAGGCTTCCCCACCAGGGGGAGGGGATCAAAGAGCAAGCAACAGAGTCCATGTTAGAGAGAACCACAGCTCCCCTTACTAGGGAACACAACACACTAGGAGACTGAGCTGCCTATTGACTACATCTGAGCTGGGAACCTAGGTCCTCTCCATGCACGGTCCTTGGTTGGTGCATCAGTCTCCTCAGGCCTCCCAGCCCAGCAGACTCTTTCCCTTTCCCCCAGGGCTGCTTAGAGCAAAGAGGGAGCAGAGGAACCACACATCTGGAAGTACTATTCCCCTTTCTCTGTGTACATTACATTAAGATGTCAGGGAACCCCAGTGAAAGGCCCAGCCCCTCCCTTGCTTCACACAGGTGCCAACCCTGACTATGAGCAGGAGCCAGGCAACAAAACAAGCAAACACTCCAGCTCTTAAGTGGGACAGGTGGAGGGTTTCTTGGTTTCTCGGGCTAACCTTGAAAATAAAAAAGGATTAAAGTCTCCATCCAGAGGGAGCATAGGTCTTAAGCTGGGGTGGGGGTGTGGGGTTCTCAGACCAGAAAAAGCTGCTGGTCAATACAGGGAAACAAAACTGATAGAAACACACACACACACACACACACACACACACACACACACACACACACA
>OU015749.1:77768417-77788362 GCA_907169655.1 Acomys percivali
ACACACACACACACACACACACACACACACACACACACACACACACACAACCAGGGGTGGCCACCACACACCGAACACTGAATACTGGATAAGGAATTGAGCCATATCTCGCGTGGTTCCCAAACACTGAACCAGCAGCCAAACACAGCCTCCTCTATGTAGCCAAATAGAAGTCGCCTTAACCATACTTGTTTCCAGGGGACAGACCAGGAGGCTTTGAGATGAAGGTGTCAGACCCCTGTTGGCTCTGGTTCCTTAACAATTAGATTTGATTAAGCATTTATTAAACAAAGGTATCTTCATTATAACCTGACTATCCTAAACAGGGGGGGAAGGTTAAGGAGAATGAGACTATCAGTTCCTCGGGGCGAATTGAATCCCTTAATGTTTCAGACCTACAGGCAAATGCTCTTCCAGATTGAAGCCACGCTCACCACTGCTAGTGGTCTGTCTCTGCAGCCTTGTCTCTCCTCTCCATAGGTCAGGAACCCCTGGTCGCCCTCCAGTTCCCTCCTCCCATTGATTGTCGATTTGCCCCACAATAGACCAGTTGGAGTCCCCAGTCTTTTTCCTTAATCCTGGACCCAGGATGTCTCCTCTCAGTCAATCATTATGTTAATCTCAGTGGGGTATCAGTGGTGGCAAAGGGCAAAGGCCACCAAGACCACTTTCCCCTGGGGCGCAGTCACCTTCCTTCCACAGACCTCTCTGAAGCATTAGTCAGTGACTGATCAAAGAGAGCCTCAGGGACCCAGAAAACCTCAGACTGCAGACTCCCTAGGAGTCCCCTTATCACTACATTTTTTTCTTAACTCCAAAGGGCTCTGAGATTTGTGGTGTCTTGAGGTCTGGTCTCTGGAGATCACTGTGGGATGGGACCTCCAGAAATAATGTGGGGTATTCACCAGAGAAGACTGCTCAGACATGGGTTTAAGCGACTAGAAAACCTTTACTAGCTGTCTGGAGACTAGAGTCTCCAGGATCCCAGTGTAGCTCCAAGCCTTTCTCAGGGTAAGCTTTTAGCCATAAAAACATGTCTTGGATTGGCATACTTCAGTTAATAAAAACAATTAGCCAGAAGCACAATTACAGAAGCCAAAAAGCAAGGTCAGCTCATTTAGAGACTTTCCCAGAACTCTGGACTTTGATGGATTAGGCTTTTGTTTATTTTTGGGAGGTGCTGTCTATATGCAGAGTTTTACAGCATGAATGGTATTTCCACCATGGAGTCAGGTGTACTAAAGTCTCAGGACTCACTAAACTCTAGGCTGGGTTATAAGGACCACATAAATAGAAACATTAACCTTATATATAACTGAGAAAAACCTTTTCTGTAAGGTAGAAGACTAAGATGGCTACATCTACCATTTTGTCATTTTGTTCAATGTGGTGCTAGAGTTCCAAGATATAAGATACACATCAGGCAAGAGCAATATTTATATGGTTTCCAAATTGGAAAAGATGACAGATAGGCAGGCACTGTTTACATACTGCATGAATGATCACACACATACATACACTCATACAGAGAGAGAGAGACAGACAGACAAATTGACTAATAAAACTAATCAACATTCAGTATACAAAATCATTATAATTATAGTTATTTTATTTATAATATTTATAATATTATCCAAAAATACTTAGGAGCAAATCTAACCAAAGAGATGAAATATATACAAAGTGAAAATTACAAAATACTAATGAGGAAAAGAGAATGAAAATATAAGCAATAAAAAGACCTTTCATGTGCACAGTTAGAATAATAATGTTATTTAAATATCTGTACTGTTCCTAATGCTCAAGAGATAATTGTAGTCCCCAGAAATACCCATGTCCTTCACATAACTAGAAAAAGGATACATTTACATAGAACAATACAATCTCACGTAAAAATTTCAAAGCTACATAAAGCAAAAGTATTCTAGAAGGAGACCGTGCATTACTTGAGTTCAAACCATGCTACAAACATGTTTTATTAAAACCAGCTTGATAGTGGCATAAAAGCAGACATAAAGAACAGTAGAATAGTAGATTACTGGGAAGTAAACTCCTATCTGCAACCTACAGATATTTACAAAATCGCCAAGGGCATACATTTGAGAAAGGACAGCTTTTAAAAGTAGAGCTGAAAGTATGTCTTCATGAAAGAGAATTAAAATAGACTAGGAATGCTCTATACAGCAACAGAGGCTATCACAAGAGTAAGTCAGGAATGTTTTCATAGTGTATACCTGATATATCTGACAAAGATTTAATTTACAAAGAATTCTAAAAACTGAAGATACAGGGGGAGACCTAGTGGCACTCAGAGGAAGGACAGCAGGTCACTGAGAAGAGACTTGATACCCTATGAGCATATACAGGGGGAGGTAATCCCTCTCAGGAACAGTCATAGGGGAGGAGAATAAGGGGAAAATTGGAGGGAGGGGAGAATGGGAGGTTACAAGGGATGGGATAACCATAGAGATGTAACATGAATAAATTAATTAAAAATAAAAAAATAAAAAAAAATTTAAAAAAAAGATACAAATGAACTGATTAACATATAATCAACCAGCATAGACATTTCTCAAAAGAAGACTTATGCATGGACCAGAGGCAAAAACTTTTCTTCCTAACTAATTTACAAGGGAACACAGATCAAAACTTTTAGAATTCTGCTTCAGTCTGCCTCCCAGCGATGTCGTTGCCTACCTGCCATGGGGCGTGGCCATGCCCAGTCTATAAAAGGACAGGCCTACCTCACCCCTCCCTCTCTTATTTTACTTTCTCTTTTCCTCTGTCTCTATCTTTCTCTCTCCTGTGGTCCCACTTCCCCTTTCCTTCTCTCCCTATGTTCATGTAATAAACCTAATATAATATAATATCTGCTGTCTGATAGCTTCTTATCATTTTTATATTAATCATAAAATTCATACAGTTCCCCATGTTCAAACTTTTTCTTTGCTCTCTCAAAATTTTCAAATATTGTCTTTTCTCTTATTTTCAAACTTTTTCTCTTTGCTCCCCCAAGAGTTTCAAATGTATACCTAGAAGGAATTTTCTCCCTAACCTAATAACTTCATCTTCTGCCACATATATGTTCCAGTATCCTGCTAGACTTTTCACACCCAGGACATTGTCAAAGCAGCTACCCACAGTTGCTCCAGTTTAACCCCGCAGACTGTGTCAGCTGGACCGGCATTGCCCCTACCAGCTGCAGATGTCAGGCCCGGGGCAGCAAACACAACATCCTGTTCTCCTGGAACCTGGCCAGCATCTCAGCCTTTCAGCCTCTTGTTGCTACTCTACTGTCGGCAGGAAGTAGTTAATATGATTACTTCGCCCCTTATCAATTTGCAAAAGGTTGAAATGGTGTGTGCTCCAGGCCTGGGACAGACAGCTCCAGGTTCCCCCAGCACTCCTTGGTCCCAGTCAGCTGCAAGACATAGCTGACATACCCAGCCTTCTTCTACTGTACACCTTCAGGACAGAGCTTTTCCTTCCTGTTCACTACATAATCTAGATATTTTCTTGCTATTGCTCTCTCTCTCTCTTTTTCCCCTTACCTACAAGTATATATTTAAACTTCCCTTATATAGGAACGATCCAATGTTCCTCATTTCTTTATTATAGGAAAAGGGAGGAATGTTAGAATCCCCTTCAGTCTGCCTACCTGTGACGTCACTGCCTACCTGCCATGTGGGCCTGAACCTGTGCATTACATAAAAGGACAGACCTACCTTGCCTACTTACCCTCTCTCTCTCTTCTCCTCTCTTCCTCTGTCCTTGTGTCTGTCTGTCTGTCTGTCTGTCTCCCTCTCGCTGCAGTACCCCTCCCCCATGTCCTTCTCCCACATGTACATTTAATAAACCTCGTATAATATTATATCTGACATCTGGTACCTCATCATCTTATTTTCTTATATTAAACATAAAAAACTATGAAATATCTCTTTATTCCTGTAAGGATGATAATAATCAAGAGAACAAAAAAAAAAAAAAAAAAAAAAAAAAAAGGGCTGGTGAGAAACAAAGAAAGGTGAGCTGTTGCTCAAGCGGTAGAGTGTGAATAATCACGGCAATTAGTGAACCACACACAGACTTCTCAAGAGACAAAGAGGAGAGCTACCACATGGTCCAGCAACCCCATTATCTGATGAAAATTTCTCCAATGGCAAAGATTATCACCATAGGTCATGTCTACGCTACTATATTTAATGCAATACTATTCACAATGACCAAAATGGAGAAATGACTAAAATACCATCAAAAGATCAAGAAAATGTGATAGGAGGGGAAGAGATCTGATCCATACTTTAGGCAGCTCTCAAGGTTGGACAGAAAAGCTTCATTTTCGGTGTCCTCCTGTCAATGCAGACATGCACACCTAACCAAACTGCTAATAAGCAACAAAGTGTTCAGCCTTAAAGGGAACCTTTTTATCTATTCCCCACTCTTCCCAACATCTTGGGGGAACATCTGTGAAGAGAAGGAAAAAGGGAATATAAGAGCTGAAGGATGAAAGATCCAAAATTGTGGCGCCAATCATGCAATGTGCCTGATCAGCAGACCTGAGCTGAGGGACTGTGCTGGAGTGGCCTGGGTGAAAGGGGTCCACACTGTGTGGAGCATGCGTAGGTCTGGCTTTGGCTATCCAACTGATCCACGGAGGAGTCCCTGGGCCCCTGCTGGTATGTGCCCAGTCCCCAGAGTCTGGGTGCATACCTGCCTTGGAACTGCATCTTCTCTCTACTTCTCAAACTCTTTGTCTTGTATTGAACTGCGGGCTTCAGGGCAACAGTCCTGCTAGCACAGGAAAGACACCAGGGTGTGGAGCATGGATGGATCTGACCTCCAATCAATCACCCAGCCAATCAATCCACGGAAGTCTCCAGGGCCCAGGCGAGTGCCGGCATGGTCTCTAAAGCTTAGCCACATGCTGGCCAGCATGCTGCACCAGCACTCTGTCTCAGGCTGAACTGTGAGCTGCAGCGCACCATTCACTGTCTGGGTCTGCTAGACCAGGGGAGGCCACGAGGTGTGGAGCACGAGTGGATCTGACCCAGGTCACCTGGCCAATCCACAGAGAGTTCCAGGGTCCAAGCAGACGCAGGCATAGGCACAGTATCTAAAGCTTAGCTAGTTAGACCCACAACAGCTTGTGAGCAGCACCTGTGCTCTGTGATTCCGACCGAACTGTGGGCCACAAGGATCCATAGTCTGGATCTTTTAGGCCAGAGAAGATACCACAGTTTAGAGCACAAGTAGATCTGACCCGAGGCCACCTGGCAAATCCTCATAAAATTCCTGGATCTGAACCCAGGCCACCTGCCTGATGCATGGAAGCTCCCTTATCCCCATAGGTGATGGATCTCAACGTATAGCTCTTCACTTACAAGCTGCTCTCAATGGCCAGTGATGGACACCAGAAACTACTACCAAAGGCAGCATTGTTCTTTAAGGAAGCATAGGCTTCCCATGCTTCCGTGGATAGCCCACTAATTTGACTTAATGGGCTATCAAAAAATTAAAGCACTAAGAAAACAACAGAGAGAGTAAAAGTAAGTAGGGAAGACATGAAATCAGAAGCAGGATTGGGGAACACAAAAAGTGGCTATGTCCACATTTCCCAGTATACATGTATGAAATTCTCAAAGAGTAACAGAAAACAAAATGTGGTACAGTCTCCATAAAATCATATTGAAGTCTCATATTTTTTGTGATGGTGCTTGTGCAGCTAGAGATGGCTGTTAGCAAAATATACCAGGCACAGTAAGACGCATGCAACATGTTTGTAGTTATATCTGGGATAACAAGGAATTTATGCTTTTGAAATTAGAATGATAGTGAGGAGGAGTGGAGGATTGGATTAGACAGTATGTTTTATGTATAGTTCGTGATAGGTAAGTAACTATGATATGCAATCAGACTGCATGCTTCATTTAAAAAAAAACAATAAAAACTATGTCTCTATAAAAAAAATAAAGCCAAGATACATAAAGAAGCCTTATTTTTTAATATTAGTTATCTGTGTGTATGTGTGAAACAAATAATCACCAAAGGTGTTCCATGCCTTTGGATACACAAAGAAAATAGGTCAACAGTGCTAAAGCCATAGAAATAATTCTATAAAAATGGACAGAAAGAAAAAAATACATTTCCAAAACTGGAATTTAACAAAAGGCTTACTGCCTCATGGAAAATGATTATTCAAAGAAAATGTTCAGCTTTGTTCAGAACACCAAGCTTCTGGCATTTTAACCTGATATATTCTCCTTCATCTCTAACCTCACTGTAGCCTTGGAAAGCAACATTGGTCAAACCAACAAAATAAGAGGAGGCCAAAACTATTCTACAGCCTCTTTCTCACGTAACTGCCATTATCTGAAATGATTACATCTCCCTCACAAAACTCCAGTGAAAAGGTCATCTTCCTTTGATGTGATGAGGAGCTTAGCAAGTATAGAAAACTGCTCTGCCTAAAAATATTTTTCAAAGTTAATTAGTAGATTTTACTTTGGTGGCTTCCTGAATCAAACAATAAGGTGACCAACTAAATAAAATCAAATCACACACTTGTAGCAAAGTAAGAAGACGGCTGCCCCTGCCATGTCTAGCAGTGTTCTTAGATGTTCTTAGAAGTCAGAGCCCACTGGTATTGTCATGACCTGCACTGTGCTGTCTGTGTCCTAAGCGGGAAAGGAGAGAAGGTCCAAATATGTCATTTCTGACTTCACTTCAGACTCAGTTCAAGCAAATTATTGAAACTGCCAATTGACTCTATCCATAGGCAGAGTCTCCCGGCAATTTGGAAATGTACGTTCAGTCAGTAGATGGTCACTGAGCTAGCCAAACAGAGATTTTCACAATTTCATACCTAGAAAAACCCTTCCCCCAAATGACACATCAAACACAGCATAACTGTAGCACAATAAACAAATCCAAGACCACTACTATATACATCCCGGCACAAAAAAAACTCAGTCTGCAGTGTACTTCTGCATACAACAATGGCCATTCTCCACCCTACCACAAGAAACTTGCTCAATGATGTTCAAAGCAGCTTTACTCGTAATAGCCAGGAACTGGAAAGAACCTAAATGTCCCTCAACCAAAGAGTAGATAAAAGAAAAAAAGTGGTACTTTTATACAATGGACTAATACTCAGTGATTAAAAAGAAGACGTCATGCAATTTAGAAGCAAATGGATGGAACTAGCAAAGATCATCCTGAGTGAGGTATGCCAGCCAGAAACACACACATGGTATGTACTCACTTATAAATGGATATTAACCATAAAGTACAGGATAACCATGCTACAATCCACAAACTCAGACGGTCAGAAGGGCCCAAGGAAGAATGCTTGAACCTCAGTCAAAGAGGAAACAAAGTAGTCTCTGAAGTAAATAGATGGAGGGAGGGAACTGGGTGAGGAGGTGGTGTGAAAGGCAACAGGGGTTGTGGGGATCAGGTGTGGTGAGAGCAAGGGTGGGGTGGGGAGGACTGGGACACAGAACAGAAACCAGTAGTGGGGCATCTCTGTGACAAGAGGAGGCCTCCAGAAGTCTCTGAGGTTGACCTTATCTGAGAATTCTAGCAGCAGGGGTTAAGGAGCCTGACATAGCCAGCTCCTGAAGCCAGATGGGATTTCTGGTGGAGGGAGGGGGGGACACAACCCACTAATAAAACCTTTGACCCAAAATTTATCTTACCTACAAGAACTATATGGATAAAAACGGAGCAAACACTGAGGGAATAGCAAACCAATGACGAGCCCAACTTGAAACCCACCCCGTGGGAAATGGTCAACCCCTGTCTTTACTATGCTTGCAGACAGGATCCTAGCCTAACTGTCTTCTGAGAGGCTTTATCCAGCAGCTGATGGAAACAGATGCAGAGATGCACAGCTAAAGAATAAGCCGAGCCTGGGGAGTTTTGTAGAAAAGTGGCAGAAAGCACAGAGGGATCTGGAGAAGTCAAGGCCACCACAAGAAGAACCAAAGAGTAAACTAAGAGTCTCTGGGCACTGCTGGGTACTCACAGAGACTGATCCACCAACCGAGGAGCATGCATGGGCTGGGCATAGACCCCTACAGAGATGTAGCAGATGTGCAGCTTGGTCAACATGTGGGTCCCCTAACAATGAGAGTAGAGGCTGTCTCTGACTCTGTTGTCTGTCTTTGGATTCCTTTCCCTAGCTGGGTTTCCTTGTCTTGCCTCAGTGGGAGAGGATGTATTTTAGTCTTGTTTTGACTTGGGGTGCCAGAGTGGGTTGCTCCTCCTTGGGGCCTCCTCTTCCCTGCGAAGAAGGAAAGAACTAGGTGGAGAGAGACATGAAGGTTGGACTGGGAGGGGAGAGGGAAGGGCTGGGATCAGGGTGTGAAGTGGTTAAATAAGTAAATAAGTAAAGGGAAAAATAGAAATGAAAACGAATAAACAATATTTAATAAATAATGCTAGCTGCTGTGTTTATTGCATAGTTACCGTCAATGATGTACATGTGCTATGTATTCAAGAAGCTACAAGGGATATAATGCCCTTACAAGAAGAAATTTCACGTGTTCAAGAAGATAAACATATTTACCTTGACTTGAGAATTTCATAAGTTATACATGTTGAAAACATTACATGGTGACCTATAAATATATACAAATTTTGTCTTAATTTAAAATACATACAAAATACATAAAAACTCAATTCCATTTATCAATATGCTAAAAAGCAAAATACTTAAAATGCATTTAACAAAAGGAAGGAAGATTTTTGTTTTTTGTTTTTTGTTTTTTTTTCTTTTTTTTTTGTTAAAATATTTTTATTTATTTATTTATTTATTTTTTTAATTAATTTATTCTTGTTACATCTCTATGGTTATCCCATCCCTTGTATCCTCCCATTATCCCCTCCCTCCCATTTTCCCCTTATTCCCCTCCCCTATGACTGTTCCTCAGAGGGATTACCTCCCTCTGTATATGCTCATAGGGTATCAAGTCTCTTCTTGGTAACCTGCTATCCTTCCTCTGAGTGCCACTAGGTCTCCCCCACCAGGGGACATAGTCAGATGTGAGGCACCAGAGTACTTGAGAAAGAAGGAAGATTTTTGTAATGAAACATTACTGAAAGAAATCAAAAGTCCACTTTAAAAGAAGAGATTCCTAAGTTTCTTAAACTGACATGATGGAAGAGAACCTAGCCAGCCTGGAAACATCTAATGAGAGAAAGTGTTGCCCGTCTCAATGAAACTCCAGTTGCCTCATCAATATGACACTATCATTGGCTAAAACATAATAGAGCCCAGAAATAAACCAGCGTAAGCACAGGCAGCTGACAAGATGAAGAAGTTTAAGTAAGTTTAAAGTCAAGGGAGATTACTCATGCCCCCAGAGGCAGGAAGGATGCATCTTTAAGACTTGTGTAATTTGGAGCCCACCAGGCAAAACAAAAGGGAAAATGCAAAACAGTAACCAGAGAAATATGGCATTTGGAATTAATGAGCCTCTCTTCATTTCATGACCCCAGAAATGCAAGACAGGTTCCTTCACGCTAGAGGAACAGAGCACGAGTCTGTCTTATTAGCTGCTGATCAGGCAGGGTCAGGAGATGTCATAAAAAGACAATAGACTATGGGGGGAGGGGTCTTTGTAACATAAACATTTCATAGCAATGCTCAAAACCATGGAGATAAGTGAGTGGGGGAAAGATGGCAGTGTCTTAAGCCTACACAAAAAACTACAGGCAGTTAAGAGGTGGGGAGACTGGGAGAAACAGCCATCCCCAGGCAAGAGCACACTGATTGGTTATCAAACATGAATGGTCAACTCTGAAAAAATATATGAATAACATTATTTAGGCTGAACAGTATATGTTTAGGGAAAAATATATGTACATATGCACGTGACAAGAATAAATGAAGGAGAAGAACGAGTGAGGAGAAGAGGTTATGGGGGCACTTGGAGGGAGAAAAGCAAGTGGGAAATGGTGTAAGTATACTATAGTCTCAAAACTAAAATAGATAGTTTAAGGGAAAAAAGCTAAAACATGTCACCTGTAATTCTAACTTGTTTATGTTATCTAAAGTCCATCCCCAGAGTCTGTGCCTGGGCTCCCTTTGTCCCTGCTGCTGCCCAGGCTGGACTGACTGCCTATCCTGTGCCGGACTTGTACCTCCTTCCTTCTTACTGTCCTTCTCTATGCTAATTTATGCAGGCCTGGGTTAGAAGCCAGTCTCCTCTGCGGACCCTTTCCTGAATTTCCCCTGCAGTTAATTCTCCTTCTATTCTGTGCTCACAGATCATTTTGGTTTTCTTTCTGTTCCGCACACATCCCATTGAATTCCCAGCTAGCTTTTTTTTCTTTAATTTCTCTCTACAAATTTATCTTCTTGAGACACAAGATAGGTCTTAATTGCTTCTCTATTTTCCTGCCAGCTCTGCCTCTGACATACGGGAAACACTCAAGTTCAAGCCGAAACGAAGTGAATAAGTATCCTCAATTAATTGATTCACTGGTTAGGATTATTAGCCAACTACTATTAAATGTGCATGTAATATGAATGGAGAAACAGAAATCTAAATGCTAGGCAAGAGTCATCATTTTTCCTAAAGTTTCACATCCTTTGCCACATCTCTAGCCTTCTCTGGCTCACATACAAGTCAGCTGTAAGCCTGATTAGTGTAGCGCACATCAAATTTAAATATCTGAAAATAAGGACACGTTTTCTTATACAAGTAAAAACAAAATATACAAATACATACATGTATATTGTCTGCATACAGACTTACATCTACCTGCATATTTTTGAACTCTTCTGAGCCATTAAACCTGCCAACAGCAATGTTCATTGACAGGTAGCATTTACCACAGAAAAGAAGGAATCTCGAAGAGACTGAACTGAAGATAGATAATGAATTTAAAAGCAATTCTATTCTCCAGTTCCATACTTTTTGAAATAACTTTTGAAATAACTGTGTGATTTTAAATTGTGTATATGAAAGTGGGTACGTGCACACTGCAAGCAAGGGCACCGTATAGAAACCGTTGACCTGAACAGAAACCACCGACATGACAGCTCCATGGTTATGGGGTAGGTTTTTATTACAGGTAAGAGAGAGAACAGCTAAAGGTATCTGGAAGAGCCCAGATCAGAGAGAGAAAAAAAGTAGACTGGTCATGGCCAGGGTTGTCTCTAGGGGAAAGCAGGGGAAATCAAGAGAAGAGAATAGAGAGAGAAGCAAGAGAAGAGGATAGAGAGAGAAATAGGCAGCAGAATGAGCAGTAATTTGCCACTGCCCAGGAGCTAGCACAGTGGAGGAGTGGGGCAGGAGGACACTGCATGTGTATAAGACACACAGGAACTCCAAGACACAGTTTGAGCCTTTTATGTGGTACATCCTAGATACTGATTCTTTTTAGATATTAGTGAAACAATGATAGCCACCTTACGACACCACATGCTGGAGAGGATGTGGACAGAGAGGAACACTCCTTCATTGCTGGTGGGAATGCAAACTAGTACAGCCACTTTGGAAATCTATCTGGTGCTATCTCAGAAAACTGGTAATAGGGCTTCCTCAAGACCCAGCTATTCCACTTTATATATGATTTCTTAAAATATGGTCATCTCTTAAAAATAAAGTAAAACATGTTTAGAAAGAACTGAACTCAGACACAGATAAAGTCTTCAAAATTCTTAGAAATGGCTGTTTTTTGTTGATAACATAAAGTAGTAGACACTACTTTTAAAATGTGTCTCTTACTTTCTTTTATTAAAATTATGCCCCATGGACGAGTGTACAAATTATGCAATCTAGTTCTGGTCTTTGAGACTACATAATATCTTAAATGTGATGTAGCCAGATGCCCTCTTGTCAACAGTGTCAACTCTTTGACATTTAAGATAGAACCATCATGGCACAAGAATGTCAGCTGAGCTTAGTGAGCACACATGGTTTGGTCATGTCTTTAAAGTCACCAACAGGAGCATCATAGTTTGTACGGAGAGAAGGCATATGACATCCTTCTTCCAACAATGTGATTAGAAGCTGTCTAACAGCTAACCAGCCTGGATTTTATTAGAAAGAGGCTCTGTCTTCATGAACATGAAATTCAGTAAAAGGATAAAGAAGAAAAAAAATTAAAATAGTTGGGAGTTGTTTTTTAAAGGCTCTATTACAATAGCTGAGTTACCTGAAGGTAGTTTGCTACAGCAAGTAAGCCTCTGAAGTAAAGGCCATCTCAGACCACATCTTAATCAAACATGAGATGCTGGCCAGCACTCTCCAGAGTTTTATGGTGCAGTAGCTACAACTATGCTTCAATTGTCCTTTGATTTTGATTTTTGTGGTTATTTCTCACCCCTTAGTAGTTTACAAATAGTATTTCATTTCTTCCTCTAACTATGGGTTTGAGCTGATGGGTTTCATCATTTCTTTCTTTTGCCTTGTAAAATTCCCTTGGTTACAATGGATACAGACAGTGAGTTCTTTCTACACACACGCAGCTCAGAAACTGATAACTCCATTTTGTCGTTCAAACCTCATTCTTCTTAAACCACTGGAGAATTATCCTATAACTTATTAAACATTCCCTCTTTGATATGGAATTGCCTAATGAAAATAGGACATTCATCCAATGGTTTAAAAAATATTAATATGCATCCAATTTATGTGAACCAAATTTATATGAAAATATCCAAATAATCACCTACATGACATTTCAATTAAACCAGATACAATGCTTCAATTTGGAAAATTGATATTTTTGGTCTTACACACATTGATGGTTGTGGTCACTGGTGGTTTTGCTTTGATGCAGAGGATCAGATCTGGGTCTTCTCACATACTTGGGAACTCTTCTCTTGAAATATATCTCAATTGTGTATCTACTCAACATTTTAAAGTCAAGGGGTCCAAAGCAAATTGCTAACATTTTATTCCAATAGAAAAAATGGTACCAGGTATATCCTCCTTTGTTGATTCCTTTTGGTAGTGAGGCTTGATACCCTCCACCCTGGGAGTCAGGGACATACAACTGAGAATAGGTTGCAGGTTTCAAACAGTGCCATGCAGGTCCAAGTCTCAGATCTCCAGCAGTGACTGTGTTTGTAGTGTGAAGCAAGTTACTGAGGTTAACAAAGGATTTGCTACAAGTGAAGGACAATGGCTGCTTCTATCAGGGGTTTTATAAAAATAAAAGTATCAAATAATATAACTAGATGCTTAGGCATGTTTTACTATATTAATAATCTTAAGTGATCTTAACTCTTTTCCTCCATAATCCTCTTTAAAAGGGTGTCAACTAAGTCTGAACAGGACTGTCTGATGGCACTTTCTGCGTAGATGTGAGCTACTCCTACATCAATTGTGGCAACACTGAATATTCCACATTTTTGTCTCTTCATGAGAGTTTGTCTTTCTAAATCTATTCTGGAAGCTGGAAGCATGATGGCTTGTTGGGAAATTGTCTCCTATCAGTATGAGATCCTGTGTTTGGATTCCCAGAACCCATGTAAAAACTGAATGTAGTAGTCACAATGCTGACCTTGATTAAATTCAGTAGGTAAGAAAACAAAACATAAAGTTCCGTTATTTGAAGAATGGTTCAATTTTACCTTCAACTACTCTTAATGTGAAATTTCCAAATAACCTGTGTTGCTCATCAAATTCCCATGGCTGGTTATTTTTTTTTTAGCAAGAATAGAAGAAAGAAATGTAAATTTTAGCCAAATACTTAAAAATATATGTTTATCTTTGATAAGCTGTTAAAGAAAACAATTTTTTTTTAAGGTTGAACTGAAGCTGCAAATGACATGTTTTTGCTTCTGGCATGATTCAGTTTCTATACACATCAATGAGAGCTATTACTGGGGCTGGGTGTGCTGTGGAATGCCCAATAAGAGCATCGTTGGGAAGCCAGATAGAAATCATACATACTTTTTATTAACTTTGAAGCATAAGAGGATTCTAAGCAATACTGATCTCAGCATACTAACAGATTGAAAGTATGTTAACAAGTTAAGGTCAACTCCACAGTAATTCTTGAGCAGCTACACTCTACAAGACATCTTAAGATGGGGCAGATCTGACAATGTCTGGTCTGGGCCTAGAGTCAAGTTCTTGAAGGAGTTAAAGTTTTGGCTCCTGAGAATTCAGTTTTTCTTCCCAGAAGAGACTAGAGTTATAAGCACAAAGGTCTGTGTGCTGAGTCTCCGATGCCCTTATAATATTCTATGTCCTTCTTTATAGCATTGGTTTATTAGCTTTCTGCTGACTGTGCCTCATTCCTTCGCTAAAAACTGTATATAAGATGCTATAGTTTTTAAAGTAAATTTGCTTTCATGAGCCACCAGCTTGTGTACGACCTCCTGATCTCAAGCTTTCCTGTCTCTATCTTCTTATCACCCTGCCCTCCTGCTTAGGAATCTGTCTTTGCTGCTTCCAGTCATGACCCAGCTGTTGTGACGGCTGGCTGACACTCTGATTTTTTTTCATCTAATATGTAGTTGGAAAATGTGATTTAGCATCATAAAAATCTCTGTTTTCTCTATTACATATTGAATATAATAGCCCCTGAATCACAAGTTGTGAGATCAAATGTGATAACTTGTGTGAGATGTGTGCTATATTCTCAGCATTATGAAGATTGCTCTTTTAGAGCCCCCTACACTTTATCTAGTTTGTTCATTCCCCCTCCATGCCCTGAATGCCCAGTCTCTTTGGTTTGATAGACATGTGATCCTATACAGCTTCAATCTCTTACACTATTATAATTTATAGTGCAGATTGGTAAGGTTGTAGTAACTCAGAGATGTTGAAGAAATATGGAGAAGAACCAAGGATGTTGATTTCTGTTTTTCAGTTCTATTCTGGTTTTTTTTTTTCTTTTTCTTTTTCTTTTTTTTTTTTTTTTTTTTGTGTGTGTGTGTCCTTTTGGATTTTTTTTTTTTTTGTCCTTGGCTATCCTTCAGCTCACTCTGTAGTCCACACTGGCCTCAAATTTACAGAGATCTGCATGCCTCTGCCTCCCGAGAACTGTACTTAAAAGTGTGGGCTACCACAGCTTGCCGCTTTCTGTTTTTTCAAAAGTCAAAATGAAGTGCACTAACTTGGCAGCTTTGTAGACTGCAATTACACTATTGAGCAAAATTTTATTTACATACATAAGTGCACATAGATACATATGTATTATATTATATTATATTATATTATATTATATTATATTATATTATATTAATACTGTGGGGGAGCAGAGACTTGGGTGTAGTCACATGTGTGTGGAGGAAAGAGTACAACTTGCCAGACTCTGTTCTGCCTTTCAACCATGTGAGCTCCAGGATAAAATGCAGCGCATTAGGGTTAGCTACAGGCAGGGACAAGCTGTGGCGTTTTCCCTACGCTTTCACCAAACTGTATATATTCATTTTCAGATTTATGTCTGTGTAAATCCTGTGCTTATCTCCCTGACAAAGTTTATTTTTCCCCAGGCAATAGGAATCTCAGTGATGATCATGAGGACATGGGTAGAAATACGGGTATTCATCATGACTATGTCATCCGGATACTCATCAAACACTCTATAGTGTGGTAAAGATAAATAATTTATTGAAATAATTTCTTACTACAAAATGTCTGGCTGAAGCTCATTAAACAAAATCTACAGCCCCTGAAATCGGTATACTGGAATAATTAAATGATGTAATGTATTTAGTATTCTTCTGAGTATAAAACATTAATTCTTCATTGCTAATGCACCTAAGAATGCTTAAGAATATATGTGAATTCCAACACTGGATGCTATGTGGGGATTCCTCATCAAGAGCGTAGTACAGTGGAATCTGTAAGTTCAGTATGTCAGCAGATGTGACAGGTATCTTGGGCTAGGAAGGTCTGATACCCTGGCAGTGAAGGAGGATTTCCGGAGACAACCCCAGTTATTGTTGGTTGAGACGGAGAATAAAAATGCATGTGATAGTCCAAACAGTTAGTCAGCCCATGGCAGCTCAGAGAAATGTGGTGCAGGAAAGTATCCTGTGCTGTTAGAGCAGTGTAAATTCAGAGGACAGGATTCTCTTAAATGTCATATTTTCAAAAGGATATAGGATAACTCTCTTATTTAAAATTACTGATTAAGTTTAAAAATAATGATAATTTTTGGACAAAGAGAAAAATTCAAAAGATGGGATGAAGTACTATTAATAGACGAGCTGCTCCTGTGTGAACTGGGCAGATTAGAATTCTCCAGTGGCTTCCGAGTGCATTGTGGAAGGAAAGGTCTGGCCTGTGACATGTCAATCACAGTGACTTTAACAACACAAGTCTATAAATGAACAGCTATGAGATAGCATCAGGACACAGGCCAGAGTGCTCTCTGAAAGGCTTATTTGTTATCCCTGGATAACAGATTGGGCTCTGAGCTGTCAAAGGGCACTGGGATCACCCTGCTCACCTACTGCCTGGCACTGATAATTAGTGTCAGCTGGGGCTTCCCCGGGTTGTTGTTAAATCTGAATGGGAGTATTTGGGCTCTATTGTAAGCACTCCTGTTGCCCTCTTAACACATACGTATTTCAAGCATGAGACTGGAAATGCATTAAATGCTGGCAAGGGTCTCATGTATCTTGTCTCAAAGACTAGCACTGAAACATTGAGCTGAAAGGGCTTCAGGAAGAAAAATACTTATATAGTTTGATATTGATGATGCTTGGTGTGTGTGTGTGCGCGTGTGTGTGTGTGTATGCACTTGCATTTCTCTTTCGTTTTGTTTTTTCATATTCTGTGTGTGTGTGTGTGTGTGTGTGTGTGTGTGTGTGTGTGTGTGTGTGTACACGCATTTCTCTTTCTTTTTGTTTTTTCATTTTCTTTTTCTTTCCTTCTTGGCTTTCCCCCTCCTCTGCTACAGATTTAGAAGTCTCTGTAGTCGACATGGGAAACTCACAGATTGATTTGAGGATTTTTGTTTACTGAGACATTATCTGAATTCTTAATGAAAGCTACCTGACCTCCATCCAGACTCCCAAATGAACAAAGACTACATAGAAAATTTTAGAAGACAAAAAACTGAGTTCAGGCCTTAGATGACAAAGACACAAATAGTCAAAGAATTCAGAGGAGTTATTCTTCAGCAGTCCTGATCGTAATATTTGCTGAGAACTACAAGATTCAGTCTTTACCCCAGAGAGACTCCTGGAAACTATTTACACAAAGTGTCCTTGTGGTGTCACAACTGTATTCCTTCAAGAAACTCCTGACCTTATAGAGATAAACAAGATAAGACAAGAAATGTGCAACTGTTTAGTTTCCCTATTTTGTTGTAGCTAGAAGGGCAATGCTCTAGGGCATATTTTAGTCAATTATCATGTATTTAGCTGCTAATTGCATTATATCATTAATTTTTCTTGATCTTTAGAATAGTACTTTACTAATCATTTTCATACCAATTGCTAATATTTTCTTATTTCTCTCCTCCTGATATAGTATACTTTTCCCTTATATTATCTCAACTACTCTCTGGTATTTCTGGAGGACCTTAGCTTTTACTCCTGTTTCTTTCTTAACTTTTCAAATGAACTAACATTTGTGAAAAGGTCTAACATCTAGCTGTGACCTTTCTCTGAGTTTTCCATGTATGAATATCAATATGTTGAGTTCCTATTCTTCAACATGATTAGCATTTGAACCAAAAATAGCTATAATTCCATACATTATTTCTTCCAACATATAGGTGCTCTGGTAAGCACAGATTACCTTACCTAATTCAACATAATGCTCATATCTAAATGCTAAGACTAAAGCATGCCCCCATGTTCATATTTCATAGTCAAGAGAAGCCTCTTGACTATCCTAGAGAATTCCCAAATTCATTATAAGTAACTACCGGATTTATTATAAACAAATAACTGATTAAATTTAAAATGCCATACAAGAGTGTGATGATCATTCCCACAGCACACTGTCTTGGCTGCAGTAACTATTTGTGTTTCTAACGGGATGGTTTTGAAATCACTGGGGCAGGAGGTTTCAATCCCACCTAAGTAAGCCATTTAGATCAGTGAAGATTCAGATTCAATCACCTTCACTCTCCAGTCAATGATCTAACTGTCATTGTGGGCTTAGTGAATTTAACTAAATTTGTTTTGAGAATGAGACAATGGCTGGAAGCAATTCTACAATTTGACATTTCAGAAACACAAAATTATCCAATTGACAGAAAGGCAATTCTTCTACCTTTTCTCTTGAGTATATAATCAGAAAGGAAAATATTTTAGTGAATGAAAAATATACTTGACAAAGGCCAGCAATTAGGATAAAGTTAGACTTCAATCCATGAAGGGGAAATGATTGTGAAAAGCACTCAGTGAGAATGGGCAGCAGGCACGTCAGCCCTCAGTAGTAGAGCATTGCAGAGCACAAGGCCCCAGGTTCTAACTCCAGCACCAGAAGAAAGATATGCATTTTAAAAAAAGATAGAATACAGTTTTAAATATTTCTATCATCAGACAGAATTCACCTGTCAAATAAGTTTCTTGTTATATGTTTCTAGAAAGACATTCATAATGAAACATTACTTTTGGAAAAATTTAAAAATGTACATTTTAAAACTGAATTTCATGAAACTTTACTAAACATAGAAAACTTAACCCGAAGAAGTGTTTAGATTTTTAGGAAAACTTCCTTAAATCTAAAAGTTATGTTGTGTTACCTTTGATAAGGACTTATTTACATAACAAATATTCTGCTAACCTCTACCAGTATGAAATCGTTCTTAGAAAAGTAAAGAACTGCATATGATCCATTAATATGCAATATAAATGTATATTTAGAATTAAGAGATTGACTCATTTATAAGATCTAGTTTCCTGCCTGTAGGTACAAAGTGACTAAGAACCCAAGCTCCTACTGATGAAGAATTCCCAGTGATGGGCTGACCTCACAAACTGTGAGCTAAAACAAACCCTACTTTCCTTAAAATTATTCTCATTGAATGCCAACTTCTGAACAAAATTATTTAAAATCATTGTTATAAAAGTGTCATTTTCTTAAAAGATTCATTTTTGGTTTTTACTTGTCTGTTTTTGGTTTGTACTTCAGAAATGCATTTTCTAGTATGTCTCCGTCTCTCTTCCTGATATTTATTTTGGAAAATATTATATTCTGAATAACTAATCCTAAAGAGAGTCCTTAACTGCACTCTTCTCTCACCTGCTCTTCTGAATCCCTCGGCCACTCTACAGGGTTCAGCTAAAGAGAGGACCTATGGCTTGTCACTTCTCCCATCTCACCCTGCTCTCAGAAGCTGTTTTGTCAAACCTACCTCCAAAATACAGCTTCACAGACCCCACTGTCTTACTAACCGTACCAAGACAGCTGTGCTTTACTATCCTTACACCATTAATTTGACTCAATTACTAATTAACCTTGTGAAAAATACATCTTTCCCAAAATGTCTCCTCTTCCCTTCATTGTGTATTGCACTTTAGCTGTTAAAATAATCTCACTTTAAATACTTAGTAAAACATGCCCTTTGCTATTTTAAACCTCAACTTATTTTTGCTGGATTAGAATCCTAATAGAACTATGCATGTAGCTTAGTGGGGTGCCATAACAAAATAGCCCAGTTGTTAACTTTGAGCAGTGTGCTGTCAGTTTCTCATAGGTCTCACAGGACTGAGTGTCATGTGTTACAGATTGTTTGGCACCAAAGCACCCCTCTTTGTGAATGGTGCCCTTGTCACTGTATTGTATCTTCCTGGGTATCTTATTTATAGAGTCTGCTAGTGTTTCTGTGAGCAGGACTATAAAACATCCAACACTTGAACTTCATATATCTTCAGTAACCTCTAAAGTCCTTTGAGGCAAAGACAGTAATACTGGGGTAAGCACTTCAACTGAAGAATTGAGGGTAGAAATTTTTAGTTCATTACAAGCCTTCTTTTTTTTTTTTCATTTTTTTTCTTTTCTTTTCTTTT
>OU015749.1:77788462-77805691 GCA_907169655.1 Acomys percivali
TTTTTTTTTTTTTTTTTTTTTTTTTTTTTTTTTTTTGGTTTTCTGAGTCTCGGTGACTGTATTTCTCTCTCTTCCTCAACAGCTCACCTCTCTGCGTCCCTTCCACCTTTTCCTGTGGTACTGCTCAGACATGCTTGTCTTACTCTAATTCGCTGTCTTGTTCATTCCTGTAAATTTTACTCTCCTCTGAGATGACTCCGTTTCTGGTTCCTTTGGCCAGTCAAGTCTCACGTCAAATGTAGCTGTCTCAGGAGCACTTCTTTCCCAATTCTCAAACATGTCCTCTCTCACGGCTTCTTGTGAGGATGACTTTTCCAACCTTTGTTCTCACCTGATTATATGGAATGTTTCCCTTTACGTAAACTTCGGTTTACATGATTTTATAATGAATCTATTACATTTCTTATTTATTTTGAATTTGATCTACTTTATGGTCTACAAATTAGACTTCTTTTATTTATGACTGGATCTTCGGAGACCCATACATTATTTCTCTTGCCCTCAGCGTTCTTTTGTTGCTTCTGGTTTTTTCTAGCGTTGAGGCTGGTGTAGAACCTAGAGTCACCACTTTACTAGACCATCATAATACCTAACAATGTAAGTATTTATTTATCCTCATACACACAAATATGTGTGGTGCTCAGCACTCATTAAGGACATATCTTTTTGCAACAGTCAGAGACCATTAAAGGAACCATAATATTACAAAATATAGAATTGTAGTGGCCAGGCCCAGAAGAAATATCTATCCCAGTTCAGTTTTTAGTTGGACCACATTAGCAAGCTTTATTATATAACTTTTTCTGTCTCTATAGAAATATTGAAGTAAAAACTAATTGATTGGTTGAAGTCCTTGGAAATATAGGGTGGATATAGAATAATAGAGTTCATTTGTCTCAACACACATTTATTATTATTACATACAGGCTCTTGAAATGACGAGCTACCTTATAAAATTCCCATTGTGCGCATAGAGTCATTACACTAGGTACTAGAGGAGTGGGTTTGTGTCTTTCCTTCTTTTATAAAAGATTTTAAAAATTTATTTTATCTATGAGTGCTCTCTCTGCATGTACACCTGCATGCCAGAGGAGGGCATTAGAGGTTATAGATGGTTGTGGGCCACCATGTGGTTGCTGGGAGTTGAACTCAGGACCACTGGAAGAGCAGACAGTGCTCTTAACCACTGAGCCGTCTCTCCAGCACACACTAGGTACTAGAAATCAGAAGTTGATGGACAATCTTCACTTCAATCATAGTTGAGCAACTCTTCCACTTTCTAGAACCTTGGATTAGTCTCATAGGGTGATGACTACTTTTAAGATGATGGGATCTAGTAGAAATCTAACTACAAAATGAATATAAGACTATAAAAGTAACTATATCGGTTTACAGTTTAAAAATACTTTTCTTATACAATCACTTTTAATTTGTTTAATGAAGCTTGGAATGGGTATCACTACTCTGCATTACAGTGATGAAAAAGGTTAAACACACAACACCAAAACAGCCAACCATTACTCTGGTCTTATCTCCTTGGTGAGAGATTAGCAGAGGGTATTTTCCATACATAAAACACATCAAGTATTTTCTCTCACCCACTGAAGGCTCGGTCATATAACTTTTACTCTCTCAATCAGTACCAACTGAAATTATAGAATTCAGAAATCTCTATTAATGTTTTTCTTTAATAATTTACTTAATATCTTAGTGTTTTATTAATGTATGTATGTGTATACTGTTCTTCTTTACCTCTGAGGAATTCAATACATTATTAAAAGTACAAGCTAATGTTTCATAAATTCCAATTAAATTTTGATCTTTCCATAGCATGTGAACATATTAAATTCAAGTCTCATTGAAAAATCATATGACAACTCATTTTATGGGATAACAAATTACTAGAAAAATGGCATCCATTTCATAGCTAGTCTGGACTGATTGTACATATTTTGGGAGAAAAATATATTTTCAATTGTGAAATGTTTGAGCCCTATAAGTAGTTGCTAAGGCACACCCAGAAATACCCAGTTTTAGAATAAGTTCAGATTTGCCATTAATAGAGTATGGAATTTAGAATGTGAGAAAATACATTTTTAAATTGAACATTTAAGCTAAGAACAGTTTAGAGACATCCAGTTGGCATTTCATCTAAGCAAAGGCAGCTTCTGCCTTCGCTGTCCCAAACTCCAGAGTCACTACAGGCCTAAAGGAAGAGATAGTACTGAGCAGTACTGCAGTTATCAAAACCAGACCCATTCCCTACAGCCGGGATCCCTGTCCATCTTTCTCTTCCCTCAACTCCTCTGTTCATTGCAATGTCTAACCATATGCCTAAAAACAGCGAAAGAGCATAGCTCTTGAGATAATTGTGTTATTTAATATAAAGAAAAAGAAATCAGTCTCAGAAGCATGAACACCCCTTTTCTTGGACTAATAAATGCAGATTACAGAATCCCACCATCTCAGTCTGACTCTGATTCGCAAACTGAGGACTTGAGAGCAGATGACAGCTGCGGACAGTGTGGAGGCAGAGCCACCTTGCAACACGTTTTTGTCAAGTAGAAGCCTCTGGCTCTGACCCAGGGCCAATGTTCCTGGAGACATGATGAAGTGTGAAAGGCACTAGCAGGCATTTTAGACTTAAGGAGAAAAATAAGTCATGCAGGAAGGTAAACTGTAGACTAGGAGAGTTAAATATTTGTGAGCTCTACAGCAGTACAGGCAAAGCAATAGGAAGTAGTGAAATCCCCACAGGGAATTTCTTACCACAGCAGAAGATTAGAAACAGGACAGGATGGATCAGGAAGCATGTTTTTCCAGCTGGAACGTCCCTGCAACATGAGGTTGACTTGAGAATGACAGGCAAATGCCAAACAAATGTAGAAAGCACAGTGAATGATAGAATTTATAGCCAGATGGATAGCTGGGGTGGGGAATGGATTAGAAGAAAAGACCATTGTAAACGTGAACAGTTTTTAGAGAGAGAGAGAGAGAGAGAGAGAGAGAGAGAGAGAGAGAGAGAGAGAGAGAGAGAGAGAGAGAAATACCATTTTGCTAACAAACATAGATGTCAGGGTTAGGAGGGAAGTTAGAAAGGACCTAGTCTAGATAGTCTCCAACTCCATAGCCACAGGGAGTGAACTTCAAACAGACTCATATGGGGAATGCCCACGTGGATCTAGAAAACTCAATTTGGTTTAAAAATAGAGGAAAGATTTTTCTTTATCCACTTAACTCAGCCCAGGCCTGAAAAACTCGCTCAGAGCACTTAAGTAAGGCTGAGAGCCTTTGAAAACTACCCATCCTCATGTACCTACCCCTTTTATTACTTCAGGAAACAGCCCATACTTTCAGGACCCGAAGAGGAACTCGAGGATGGCTGGCAAGTCAGGAGTCTTCTGCACTGGGTTCTGAACACATAATTCTCAGGAAGCTCGTGATAGACACTGAGGCACCTAAGCCATCAGGCAAATTTCTTTGCTAGTTTTTAATGACCACGACACCAGAGGGTCCACATCTATTCTTCTGTGCAGAGTGCCGCTTTCCTCTTACAAACCACATCCGCTCGGATGGTGAATGAACAAAGCAGATCACACAAACTAATCTATCTTTGTCTTTGACTCCACCTGTTCTCATGAAGCTGTCTTAATACAGGCCATTTTCCCCCACTTCATTTTCTCAGTTTCTTTGGTGTAAGATGAAATATTTTATGATAATATCTGTTCACAGCCCTCTCCATAGCAATACTGAATAAAAGCAGCTTCTACTGGCATTGACGTTACTGCTGATGTTCCCAGGGTTCAGAGACTGCAGGCAGCTGCTGAGTGGTGATTGGATTGATATTCTGCGACTGGCCTAATCTATAAAATGCTTAATCCCAGCTAAGATGCTCTGTAACATGCATATTGTGAATCTAAATGGCATGAAATCTCATTAAGGAGTATGTTTGCCAATATACAGATAGATGTGTGGTCAGTGCTTCTTATTAACCATGACTAAATCTTTAATTCTAGGTATAACTTCCACTTTCTAGCATTGTGGCTCTCAACAAAACCACTAAACTTAAAATAATTTCTTTTTGCTCATCTGTGTAAAGGAGAGACGTCCTGATGACATCAAGAGTTACATTTTTGAAACAGTGGAAATTATATGGAAACTCTATACCGTTTTGTAATCATGAATCTGTCAGTCCCATAGGACAAACATTGGCTTCCTTCTGTGTCATGAATTTCTTCTTTGTATGGTTCCCACTGCAACTGACCCCAGTGAGGAAAGAGTCAAACTGAGAAATTTGGTTCACCAACATTTGAACTGTGATAATATCTGATATCCCCAATCCATCCTCTCTAACTTTTATGTACACAGATGTAATTATTTTAAATATTGAATAACAATAATACCTCCAGATGTTTCATAGTTCCTGTATAAAATGAATTCAAGCTTACAATTCTTTGTAATTGGACACAATCCAAAGCTATATTGAAAGTGAGTGGGGTAACTGATTGATGTTAATTTAGTTGTTTTGAGGTTGACTCATTTAAGTTCTTCTCCCAAAAAGTTGTGTTGATAATTACAGAAAGATTCACTAGCATTTTACTTATCTTTAAGTTCATTATATTAGGTAATGCATATGTAGAATGCATAAGGTAGATTTCAGACAATCAACCAATATTATTTTAGTTTAGGAATATTTCATGCAGCACAGCTCTGCCTGCCACTCAGATTGTTATTTTCTTTTTGTCTCTCACTACAAGCCTATCTCTAATTCCCTGGCTTATCTTATCCCTCATCAATTTCTAACCAGATGTTTACTGATCCTATCTCAACATGTTTTAAAAGTTTATTTTATTCTCCCTCCACTAGTATTTCTGGATTAGAAGTCATTGCCATCTCTGACTTCCATAGTACAAGTAGCTTCTAAAATACAGTCCCTGCACTGTTTCATCCCTAGTGACTCTAGAAATATGTATGTGCTGCCTTGAATACACCCATGTCAATCAAAAATGGTGCTGGGAGTCTAGTGTCCAGGTATCTCTCAACAATACATCCTTATTATTGAAAAAAGGGGAAGGCTTAACAAAGCATAGACATGGTATAAAGTAATCTCTAATTTAAAAATCCCAAGTTATCTAATTATACATTTTTAACAGTTTCATTTTCCACAAATATCAATGCATTCATGGGCCTGTCAAGCTAAAAAGACACAGGGGCTAAGTTATGTCATAAACTATAACCAAGCTTTTCAGTAGGAGAATCCAAGTGAAAACAGAAGAAAGGTAAGACTGTAAAGAGGAAAAGTGCTTCTCAGAGATGACATGTGTTTAGTGGAGTATAAGATGAATTTGGTCTGAGTAGGGAATACAAACAGGGGGATTTATAGTTATGCCCACATCCCAGTGCCTCATTTATGGAATCTATTTTCTACCTTGAAGATTTAGAAGATCAAAACGACACATCAACAGAGGACAGGGAATGAGACTTTTTCTATTCTAAAGCGCCTGAATAAGTTACCTTGTAGCCTATGAGAAATGAATGTTATTCTTAAATTCCCATTATATGTAAAAACAAAGCCTTGGGAAGTGCTTTAACTCTTGGCTTAGGCAGGCCACTATCTGAACACAAACCCACATGGAAACAATACTAGTTCTGATATTAAAGTTTAAATGTCATTTTGCCTTTATATCAGTAAACAATGACAGTGCTTACCATTTTCTGGAAAGACGATATCATTGATATATTAATCAAATTCTTTTCATTTTATTTTATTTTATTTTAAGATTTATTTATTTATTGTATATGAGTGCTTTATCTGCAGAAGAGGGCATCAGATCATGTTACAGATGGATGTGAGCCACCATGTGGTTGCTGGGAGTTGAACTCAGGACGTCTGGAAGAGCAGGTGGCGCTCTTAACCTCTGAGCCATCTCCCCAGCCCCTTCTTTTCATTTTAGTTGCAGCCATTTTTTATTCTTTCTTTTTATCCTTAAAAGAAAAACAAAACAAATCAAAAACCCTCAACTGAAGATGCATAGGTAAAAACCATAATTGTTTATGTAATTGGTAGATGATAAATTCTCTGTAGTAAAATAGTTTCAGTTGCTTTGCTTTGTGGTTTTAGCAAGAGCCAATTTACCTGGACCCAGGTGTAAGCTATTTTTCCCACTGCTTGACATTCTGTTTCTTTTACTCCTATTTTTTGCATTAATTAGGTAACTGGGAGTTTTACCTGGTGTCTAGGGCTACACAAGTATCTCAAGGTTTTCTTACCTTGAGTATGTGAGTCTCATCACCAGCATTGAAAAATTGAATATAACAAACAAGCAAGGAGAAAAATACACAAACCACCCTATTTAGTGGTAAATGTGGCACCATTTGTGCCATATGTATACATGGTTTATTATAGTTTGGATAGAGTTGAGTCATGTTATAAGGGATGTGGCATAATGGAAAGGAACTGTTACCACTATATCTTAACTTACTTAATACTCAACACATTGTTCTTAAGAAGCAACTTCATAAAGAAGTAGAGACCAAGCAACCTAGGACAGCTTGGTTGAATATTAGACTAATTTTCAAAACCAAAGTGTTTGCAGTGGAAGAACATGTTGTGATTGAAGAAGAGGTGATGGGAAATCATCTAATCACAGGTTCTTGTTTCGAGCACAATCTTCTGAGTATATATATTTCTGAGTAGATAGATCAACTATACAGGCATAATAGACTACTGACAGCAACAGAAACTGAGGTGCCATCTTAAGGGTTAAAATAGATATCAATGCAATTCCCTGTAAATCAGTTGAAGAAATAGAAGGAGGAGAAGAAGAAGAAGAAAAAGAAGAAGAAGAAGAAGAAGAAGAAGAAGAAGAAGAAGAAGAAGAAGAAGAAGAAGAAGGAGAAGAAAAAGAAAAAGAAGAAGAAGGAGAAGAAGAAAGAGAAGAAGAAGGAGAAGAAGAAGAAGGAGAAGAAGAAAGAGAAGAAGAAGAAAAAGAAGAAAAAGAAGAAGGAGGAGAAGAAGAAGAAGAAGAAGAAGAAGAAGAAGAAGAAGAAGAAGAAGAAGAAGAAGAAGAAGAAGGTGTCATAGACCATGAGAAATATTAACAGACCTTCCTCTCCTCGCTCCCTCCCTTCTTTTATCACTTTCTGTCTCTGTCTATACCTAATTCCATCTCTGTTTCATTCTTTCTTTTTTTCATCTTTGTCTCTCTGTATACCAAATATTTGACTACACAGCTTATTAAGTTTCCCTTCAAATATGCATTAGTATAAATAAAACAAATTTACCAAATATATCAGTTGTTTTTTTATTCATTTGTACCTAAGCTCAGATCATTTCTTTTTGTCAATTTATTTTTTTCTTAATTTTAGATTATAATTTGGCCTATACAATTCCTTGTCTTTATATTATGTTAAAAAAATACTCAAAACTGTTTTTGTAAATCTGGCTATTCTTGCTAAACTACATTTATTTTGAAAAATGCTCATAATCAAATTTTAATGGACACCATACACTTCAGAAACAAGGTCCAGAGACCCTTATCCTGAAGTTGGCTTGGAGGCCTCCTCCCTGAGGGCAAGTTTTCATAGTATAACAAGCTTCCCAAGGATGGAGGCAGAACACAGTCTTTCCCATCTACATAATGTGAACAAACCACACTAAGGACTACATGGCATGATAACCCCCAAGGTTCAACAGTGGCACTCATATATTGGTGGGAACCAATAGCTCTCTAATTGGATTTAAGACTCACTCTACAAAAGGGAAACTACACCTGGGTCAGGAAACTTAGTTAACTACTCAGTGTTAGTGAAGTCATACACATTGGAGGAGAACATACAAATATTACTTTATTAAACCAGGTATGCAGCTCAAGGGTCTCTGGACCTTGTTTCTAAAGTACACAGTATCTATTAAATTAGATAAGGAACATTTTCAAAAAGAAATC
Source organism: Acomys percivali (assembly GCA_907169655.1). Classification (NCBI taxonomy): domain Eukaryota; kingdom Metazoa; phylum Chordata; class Mammalia; order Rodentia; family Muridae; genus Acomys; species Acomys percivali. Next base: position 77,796,409 of record OU015749.1, read on the forward strand.
CTTAGCAACAATCTAAATATTTGTCTTTATACATACAGATAATTTAGTCTTCATCTCTCACCCCGGAAACTTCTCTTTACAACAAACAGAGACCACCTTAGAAAACCTTAACCAAAATATAGAGCTGTGGACCCATAGCCCAATGGACATACCTACAGAACAACCCTACACCTATGGCTCAGAGAACATTATGGAAGAGGAGGCAGAAAGACTGTAAAAGTCAGATCTAAGAGTTTGCTGCGAGGTTGTGTCTTCTAGGAATGTCAGAGGCTACATCCATGGCCTTACCAAAATGACTGTTCAAACATTAGCAAAGGCAACACTAATAGATAAGACAAAATCAATGGGAGAAAGAATATCAGGCCTCAACTCTGCACAAGGGACTATAGTCTTACCCAGGAAAGAGCACACCATTGATTATCCAGTACCAGATGGCCAGCCCTGAAAGTAACATTATAATGACTGAGCATGATGTGTGTGTGTGTGTGTGTGTGTATGTGTGTGTGTGTGTGTGTGTGTGTGTGTGTGTGTGTGTGAAATAGAAGTTAATCTTTAAAGACCATGAATTTGAAAAAAGATCAAGAAGGCTTGTTTGTATGGGAGGGTCTGGAGGCAGGAAAGTGAAGGGAGAAATACTGTAATTATATTATAATCTCATGTGAGTATACTATGGAAGCTCTTGCTTCCAGAAGGAAATGGGGACTGAAACTAAATTAATTTAAGACTAACAACTGCATCAAGTCTACCAGGTGACCATGATGTCCAGTATAGTTTTCCTATAGACGAAAACATACTTGTGAACATTTGTGAAAATGGAAAACATATATGTTATAGAATGGCTGTATATGAGAAGACTTTGCCTAATACAACCATATATTTGAATCTTAGAAAATAAAAAAATGACAAAAACAAGGAATTCCGGACTAGGTCCTTCCCCATCTGCTGCCCACCTGTGTCACTTGTAGGCCAGCACCTTGTCATCTGTAATTCTGCCTTTCATACCGATTTCATCCCAGTTAATAGACTTTCTTTTGATAGTTTTCTTTATTAGTTTATTAGAACAGGCTTCAAAAATCTCAAGTGGGCAAATGAGGGACAGATATGGTCCTGCTAAATAAAATGGCTGGCTTAATTCTGTGACTCGGAGGCTGGGATACAGGAAACTGATTTTACTATGACCAAATGGAAAAGTACACATTCTACTGTGATACTCTACACACAAAAAGGATGTCGTCCATTGCATTATAAAATTTACAAACTGAGGAAGACTCGATGCCAATGACAGATTAGCTTTGTCTAAGAAATGAAGGAAAGAAACACTGAGATATTTTGGCTGTTTTTATGCTTGTGCTTTGACAAGGAAACAAATTTAAAGCAATGACTTGCATGTGAGGTTTGAACTTACTAGTCTGATAATATCTTTTATTTAAACTATGACTAACTGGAAGAAGAAGTATTGTTTAAGAACCCCAAAATGGTTAACACTCTATAGGTAAATGTTTACAAATGGTGGATTGATCTACAGATTTCGAAACTTTAGAGTGTGTAATAACAAGGTTCATATTAAAATATATTCACCTTGATTCTTGTAGAGGTCCTCATGGGATAAATGTATTGTTCTGATTTTTATCTAGTTAGTTTTATTTCCTCTGTCACTGGTACTTCCTTTGGTGAGTACAAAGAATTCACTGGCAGCATGAGATTGGTGGGTGGTGAAGCCCTGTGTAAGAAGGCAAACCTAAATCCCTCTGTTAATCCTGAATGTGTTTCCTCTTAAGCAACTGTCAGTTGCGGGGGGGGGGGGGGGGGGGGGGGGGGGGGGGGGGGGGAGATTTCTGATGCCTTTCCAGCACTTTGAGGCCATTCTTCACCTTATTAAAATGTGCATATGATTACGTAGGAGGTGATTGGATGTCAGTCTTGCCAACTCCATTGATCATGCCTTGTAAGCTCATTTGTCAGCGGTTAAGGAGAGAAGCGGATGAACCCGTGCTGTCAGCTTCCTAAGGACTGAGCTACTTTCTTACTTCCTGCACATGCTCCTGCCCCGTGTAATAACAGACCTGGTTCTGCCCTTAGCAATGCCCTGAACTTTCATTACAGCTCAGAATGACAAGGCCAAGAAAGATGCCTTTTGTACTATCATATGTTAACAACAAAGCTATGTGTTAGCTTCCTTCCTTTGTGTTAGTGTGAGGAGGCTGGTCATTTAAAAATATATAGATCCATCTTTACGACTTGCAACTTACACCACAGCTTCATAACCTTTTCTTTAGAAAGACTGTATTTATGAACAGAAAATAGTAAAAAATCAAAATGCAGTAGAACACTAGGCACAATATGTTAACAAGAATAAAGGCTGGTGTAGCACAGTAGCCCACTCTATGCAGCAGCGTGCGCTCGTGCGTCCACGCACACACTTGGCTTTCTTTTCAAGGATTCTGATTTTCAGATGACTGCCATGGGGGAGGGGAGTTCTTTTGTTTCCAAATCTGCTGGCAGGGACAAAAGAGAAGGATCCTGCTACTGAGCAGCCGCTGTTTTAGAACACTGAATCAGTAATCTCAGGAATCTCCTGGTCCTGTCCTTGAAAGCAGTGCTGGATAAAAGGGAGAACTCTCTAATGGAGGTTGAGGTCCTTAGTAGCGATGCTTAAAAGCAGGGCCGTGACACATTGATTTTGTAGACTTAAAAGAGAGCACCAAGGTGCCTTCAAATATAACTACTGATCCCAATTAAATCTGTGGCCTACCAAGTGAGTCTTAAGCCCAGTTCTGAATAAATACTGATGTTCAAAAGTGTTAAATGTTGAACTGTTGAGAGCTAGGAGGACCAAGGGGAGAGTTGAGGTCACTCTCTGGCTCTTGCAAGGGGACCTAAACAGATACACTTCAAGACTTGGGTGAGTGATCTTTAACAAATGTGGAGGAAACCAAGATCACAAGTGGGAAGTGCAAAACAGAGCAGCGCATATATATGTATATATATATATATATATATATATATATATATATATATTCCTAAGTACATAAACTTGTAAAAAGCAATTGATGAAAAAAGAGGCCCTGAATTTGAATGAGAACAAGAAGGGTGTCATTCATTGTCTGGTGGGAACCTTCCTTGAGACTCTGGGAAGTACAGGCTCCTCCATGGAAGGTCAGGGCTACATTTTTCTCGGTGCAAAGGGGAGAAACAATGGGGTCAAAGAAACTCAGGGCTCTGGAACCTAAACCAGGTAGTAATGAAGGCCTGATCTTATGTGGTGGGTCAGGTGATTGCTTTGAGAATAGCCAGTATTGGAGGCACAGAGCTCTGAAACCTAGAGGCAGTGGTGGCAGCCTGGTTTGGTTTGGCTGGACAGAATAGCTACTTTGAGAACAACCAGCCACTTGCCTTCACAGATGTGCACTGCAGTAGGTGGAGAGGTTCTAGAAAGACGGCATGGTGGCAACCATCCACACTGACGCTCTATTGAACAGTGGAAGAGCATGGCTGCCTGACAGGCAGTCAAATCTTGGGGTCTGGCAACGCATTCTTCATGGAAGAAGGGGCCCTTCCATCACCAGAATAAATGACGAGTCTCAGGCAGTCTTTGGTAAAATAGAAGGCAGTGACCCCTTTATTTAATGTAAAACAAGGACTTATAAACCTTGGGCAAAGGGAGGGGCTTTGAGGGTGAATGTTATTGATTCTTTGGGGCTAGACATACAAGGGATACTTCATTTACATGTAGCACGATAGTCCTATCATAAAAAGGGGAACACAGTACTTAATTATCCTATGGGCAGCACAGGGGAAGGGGTGTTAAATATGAAATATGCACCACAAAACAAGTATGATATAAGATTTACTGTAGAAATATGAAAGAAGAGGAACTGAAAAGGAGCACCCCAGGGGGAGAGAGACAGAGACAGATAGATAGGCAGACAGAGGAGAGAGAGAGAGAGAGAGAGAGAGAGAGGCAAGAGCAACAAAATTTCCAGATTATAAAGGGGAAGGAAAAGCTCTTGCCTGGGAAGCTCAGGGTATGCAGCATATACTGACCAAGGGGTGCTGGGAAAATCTGGAGCTCTTTGTCCTGTGTCTGAAGCACACCATTTCAACCATTTGTTGACAATAAATGGATAAGCATTGAAGAAATCAATCATCTTTGACTGCTTCCTGTTGCCAGATGGGCAGCGACAGGGGGTCAAAAGGCTGAAATGCTGGCCAAGTCTTGGAAGAGCAGGCTGTTGTATTTACTGTCCAGAATCTGAGAACATCTGGGGTTAGGAGGGGCAACGCAGGCCCAGCTGATGTTATCTGTGAAACTGGACTAGAAAACCTCTGGGTGGCTGCTTTGGCACTGAATTGAATATAGGAAATGTGGCAGGATACTGGAACATACATATGGGTAGAGAGCGAAGTTGAGTAGGTTAGGAAGAAAGTTCTCTTTAGGTATACATTCAAAACTTTTGGGAGAGTGAGCAGAGTTGGAAGCTTTGCAGTGAAGAAGAGAAAATGTTGAATGTAGGGAACTTCCTTCCATTTACCTTATGTGTATATTTGAAACTTCTCAGACAGCAACAGAAGTTTTGGAGTGAGGAGAGAAAAAGAAAAAGTTCCCTTGAATGTAGAGACCTTCCATTCTTTCTTTCTTTCTTCTCTATAATATTTTATAAAAATAATTTTACATATATATTTATATTATTACACATATATACAATGAGTACCTTCAGCAATAAGAACCATGAAACAATCAGGGGTTATATAAATGTTACATTCACAGTGTTTTGGCTATTTGTATTTGGCAGCCTTGAAGAAAACATGCTTCCTATCTTGGTGAATCTAAAATTCTGAATGTAAAGAACCTCCTTATGGAGATGGCTTCAAATGTGGCAAACAAGCCACTGGGCAAAATGTCTTCATTTCTACCACAGAAAGAATTCTGCCTAAAAATATCGGCAACCTTGGATGCAGGCAGTGTCGATGGTCAAACTCTGCCAAGACAGGATAAGCAAGTCCTTGATAGTTTCTGCCTCGCAAATATGTCTGTCAGATATATTGGGCCATAATGGTGAAGATGATGTTCCAACATTATTGAAAATTTTGGGTGGCTGTTCAGGCAGCAAACTGTCTCTGTCATCTTCTCATATAGGAAGCTGCTAAGCTTCACTCCCTGTATATTCAGGCAATTAAGTTTATTCCTTCTCAAGTCTCTGATGGGGTTGAAGACCAGATAGTTTAGTTTTACAATTAAGCTTAGTTGTTTAGGGGTTAAGATGTTTTAAGTTGATAATGATGGTAACCTCCATTTTACCTGATTTCTGGCAGTAATTAAAAGATCTCATTTTGGATCTGTCAAAGTTTGGTTGCAGAGGTGTGTACGCTTAGCAGGCCTTAATGCAAGTGTGGGGATTTGAAATTCTCCAGAAAGCATCCCAGAAGAGCCTGGAGGGATGGTGAATGGACTGTTTCCATGGGACTGTAGAAGTGACCCATGAGAGCACCCCCCAGAGCAAAGTTTGACTTGATAAGATGGGTGCAATCTGTTCCAGGAGCTAGTCAGTGCTGGTAAGAGACCAAGGACATGGCCTGGGCGGTCATGGTCATCTGGCACTAGGATTTTTAACACAAACGAGAAGGGTGTGGAGGCAGTGAGATGGAATTGTGCTGATCGAGGGAGGTCTCACCCAAGGGAGAAGATCCTGGATGAAGGATTTAGATGTAGGTTGGCGAGAATGCCAGGAAGAGTTTAAGTCAACCAGAAGGGAAGACTCAGCAATCAGTTGGTGTTAGTGCAATGATGCAGCAGTCAGGCAGGGAGGGAGGGGAGCCCCAAACCCGGTGCAGTGGGAAGGAATCCATCCCTCTAAAATAGGCACTAGCTGGGAATCTTAGGCGGTTGACTGGCAGTAATTAACTGGATTCCATTTGACCTGAGAGGTAGATTTCATGTAGCTTACAAGAAACCTTTTAAGTTTACAAAGGAGATACATTTTAGACATGTTAGCATTACCATTGTTTGTAATTTGCTGTAAATACATATTGTAGAAAAAGGCAACAGATATATATTTTTGTGTTACAGTATAGCAGAGGCTTGGGAAAAAAAAACTTTTGGTTAAAAGCATGAGTACTCTTTGAGGTGAGCTTAGGAAAGGCAGAAGCCTTATAGATCTTTCTGACATCTGTGAAACAATAACCTGGTGAGGACTGAAACCTCCTGCAGAGAAGAAGGGCAAAAGCTCAATTGATGTTTTGTTTTTGTTTTTGTTTTTTTTTTAGCATAAGTATACATCAGGAAAGAGGGGCGTCTTCCCTCTGTCCAGAAGACTGGCTGTGTATAATTCAAATGCAACGGGAAACATTTTAAGTCAATAATTAAAATATAAACCAAATGAAATTTAAATTCTTGAACTTGGAACTATGATAGAGCATCATCTGATTAATAAATCAGAGCTCTAGTGATTAACGCCAAAGCTCTGAGCAGTCTCAATGCAGCAGTACCATAGCAACAGGAAGAAATAAAACAACCTTTTAGACCTTCCCATTTTCACAACTTGCATTTACCAACCTTAAAATACCTTCTTAGACCCTCTCTTTGTAACTTAAACTTCCATATCTGTATCTATTTACCATGAGACAGAGGTGAAATTGCTGTGAGCAGTCACTGTTAAAAACTTGTATCTGAGACCCATTTTCAAGTCTACTAATAAGGTAGACTGTTCTTAGACACAACAATAGCAGCTATAAGAGTGAGACTTAAGGCCTCGCCCTCCGAATACGAAGAGGACTGAAAAGATATTTGAAGCCTTCCGTGGAAAAACTTAGCAATGTGACCATGCAACTGAGTATGAGGTTAAAACGGACCTAGCTTCGGGGAGGTCACTGAATCTAGGAGCCATCTGTACTTTGCCAGGCCAAGGAGCTTGAAGGCTGGAAGTGTCTACAGCATTGGTGTTGGTTGAGCCTCCAGTGGCTGGGAACAGAGGATAAGGCTGCAGGGGAGTGTTTTGATTTTTCGCTTCCAGAGGCCAGTGTGTTGGCAGGCGGGGCAGTCATAGGTTGCTAGGCAGCCTGGAGTCAGGCTTGTGAATCTGTTCATATGCTCTTGGGAGGGTATAGGAAAAGGTCATTGGATGAAAGCTAAGGTACCAAGATATCTCATTAACATGGGAAGTATTTCCTAGAATCCCCAGATGCACACTGAAAAGGGTTTCTGATGGTAAAAGGCTTGGGCCTGTAAGCTCCGAGATGCCTATGTGAGTGATACTCCTTAGAGGATCTGGGGTTTCTCCAGATCAAGAGGCGAGAGGAGGGAACACATCTGAGGAAGTGAGTCCATCATTTTAGCACGGAGCTCAGGGGTTATCTGGTAATGCTGGACTCAACTTTAATAGCGGAGTCCAACAGAAGGGGGAAGATTTGGAAGTAGAAAAGGGAAGGAATAATGATGTAATTGTAATTATATTGTAATCTCAAAAAAAAAGAAGTAATAAAAATCCAGAATTTGTAATCATACATTTTATTTTGGCAGAAAGTCTACTTTAATTTTTAATCTACTTTAATGCTACATGATCTCTAAGTTTATTTTGTAAAAAAAAAAAAATCTGATAAAATTAATTAGAAAAATTTTAAGTGCATTTTTTACATTAGTGTCATTTTCTCAGGAAAAATAGCTGAACATAAAATTGTTGACAAATATATAAATTCATCCTAAGGCTTTGAAATGGACTAATAAATCTTCAGAGACATAGATCCTCTCTCATCAAACTGTCTTTGAGGGTAAAATTTTTTCTCATTTAAATATACTCCTTTTTTCCAATGTCTGCTCCTCTAAGACTCATACACTAGCACCTGTTCGTTTTATTACATAAATGTTGCCTTCATCATCCCCCCTCTCCTTCATTTCCTCTAGTGTTCCACAGCTTGCAGTAGTGTGGGGTTAGGAGAGGATGAGGAAGCTAGGTGGCTTGGGATGTTGCTAGGTTGTTTATAGGATGAGTGTTCTGATGTCATCATGGATCAGCTAGGAAACCCGAAGCCCTTGACCTCTGAACTACCTTCTGCGCTATGTTAGAGCCACTCCACCCTTTCTGTATTCTAATCAACTCTTAAACAATGAAAACACAGTCACCAAGTAAGAAGAAGACAACAGATGCCAGCACTTTTGAAATCAAAACACTCTCTGGAAACTGTGGTTGGATTTTGCTTGACAAATGCAATGACGAGCTCTTTTGGTTGCCTGGCATCTGTGTGCTCCCACTTTTGTCTAACCCCTCAAAGGACTATCTGAGGGAATCTTGAGTCTTTCACCTACTCATGTATGGAACTCCGACAGAGTGTTCTGTTTCTCCTCCCTTCTGGCTCTCATCGACTCTTCTTTCATCTTTATTAATTTTTATAATGTGAAATTTATTCACATAATTTATAGTACGTTTACTTAGCAGATAAACCTTTGCTTGCTTTAGAAAGCTCAGTAGAAATGTGAATGTATTCTCTGAAAACTGTGTTTCACTCCTCAGTGCTCTCCACTTGGTCTTTGTTCTAAAAGCCTCCAGTTTCCTTGTGTCTAACATGTTCATACAGAGATACTGTACTACATACTTTATTTCTCCTTCCATACATAGGTAAAGAAACATACTCTGTTTTTTTTTAATGATTCTGTGTTATGATCACCATTACATACTTTTGTTTATTCACTTGAAGTTAATTTTTAAAATATTTTGAAGCTTGAATCATGTGGGTTCACACATTTGTTTTCCTAGCCGTGCAAAAGTCCTTTCTAGAAGCACCATAAATTGTTTAACAACTAGGCACTGAGGAACATTTCTATGCCCACCATTTTGTTTTTCTTTTGAGAGCAATGATCCACATCACTTCATACATGAGATCCCTGCAGGAGACATTTCTTCAACTGGAGTTGGCCATTCAAAGGATGAATACATTTATAATCGATCAGTCTTGTTACACTCCTCATTACAGATGTCTGAGCATCTGGTATCTGAATGAGAATCACTAAACAGTACCCATTTCTTTACACTATTACCTCTCAATATTTTAATGAATGTTTTTGATAACTGTAAAAAAAATTTTGAACATCAGAAAACGTCCTTTTCCTTTTGCATTAATTTTCAAAAGAGATTGAACCCTTTCATAACTCTAAAAGAAACATTTACATTTCCTATTATCTATTATTATTTTTCTATATTTCCTCATTTTATTGAGTTGTTTCATTTTCATAATATTTCTTTGACTATATCTTTATTTATGAATACACATATATTCTTTCCCATGTAACAAA
>OU015749.1:77809301-77836904 GCA_907169655.1 Acomys percivali
ACAGAAGATTTTAAGTTTAATGATGTCTCATTTATTGCTTGTTGTTTTCAGTGGCTGTGCTATCAGTGTTCTGTTCCAAAAGTTGTATTTTGTGCCAATAAGTTCAAGAATATTCTCCACTCTCTCTTCTCCCAGGCACATTCTATTTCATTTCATGTTGAGGTCTTTGACCCACCTGGACTTTGGCTTTGTGTAAGGTAATAATAGATACTTGCATTCTTCCACATGCACACATTCAACTTGACTAGCGCCATTACTGGGGATGCTATAATTTTTGTAGTGAATATTTCTGCCTCCTTTTCAAAACTAATTGTCCATATATGTCTGGATTTATGTCTTGGTCTTCAGTTCAGTTTCAATGATCCACATGTTTATTTTATGCCAATGCCATAATGCCAGTTTTTTTTTTTTTTTTACTATCACTCTGTAATAGAATTTGTAATCATGCATGCTAATGCCTCTAGAAGTTCTTTTATTGTACAAGACTGCTTTAGCTATGCTGTTTTGTTTTTGTTTTTTTGTTATATTATTTTGGTTTTATTTTTTTCCATATGAAGTTGAGTATTGTTCTTTCAAGGTCTGTAAAGAATGGTGTTGGGGAAAGTAGCAGTGGGGCGGGGGCAGGGGGGGCTGCCTCTGACAAGAACTCAGGTGCCTTCTGTTTGATCACTGCCCCTTAGGGGTGAGGTCCTGTCGGAACACAAAGGAGGGGATTCAGGCTATCCAAATGAGACCTGATAGGCTGTGGTCAGATGGTTGGAGAGGAGAGGCCACCCTGGAAGAAGTCATGGGGAGGAGGATAGAATGGCAAAGGGATGGAGGGTGGGAACAGAAAGATAAGAATGAGGGGGTGACATTCAGGATATAATATGAATTAATAATAATAATAATAATAATAATAATAATAATAATAATAATAATTTTTTAAAGAATTGTGTTGGAATTTTAGTGAGTATTGCATTGAATTTAAGGACTGTTTTTGATATGATGGCCATTTTAACTGTGTTAATCCTACCAATTCATGAGCATGGGAGATATTTCCATCTTCTGATATCTCCTTCAGTTTCTTTCTTCAAAGACTTGAAGGTTTTATGATATAAGTTTTTCACTTTTGGGTTAGACTTATTCCAAGATATTTCATATTTATCTGAGGCTATTGTGAAAGGTGTTGTTTCTCTGATTTCTTTCTCTGTCTGTTGTCATTTGTATATAGGAGGGATAAAGACTTTTTCTTTTTCTTTTTTAGTTACTCTTGTATCCAGCTAGCTGCTGAAAGTCTTGATCAGCTATAGGTGTTAGTGGAATTTTTATGGCCATTTTTGCATAATATCATATCATCAGCAAATAATATACTTCCTTTCCAATTTATATCCTTTTGATCTCCTTCAGTTCTCATAATGCTCTAGCTGGGAATTTAAGTACTCAATCATATAAATAGAGAGAGTGGGCAACCTTGTCTTATCCCAGAACCATGATTTCTTAAAGAAGCAATGATGTATATTGAATATGTTTTAACAAAGATACAATATCTATAAAATTTTATTTATAGAAGATTCAAACTGAATAAAAAGAATTTTATGTTCATTTAGATGAAAATTAATAGAGAAATCTTGCACTGGAAGGGATTGAAGTGTTTCCCATATCAATCCTTTCTAGAAGACTCAATCTGTGTTGCTTCTACCCTGAGTTACTGCAAATGTAGCATTTAGTTGAACTTTAGCACGTGAAGGGAAGTATGAATCTTTATGATATAACATAGTAAGGGCAAATCAAGCTCACTGCAGAGTCTATTTGCGAACTTTACACACTGAATACAGAGGACTCCTTGGGTTAAGAGATTCCTGTTCCAGCCTGAGGGCATGATTTGAGCTCCACAATCTTCATATAGAGAACTGGTTGTGACAGTGTGTGCCTATATTCCCAGCAGTAGAGAGGCAAAAACAGGAGAGTCCATTTCACTGCATGGCCAACTGGCTTAGCCAAACAAAGGAAAACATGGTGGCAAGGCTGGAGAAGAACAAACCCAGCATGGACCTATGACTGCACAAATATGCTTGTCCACACATGCCTATGAGGAGATCGGCATACACATGGTCACATCATACACTCACAGCCACACACCCACATACCCTCACACACACACACTCACATACACTCAAGCACATACATACACACTCTCACAAAGGCACACACAGACGCATAATCATATACACACATGTGAAGGAAAGGGTAAGAGCTGATCATCTGATGTACACAGAGGTAAGTGATAAAGGTCTTGGGACAAAAGTGCTCACAGGTACAGTCTAGATCCAAATTAAGGTTAATCAAAGAGATATAAGGAGAAGTGGAAGTGCATTCAAATGAATCCCAAACTAATGGTTTATGACATTATCAGTTTGTGCAGAGTGAGCCCCACCCATCACCACCCACTACAATTTTCTTTTTATTTGATTCAGGATACAAAATGCTATGCACACTGGAATTGGCCTTTGTTTACGGATTTCCATTCTCTTTTGGAAGGTCAAATAAAATGTTCCTCAGACTGTTTTAGAACTTTGGTCCTGGGTGTAAATTATATCCCCAATTAAATGCATCATCCTGGAATGTGCAAAGGCAGTTCTGTCCTCTCCCCATTGCTGCCACATTGGAAGGGACTCCCAGATGACCCAAGCTGGCTCACAGATGCCTAACATTTTCCTGACTATCTGCTTTAGATAATCATGATTTTGGACAGCAGTATTATTCTGCCTCTCAGTTTATCACTAGGGTAACAGAAGTTCTCCAGAAAATTGGGTCTTCACATTCTGATACAAAAGTAAATGAGGTGTCTTTTTCAATTTATATCATGCTGCCTGTTTTTCTCCACAAAGAATAACACAGTGCCCCAAAGTGGTGGGTTGGTCTAACTGAATTTGCATGTAGTTTGAGTGTTGGTATGTTGGTGACATGAAGACTTTCCCACATGGTTAACAGGAGTCTCTCTTAGCTTCCCATTTCTATTCTTACTTGACATTCTTTTTAATAATTTTGTGGCAATGTCTTATTTAGACAATATTTTATTCAAGGTCGGGCAAGCAATGTATATCATAATAGGCTAAAATTCAATTGCTGACTGGTAAGAAAGTCACTCTGAAACTGTTCTAAAACTGAGACTTGGGTAGTATTCGTATATGTACAGGTTCACCTCAACAGAGATAAAAGTGTGTGTGTGTGTGTGTGTGTATGTGTGTGTGTGTGTGTGTGTGTGTGTGTGTGTGTGTGGCCTTAATGCATTGCTGTAAGATCCTTTGATTACTAAAATAAAATCAACTGTGATCTTAGAAAGGTATATACTACTTTGTATAGAATTACTGAAAAGCTCCCACAGTCTCCATTCACTTGCTCATAACAATGATCATCAGTGAGGACAACTGATTTCCTGTGACCAAAGCAGCAGCAGCTTGGTCTGACTGCACAGCTGTTCAGCAGGCTGGCTGGGTTCCATCTAAGCTGCACAGCTCTTTTAATCATTCTCCCCAACTCAACAGACCCTTTCCCAAGTAATTATATCAGTACTTTTCAGTTCTTCTGGGCAAGTGCATTAATACCCAGTCATAGCAAGTATGATTTTTCCCCATTGATACAGGAGGGATATTTTAAGTGTTGGTCTTTTTCAAAAACAATTCATTTTCTTGATCTATGTCCTCATAGCCCCTCTTTGACACATGACAAGAAAAACATTGTTAAGATGAGAGCAGCCACCTGTTCATATGGATTGAAAAAGTTAACTGCACATAAAGGCAATAATGTCAATGACAGGACTTAGCACCAATAACCATCTTTTTCTGGAGCAAATCTAAAGAGAGCTCATTTCCAGTTTGAAATGTGAAAAAATTAGACTTCATACTGGTAAATATTTCAAAACTAATTTTTCCCTTTTTGTTTGTTCAAGACAGAGTCTCTTTGTGCAGCCTTGGCTGTCCTAGAACTAGCTCTGTAGACCAGGCCAGGCTTGAACTCACAGATATCTGTGTACCTCTGCCTCCCGGGTGCTGCAATTAAAGGTGTGCACCACCATCACCAGGCTTTCAAAACCAATTTATGTAAAATATTTGGAATTCTTTCAAAAAGTGCCAAAATTGTATTTCATATGGAATATTCCAATAGCTTACACTGACTGCCCATGAAACCCATGTTCTGTAATATAGGATATGTGACCCCTTAGTGTACTGCTTACCTGTCATGTGAGTCTTTGTGGTGACAAGTGTAGTATGGTTGAAATGTAAAGTGTTGTTGAAATGGTACCAGTTTATTAAGAAAGTAAACCAAGTAATACACACTGCAAACCTAGCACCCTCTGCTCTCAATAGCATGGACTCTAGGTCATTTTCATCTATATATTTTCTTGGCCACAGACAAACAGTTCAGTAAGCTGTGAAAAACTGTGATTATGCTATTTGTTCAAGTGTCTTTTTTGCTGATACACATCAATTTTGCATCATTGATACAAATTGCTTTATAAAATGTCTATGAATCTAGCCATTTGGTTCCAGTTTTAATTCAATTGTGATATTTTACTTATACAATCAATAGTTACTAATTGTAAGTAACATTTTAGCACATAAAAATTATAGAAATAGTGAGTTTAATCTTAAAATTGATTTCCCAACTTCAATGAACGTTTTTAATTTTAGGAGTTTTCTTTCTGAAATAGTGTCTCATATATTCTGAGCCAATTTCTTATTCACTATGTGAACTTGAACTTCTGACCCTCCAGCCTTTAGCTCTCACATGAAAGACCAAGGTGACTGCCAGTACACACTGATTCCATTTGCATTTTTAATGAACGCATTTTACCAAGCAGTTAGTGAATGTTTGTTTTAGTAGATTCTGCCCACTGATCTATTTACTAGGTCATTTCACTATATTTATCATAGCTTAGTCAACTGTTCATGATGATTTTCATTTATCTAGGTTTCTGCTTTGCCATTACGTAAGTATTTTGGGACTGAAAAAGGTTTGCCTAACCAGCACTGTAAGCCAGGCTGAACTTGACTTAATTCAGTGCTGACGCTACCTTACAGTTTTGTTTAGAAATGGCTGTTCCTATCTGCCTTCATCTTAAATTCATATACAAAGCACTAACTGGGTATAGACTGTCAGTAAGAGTTTTATGAATTACCAAGGCCTCAAAACAAATTTAATCTACTGTTCTCAGAAAAGGTGAAATCCCAAAGAGTTTTATTTGGTCATAAACAAAAAGACACATTTCAGAAAGAAGACTCAATACATGTGATTTTATAGATAAGCTATGGCAGCACTGAGTGTGCTTTGTGGAGGGAAACAGAGAAGTCAGGGCTGGAGCCCAAGGGAAGCAGGATGAACCACCCTCGCACGGAGCACCACCCACTCAGCGGGAACCTAGCATCTATCCACACAGAGTTTCACCCATGCCTCTGTAGAGATTTATACACTGTGAATAATAACTGTGATCTAGCTTTGAAATAGTAAATACATCAGGACTCAGAAGGAGCCCAGTGGAGGAGGATTCAGTTAAGAAGCCTGATGATTTTTGTGTGCTGAATTTGTCTTGTAATTTATTAAGACACTAATTCTTAATGATGATACTTTTATGCTTTTACAGTTGAATTAATAGTTGTGTTGCTTAGAACACAGAGAAACAAAAGGCCTCTCTCTATGTGCCATAAAATGCCAAACTAATCGAAAGAGTCACTATGGGTTGTGTTTGCAGGTAGTTTCCATAATCAGCTCCCTGGAAACTGTCAGTGACATTGAGGAACGTTTGAGCCCTGTCACTCATGTTCATGTACCTTAAATCTGTAACTGCCCTGGAGCCTCGAGATTTGAGCTATGTGGTCAACCTTAAGCCCCTTCAAAGGAAAATGCAATTATTTTTCCAATTCTATTTTAAGAACCTACTAAATACTGTTGAGATTTGTAGAACCTACAGATGAAATAATCCTTACTGCATATGCGTAATTGATGTTAAAAACTGTATCCAAGTGGCATTGTTTCTCTGCTTCTATTCTTAGCAAGGAAGCAAGTGAGATAATTTAAAACATTATCTGTAAGGTTACAGAAAGCTTATTTTTTATATTCTTCTTACGAGATTATGATTTCTTTCTCACTATGCTGTAAGACTTTTCATTATTATCATAAGTGGATGTTGAACTTGATCAAATTCTTTTCTGCGTGTATTGAGATAATTGTTTTTTTTTTTTTCTTTTCTTTTTTTGTAGTATGTTACTTTGGTGAATTAAATTTCCTGCTAGGTTTAATCAACTTGTATGCCTTGGATAACTGCCACCACTCAGTACTTTGATGTGAAATGCTGTTTTTTTTTAAAATACAGTATTGAATAAGATCTGCAAATACACAATTAAGGATATTTCCCACCGTGCGGAATGACTATGGTCACCATTTTGCCGGACACTGTCATTGTCCACTCATTTCTTTGGCATTGCAATAAAGACAAATCCATAAAATGAGTGGGAAAATGTTCTCATTTTATTTTCTGAAAATTTTTATGTAGCTAACATTACTATCGGCCTACATATTTAGGAAAATTTGGCAAAAGAAATCCAAATAGATTTGTTTTGCAATAGAGAACTTCAACATTAGCAGTTCTTAATCCACTGCACTTCTGGCTTTTCCATGAGCATCAGTGTTTTGTCTTCTGTAGAAATAATCATTTCGTCACAGTTGTTGAAATTGTGGATATAAGGGATATGCAATATTTCCATATTATTCTTTATTGTCAACAGAACCTTTATAATATTTAGTTTCTTTGCTAGTTCTGGTTGTTTGTGTCTATTCTAGAATCCTAATCTCAGTCTCTGTTTTTCTCCTCTCTCTCCCTCTTTGTCTTTCTCCCTGTCCCTTGTCTGTCTTTCTTCCCTCGTGTGTGTGTGTGTGTGTGTGTGTGTGTTTGCATGGCATGTAAGGCCATGCATGTGTATATAAATACATAAATACAACATGCTGTGTCTGTTTATGTTGTTTCTGTGCATATGGTTTCAGTACTGATCACTCACAAAAAAACTATCAGCTTAAGAGCGGGCTGCAGTTGTGGGGGCAGTTGAAGAGAAAGTATTTAGAGGGGCTGGTTTGAGGAAAGGAGGAGAACTGATAGCATTCTAGTTCAGTGTAAAACATATTTTAAAGTTTTTGTGTATACGGTACAATAATGTTACTGGTTAGAGAGTGAGACCTTGGATATCAAATACTATAATCTCAAAGTCAGTTATTATGTGTTATAGGAAGTAGGAGAAATAAGTGAAGAGAGATTTTCAAATCTATCTGCCAGGTGATAGACACCTTCTTATAAATTTCCACTGGGCTCAATGTTGGGTACCTGTAATCCTAGTGCTTGGGAGGCAGAGGCAGGAGGATCTCTGTGAGTTCAAGGCCAGCTTTGTCTACAAAGTGAGTCCAGGACAGCCAAGGCTACATAGAAAACCCTGCTTCTAAAAAAAAAACAAAACAAACAAACAAATTCTCACTGTTTTTAAATTCCCACTTAAAGAAAAAAAAGAACCAAAACATGTACAGCTGCCTTGCCCAGACCAACTGTAACTCTTTAGTATTTCTGACTCATCCTGTCAAATATTGGGAATTAAGCATAGGCTACTCAGAAGAAATGTTAAGTAAACAATTAAATATATCTGTGTACATCCTGAGAAGTGTGGTTAAGTTGTAGGAGCTCCATACATGTAGGTAAGGAATTGCATAGTCTCTGCTGTTCAAAGCAATACATTTTGGACTCTTACTTATGTGAGCCTTTAAATGATTCTGATCTAAGCAGCAGAATTTAGATCTCGTGGATCACACCAAATTTGCTATAGAAGAGACATTTACTCCTATAGCTTTGATAAGTACACATGCATATGGTTGTTTTTATCTATTTAGTTGTGGGATAGCAACAGATAACTCAAAAAACTCTGAGGTGGTCTAATCAGTTGAGTACCACAGCACAAAACCATAGAGTGAAGTCAATGGCCTTTAAGTTTCCCTCAAATGCATGTGATAGTATTCTGTTCAAGTTTATGTTTCCAAATTAGGGTGTGACCATTAGCATTTGGACCTTGAGCAGGTAGTGGGTTTTGCCATACAAAATTCTTCAGGCTAAGAGGTAGTAGGGTCAGAGGCTACACTCAACTCTCCTCTCAAGGACAGCTCAGATCTAGGCATGATGGAAGTGGTGAGACCTGCATATTTGAGTCCTAGGCTGAAGCTGTAACAAGATGAGAATTTGCTGAGTGGAAAGAAGAGTTAATTGTATTTGGCATGCAAGAACTTGTTGTGGTGCACAAAAGCTTTTGAAATACTTGGACTTCGTAATACTGTGGGCAGAAGCATTTGCAACTGTAAAAGTCTTCCTGATCTACCTTATACACATTTTTATTCAAATGACATTAGTTTTCAAGTGCTTTGAATGTCCTTTACACACTGTGTTCTGCTGTTGTACCGTCAGAACCAGATTTCAGGGGAGATGTTGAAAATGAGCTTTGCTGAATCCTCCGCAGCCTTGGAATCTTGAGAAAATCCCCCTTCTTTGTGTTTTCCTTGAATATGATTCTATGTTTTCTCTAAAAATAGTATTCAAGAAAGATAAGATGAGTTAGCTTTGTATTCATCCTCCAATGATCTGTGAAATTGCTACATTAACTTGACTACTTATATAGAAAAATACACTATAGTTTCTGGACGAACGAGGACCACTTTCAGTGAAATAGGAATCATTAATTGATGGGGTTCCCAGCCTCAGTACATACATCTATAACACAACCCTTGCATTATATGTTGATGGTACATAACTAAAGGGGGAGGGGAAGAGAATTTAAGACCCACAGAAAAGGGAAACCTCCTGTAAGATTGTATGTTCTCGAAAGGACATGGACAAAATGGCTGCCTAAGTAAGACATGAGGAAGGAAAACACCAACATGCAAATATGAAAGGCAGAAATCTCACAAGGCCCCAAGCCTACCGTGAATTAAAGGCAACTAAAAAGCTCTGCTGAAAGTGGAAGAATTAGTTTTCCCAAGGACTGAGCCTTCTAATTGGTTATCCAATATCACGTTTTCAATACTAAACAGACACAGCACACTGTGTGCATATATATATATATATTATATAATTAAAATATATTATTATTATATATAACATACATATATATTATATGAAATATATATATATATTAAAGAAAAAGAGGCCATGAATTTAAGAGGAGGGAGAATTGGTGTGAAAGGGCTGGAAAGAGAAAATGGAAGGGCAGACATCATGTAATTACATTTTATTTTTAAACATGTTTAAGAATATAAAAAATTATTGGCTGAAATCCTTACTCATATCATATATAACCCCCCCCCCTTCCCACATACCACACCATGACATTGTTTCATGAAGGAAAAATGACCTTGCATATTTCAGTATATTTTATATTAAAATATAGAACAAGAGGTAAATAAAATGAAACTAAAGATTTCCACCAGAATTCTCACTCTGGCCTCCCAGTCACCTCTTCCCTTAGCTCTTAGACCTGTCCTCCTAGGTCCAGCCTCCACACATGCTCTCTTAGGTCTAGCCTCTACATGTGCCATCCCTGATTGTCAATAGCCAATGGCTTCCTTACTCACTCCTGGCCTCTTCCCATTCCTACATTTGTTTTCTTCATAGCTTCTGTCTCCTTTTTAATTTTATTTATGTATTTAATTTAAATTTTATTTTATTTTATTTTTTTCTTTATTAATTTATAATTGTTACATCTCTATGGTTATCCCATCCCTTGTATCCTCCCATTCTCCCCTCCCTCCCATTTTCCCCTTATTCCCCTCCCCTATGACTGTTCCTGAGGGGGATTACCTCCCCGTGTATATGCTCATAGGGTATCAAGTCTCTTCTTGGTAACCTGCTGTCCTTCCTCTGAGTGCCACCAGGTCTCCCCCTCCAGGGGACATAGTCAAATGTGAGGCACCAGAGTACATGAGAAAGTCATATCCCACTCTCCACTCAAGTGTGGAGACTGTTCTGACCATTGGCTAGATCTGGGTAGGGGTTTAAAGTTTACTGCCTGTATTGTCCTTGGCTAGTGCCTTAGTTTGAGCGGGACCCCTGGGCCCAAATCTGCCTATCATAATGTTCTACTTGTAGGTTTCTTTTTAAAAAATAATTTATTCAGATTACATCCCGATTGTTATCACCTCACTTGTATCTTCCTCTTCTCCCTCCTTTCATCTTATTCCTCTACCCTAGAACTCTGCTCTGACAGAAGGAGACCTCCTCCCCCGCCATATAACCACAGCTTATCAGGTCTCATCTGGACAGCCTGCTTCTCCTTCTCCTTAAAACAGCTTTTCTGACTCTGCCTTGATTCTAAGCACAATCAGTAACATCTCATGTCCCACATATTCCATAAATAATTCTAGCCACTCAGCTATAATGAATTTTCCCATGTCTTCACAACTTCAGAGAAACAAAAAAACTACACCAAGATAATGTTTTTAGAGTTAATAGTTGTTCCTTATTTAATCTTGTGTCTAGACCAAGAAATCAATTTCTCACAGTACTCAATATACCTTTCCACTTAGCAAAAAAAAAAAAAAAGGAATACATTAAATTATTTAAATTTAACTTGAACCCAGGTATTAATGTGGTACATCAGTAACTCTCTTGCATAAGTGATCACAAACTTTCATTTCAGTGTTGTAATAGGTAGAATTACTTTTGTTTTAATACAGATCTGCATTAAGATTTTATTTATTTTCCACAGTCTATTATTGCAGTTATAATTGATTTATCTTTTTAAAAATTGTTATTGGATTTCAAATATTTGCCTTAAAGTAAATCCTGAGTATGCCATTTATACAATTATATTTTAGAATAGTAAACAAATTATGTAAACTTTTCTCAATTCAATAACTTATAATTTTGAGTGCCCTATTTATTTCACCTATGTTTTAATGACAAAGATATATTTTCTTCTTTAGAAATTAGAAGCAGTATTTATTCATGTCTATTTCCTCGAATACAACTAATAAGTATTATTCCAACTACCACTAATAAGTATTGTTCCAACAAAGGTATATTTTTAAGTACTATACAAATATCAGTTTGTGAAATCAATTTTTTATGTAAAGCTGGTGGCTTCAGAAGAAAAGGGGCTCTTTAGATATCTATTTTCAACTTTAAATTTTTTTGAACTGACTATGAGAGAGCATCATCTTTCATTTGTTTTCTTGATTTCTTATTTTATTTTTCTTATTATTTCTCCAATAAGGCCAGTGACTGATACCTGGACTGACTATTGAACTTTCTTTATACTTTGGTATTCTTTGAATGTGGTTTTTACTATAATTTTTGATTACCTGTTCTGGCATGATCACAACTTCCTGCAATATTTGTTTTACTCCCAAGGGAAATTAGTGTCTGCTCATAGCATTTATCTCTTATTATTTATTTATTTTTGTATTTGAAAACTGAGACAAGGAAGCAAGGAATTAATTTAATATTTTGGCAATATCTATTTCATTGGTCAATAATTTATTCTCATAACTTTTACTCTGCTGTCTTCTGCAGGGTGACCCCTGGTCATTTCTATATCTGAAACACATTCTGTGTAGTATTTTGACCTCCTGTCATATTTTTCATCCATTTTTCACTCTGTTCTCCATGCTGCCCTTTGTCTATTCCTTGTAATACCACATAACCAATATTTTGTACCTCAGATCTGAGCTGCTCCTACAGTTGATTACTTTTACAAATCATTTGTCATCTATATTGGATTTTAAATTTCTGTGGTATTTACTTCCAGGTTATACATAAACACTGTCCTCTGGGAAAGCTGAACATTAATTTTCTTTGATATTGCATCCAATTTCTCTTTTCATTTTTGTTTTGGCCTCTACTACATAGATGCAGATCCCCATTTTTAATCACAAACCGGACTTCTCAAGTTACTAATTGATTATTTTCTCACATATCATTTGTCCTTATTATTCAACATCGTTGGAAATTCTCTAGTGTTCCTTTAATTCTAATAATTTCACTGCTGTGAAGGCACCTTTGGTAGTGGATTTTATGTTAGTAAGAGTGCATGAGATTCCAGCTTTTACTATAGCAATTCAGAGAGCACATCTGCATATGAATGTCCCGCTTTCAAATTATTTATATAAATGCAATGCTTGTTTGTTTTTTTTTACATTTTTATTATATTTACCTAATTCTTTGTGTGGTAGTGTGCCAAACATTTCCACCGCACGCATGTGTGAAAGTCAGGACAACTTGCCAGGGTCCATTCTTTTTCCCTCTAACATATCTTGAGTTCTTTTTCCCGCTAACATATCTTGGGATTCTAACTCGGTCAGTCAAGGGAAGAGCCTTTACTTCCTAAACCATTTGGCTGGCCCATCTTTCTTTTAGTATTCATATTTCCCCCAATCTCAATATTTGTGAAATAAATTTATTGGGGGAAATCTCTTTGTTAAAATATGTCCCGCACTTGTAAACTTTTATGAGTTGTGTCTCTCTTTTTTTAAGTTGAAATTTTTTAGGACAAAATAATTGTAGATCGAAATAAACCCTGATGAGATTGACAGGCACTTGTGAGAAATGATACAAACACTGTCAACATGCCCTTGTCTTCCAATGGAAACACCTTTAAATACTGTCACAACCAGGATGCTGACACTGACACAATAAATATATAGAATATTCCTTCACCATGAGAAGTGTAGGTTGACATCCACAACAAACAGTTTCAAAGTAAACAACTACAGCAAACAAGCTTTTCTACTCCAAGCCCTGTTAGCATATGATCAGATTATGTTCTGCCGTATTTATAGGAAGCAGCTAGCACACACATAACCACTGAGAAATTGGCAGAAGCAAAGGTCTGTTCTCCCTTGCTTATTTCCTCTCTGGGATTCTCCTTGCTGTACTGCAGAAACCCTGAATGCTATAATCTGATAGCACAGAAGGCTTCCTGCTGCCATAGTTTTAACTGTTTCATTGAAATACACAGACACCCTTGTGCTAAAGCTGTAATTTCTGCTTCCAAGAGAGTAAACAAGTCAGCACCAAACATGTATGTAAAATTTACCCACGCATAGCGAGCCCTAGAATCTTGCACAACTTCCTGGAAACAGATGGCTTTACAATCCACCTTTCTTCTTTCTTGTGTTAGTGGCAGATCTCAAAGTCTAAAGGACAGCACTCCTGCTTTCCCTTAAATCCTGTCTTGGAAAAGAACCCTTGTCAAAAAGTGAGGAGAAATTTAACACAGCATAAGGTGAACCAATAAGTTTTAACCATTTCTACACACAATTAGTCCCAGATGTGACACAGAGTCAAAGCTGTAATTCAAACCACTCGTGTCTCATCATTACAAGTCTAACGTCATGAGAAGATGCTATTTCAATAAGTGTTTTTCTGTAGAAAGTGAATATTTTCTAAAATTTTTGGACAAAAATCAACAATAACAGTTGAATAGTAATTTAATAGGGTTTATTAAAATGGCTTCTATAGAAATTTCTTATTGCTGAAATTCTTGAACCAGAGTTGCATTAGCATGTGTGTTGTATGGGAGATTTCACTCAGTGGGGAATGACCTTATCATCACTGTAGGGAGCAGACTCCTCTTATCTCAAACAGAGAACTTAATTAGCAATCTTACCTTTGAGTGCATTCGGTCTTTTCTAGCATATTTTACACAGTCAAGCATTTGCAGGTTGGGTGATTTACTTGAGAAGTCAGGGCCCTGCATGACTCCTCTCTCTTGGGATTTCCTGGCTTTAGCTGAGAATCAGTCAACCTGATGGTGCAAAAAGAGTTTGCAGCTTTTAAGACGTCCTTTAGAATACAAATAGCTTTTGAGAAGAAATTTTCTAATGCCGTACCTCCCTGCGTACTAAAAGCAAAATAAGTAAATGAATAAACAACAACAAAAAGAATACAAACTTTGATTTCCAAATGGCCAATTCACCTTTTTCTCCCATAGAGAAACCGATTTTCTAAGATAAATTTTGGAAAAACACAAGAAATAAATACATTTTTAGTATTTGATACGTACTGTAAGCATGACTAATATTTTTGTTTTATTATTTGATTATTTGTCTATAGACTGTGCCTCCATTTTGTTGGGAAATTGTTAGCCAATTTTTGTGTAAGTTTTACTACATGTATTTATTGATTTTGTATGTGTGTGGGTAGCTGCGTTTGAAGATGGCATGGCAGAGATGTAGAGCTTGGAGGAGTCAGTTCTTTCCTGCAATGAGAGACTCTGGAGTTAAACTCAGGGATGTTTTCAGGCTGGATGCCAAATGTTCTCAGCCGCTGAGACAAGTCACTGGCTCCACGATGTCATTTTTTCTTCCCCTCTCATCTTATATATACAGAAACCTCACACACATGCATGCATGCACACAAGCACATATGCATGTGCAGCAGCACAACACACATGCACACATGCACCTTCACACACATGTGCTCTATTTCTGACTAAATATCAAAATATTCTTTGAAGAGGCTTGGCAAAAAGCATGGAGCACAGCCCTAGTCTGTGTCTCCTGGTCGCTCAATGTTCCACGAATATTTTCAATAACAGAAAACACCATTGTTTAATAGACAGTCTTCTTAAGAGTGTCATCACTGCAGAGGTAAGGAAGTCTGTTCTTCATCTAACATTTACGTATTCCTTGAGCATTCATATTCACGGAAAATAATGCTGCGATGTACTGAGTCTTTCAATGTAATTCAGAAAGCAATATTCAAATGTGTGACTCTTAGAATAAGATAACGCTTTGGCCTTTGACTTTAAAACTTTGGTTTTATCACTTTACAAAAAAAAAAATAGTTCTCATAAAAACTATGACAGAGCCTCCTTTTAATTTCTGAAAATAATAAAGATCTGGTTTGAAGCTATTTTATCATGAAGAAGTTATAAACACACATAATATATACACACTATATATACACACATATACATGCATACATATATAGTGAATGTGTACTTATACAGTTTTAGTATGGGCATTTTCTGAGTGATGTAGGAAGAATATTTGCTGCATTTTGCTGTTATTGCTGCTGTTGTTGTTGCTGTTGTTTTGTGGTACTTGAAGTGAAACAGACTTCCCTAGCTCTGTTATGATTGAACCACAGAATCACGCACACCTTCAGCTCCTCACGGGTCTTAGGCTTTGCATCCAATTGTAACACTGCCCCTTACAGCTTTCTGTCTTGTGTCTCTTTGTTCTTCTTCCCGTTTCTCCATTAACTGTTCCTTATTCTGAAAATGGTAACACTCGCAGTCATTATTTTAATGTGGCTTTATAATTGTGCCCAGGGCACCTTTACCATGTTACTAAACCACAGACAGGCAGCTGTTCTGAATTATATACATGATTTCTTTCAGTCCAGTTGAGTTGGGTCAGGGCTATTAAAATGAATCACAGATGTTTCAGAGCTTTGCAATCATAACCCCTTAGCACTCTTTGTTTATACCACACACTTACATCAAACAGCTGCTACCTTACATTTGAAATGATCCTATAAATCTTTTTCTTTACATTTCATTATAAACTTTAGTGCCAAGATAACTTAAACTTCCCTGCAAATCTTAAACATAATGTCCATGCGTTTTTGTTGATCCACAAAAACTCTACAACCAACATGCACAGACGCTATGAGTGATGTAAATAAAAGAATTATAGAAGCCATACTCCAAAAGGCTGTAGATGGTCTGGAAGGATAGTTTTGTTTTATAATTATGACTCAACTTCCTGGGGACAAGATTTACTTTATCTGGGCTGATAACCTCCGCAAACTGCTGCCCTTTTTGAATTTTCTCAGAGGACATTCCAGCAGATGAGCACTGAGGAAGTCTGTACATTTGGAGTCGTCCAGCATTTGTGAACAAGTGATGAATGAAAAGTGATCGTAACTGAAATAAAGAGAAGCCTTAGAAAAATTGACTCAATTAAGACATGCTGAACTTGGAGACTAAGAGCTTTAGCTATAGGATGGAAGATTCTGGGGTAAGGAGCAAAATGACATCTAGAGCTGTTACCACTAAAGCGTAGACTGTGAATATGGAAACAAGGGGCTTTGTTGACATGATTGTAAATATGAACCTCGCAATGGCAATGTTAGTGTGAATCATATAACTACCGGGAAGGAACACAGCCCATTGACACCTGGAATTTAATTCAGCGTTAGACTTCTCACTGACAAAACTGAAAATAAAATTATGGTGTTTTATAGATATTAAATCCATGGTAATTTGTTACAGCTACAACAGAGCACACATAAAGTCATCATCACTTCTCTGAAGTTAAAATTAACTTATTAAATTACTGAGAACTGACAAGATTATTTGAGTGTGAAAGGGACTTTTATTAATTTTCGAACATGTATTCAGAATGTGATATGACTTGTTTTAAAATGTATAAAGAAAATTAAATGTAGTAAAAATCTAGGTAAAATAGAAATAATTATTAAGTATGAAATAATTTATAGCCTTTTATAATACATTGAAAATGACGACAATCTGGACATGGCAAAATGGTAGACTAATAGTTAGTTTATAGCCAGTTAAAAATAAGATTTTAGATGCAGAATGTTCTTTTCAACATTTCATCTTGTTGCTTATACACATATTTCAGACATGAAGGAGACTGAGTGACAATTCTTGATGGCCTCATGTTACTCACATGAATTTCTAACCTTTCTATTCTGCTATTAATGAAGTAGCTTTTAATTTTAAGTATCACATAGAAATTTGTGCTCAACAATATACTAGATCCTAAATGTTTTAGCTTTTGTATTGGTGTTGCTGTTAACTGGAAGATATTCTTTTGATTTACATAAAGTGAAATGTGCACATTGCATCTGCCTATTTTCTGACTTTTTCAAGTGTCTAGAACTCTAAATTCCAAATATTCTAATATTCTGCATGCTACCAGACCAGCTTCTTAAATGTCTTTCCTCATCCTGTGAGATGAAATCAGCTGGAGCCAGGCTATGGGATAGTTGATTGCATGTATCTCTCTCAAATCAGTAGTTAGTGATATCAAACGGGAAACTTAGGATCTACAGCTATGGCTGGTAGAGGGAACAATCACACTGAAGGAAATATATCTCTCTCCCCTGCCTGAGTACTAGTGTTGTAAGTCAGGTGCTTTGCTAATCTGCCTTTAAGTGACTCATCACATCAGGACATCCCCACATCACAACCTGTCTTTCTGTCTGTCTATCTGTGTCTCTCTCTGTGTCTCTGTGTCTCTGTCTCTCTGTGTCTCTGTCTCTGTCTCTGTCTCTGTCTCTCTCTCTCTCTCTCTCTGTCTCTCTCTCTCTCTGTCTCTCTCTCTCTCTGTCTCTCTCTCTCTCTGTGTATGTGTGTGTGTGTGTGTGTGTGTGTGTGTCTTGTTCTCTGTGTGTGTGTCTCTGTTTGTGTTTGTGTTTCTTTCTGTCTCTGTCTCTCTGTCTCTCATTTCCCTACTCTGAGATAGGCTTTCACTTGCCTCTCCCCCAATGAACTTCTTGTGTTATATCTGTTGCTGGCATGGTCTCTGCAGCGTACTTTGGCCTGGAACTGCCCAGGTACTTTTCACTGCCTAATCCTAACACTGGGGTTGCTTTTCTTCCTGATATTTCAATGAAGTTAACAACTACCGTGCTACAATTCCAAACAAAAGGTGGAATCACATCATATGGAAGGGAACATTCAAGTCTGCTTTCTTGCTACTACGCACATCAGAAAATAGTTTCTCTCTCTTGCTCTTTGGGCATTTTGATATGAATATACAAGTTAAGTAAATTGTTCTGTGGATGCTAGAGGGTTGCCCTACTCTAAAATTTTAACTATTATCAATGAAGCTTCTGCGTTCCTCTTTGTAGATCTGTTTGTTTATGTTCCTGAGTAAATACCTAATATGGCTGGATTGTTTTATAGGAATACATTTAATTTTGTAAGAAAAGTGTATATTTTCCCCAAATCACCAAAACATGTTAATCTTGTCTCAACACAGTTTCTGCTGCAAGGCTTGGCCTAGACACTCATCCAGACAGGCCTTGCTCTGTCAGTCTTAGGCGGAAGACTTCAGCCTTAAAGATGAAGCTTTCTGGTGGTTTTTGCCCACAGTTCACACATTAAACACATACATTCTGCTCCTATTTGCCAAGATATGTAACTATAAATATTGTATTTTCATGCTTCTTTGCAAGTAACACATTATTTGGTTTTTTGAATGTTGAATGAAATTTACATACCCCAAATAAATCAATTGGTTCTAGTATATAATTCTTCTTATGTAAACTAGATGATGTTTGTTAATAAACTATTTTCATCTGTGTTCCAGAAGTATGCTTCTTTATCTGATTGTGTGGGTCCAGAGAGTTAAGACAAGGACAGTATACCTCCTGCAGTACTATAATATTGGTACTAGTTTTCAGTGCTTGCTGGAGTTTAATGTAAAAACCTACTCCAGCATAGTTTCTGGCTGAAGGTTGATTTTTATCTCTTTAACAAGTATAGGCCTGTTAAGCTTTTTCTTCCTCTGTCAGTCTTGCAAGTTCACATGCAGATATATGTGTATGTGTGTATCTATCTTGTAAAATTTATTATCACAAAATTGAACACAATATTATTTTATACCAAACACTTTTTTCCAGGTAAAAGGTCAAAGTTTTCTGCCATCTCCTTTGAGTTACTCTGTGTATTGATCCACCAAATCTGCTTACCTTATAATCATGAGCTCCACTGTGCTGTTCTTCACGCGATAGCTCTCATATTTCTCTATGCTGTGGGAGTCAGAAAAGGCAAGAATGTCATTTTTGCTTTGAACAATCCTTTATGTGTTTAAGAAAATTATTTTAAATTTACATAAATGTCTGTTAAATTTTTACACTTCTCAGTTTCAGACTAAAGATTTTCCTTAACAATTCCTTTTGTCTGTTGGGTCCATGGACACAACACTTCCTGGTAACCTCCATTTTTTTTCTGCAAAAATAACACATTGTACCTTCAGCCTCCTTGACCATATCTCTTAGTGTGAAAATTTGGTTTCAGAATTGATCCTGGTCGAGTTTTCTGGATATTTTCAAGTGTCTTCAGAAATCTACAGTTTGTTGAAATATTCATTTATTTAGAAATTGTTCACCTGTGTGAAATGAGTCAACCTTTCCATTACTATTTTGTCCTTTATTATTGTTCTTGGCAGTTTGCTCTCAGTGTGTCCAACATGACCTTATTTTTATTTACCTGGTGGGGTAATTTTATCATCTGGAGCCTGCTAACACATGATTGATTTTAGGTCATTCAGAGACTTGGAGCTTAGGTAACATCCCAGTATTATTTACTTTCTAAGGAGCTTCCCTATTTATTATTATTTTTTAACATCATTTGGTTTTGCTCCAAACTTTTGCCACTCAAGTTCCATCACTTACTTGTAGTAGCATCCTCTGTAAACTTCTCTTGGGCTTAAAGGCACAGGGATCTGTCTTATTATTCTCTTTTCTTCTGGTGTGAGTTTTTGGACATAGCTGCTTTCATTGTTCACACTTCTAAGTGTTAAAATCATTTCCCCTTCTACTATAGCCAAGGTTTTATAGTATCATCTGGGAGGGGAAGGGCTAAGAGGAAATATTGGCAGCATGAGTTCAGCATTAAGAATTGTACTAAATAAGCAATTCAACAAAATTACTAATGTTGATGCTGACTAAAATTAAAAATAAATAAGATTTATTTTGCACTTTTACTGGGCTCACTGATTTGGAAACCCAACCAGTTTTATACTTGATATAAAAGAAACGGTCACATGAAAAGATTAGTGATTTTCCTTGGGGAGCATCTTGGATGATGATATTATTTCATTTTAATGGAGACTTTTACCATTCTTTTTATTCCATTCTTCCATAGGAATCACTTCTTTCATTTTATAAAGAAGGCGGTAACAAAGCACATGACTGATCAGATTTCCACACTATCACAGCCGTTTCTAGACTCTCCGACTGTCACAATAAGATAGTCAATGACTGTTAAACAACTTCCTGTTCAGTCTGGGCAAATCAGTTCAGCCAATATTTACTGAGCTCTTTTGCTAAGAGCAGTATATAAAGAATCACAATTTTACTCTCCTTTTCCTGAAACATCCAGTTTGGTAAGTGATCGTGGACAGACAAGGGGTGATTTTTTTCACTTGCCAAATAAGTGCTTTGAGATCAGTAAACACCCAATTCTATGGAAACACACAGACAGAATGCCAAGCCCTGAATATTGAAGACAGAAACAGAAATGAGTTATAACAATGGAGATTTCATGTAAAGAGTCTGGGGGTTGGGAATCATGCTAAGCTACAATGTTGAATGTCTTAGATAAAAATCATGAAAGTATTTTCTTGGATATTTATGTGCAGTTTACCACTTACTGGTGGATTTGCCTTGCTCAAGTGGTGGCTTCCTCTCAGTGCTCTGTGATAGAATCAGTGCAGTGTTAGCTAAGTAGCTTATTAACACTCAGATTTAGTATTTATTCATTTGTATGGATTGAGATCACTGTTGATTCGGGGTGCATGTTCTTCATGGAAAAAATTTGGGTAGAGACATGCCTCCTTCTGCTTGCTAATTGAGAGAAAGCAGCCATAGTGAATGTAAGGCTCTATGCTGTACCTGAATGAGGGGTGTAAGTTAGTTAAGTCTATATAGTTTGGCAAGATATTCTACATTCAAAAGGTAAGCTTTGCAATTTAGAGAACATGGCAGCATCTTTCAAATGTAAAGAAAAAGTCATACAATGGTCAAAGATAACGCTGACAGTAGGTGGGAACTGGTTATAAGAAATATCTTCTTAAATGCAAATGAGTTTAGATCTTAGTCTAAAGATACTGAACCTCTCTGCTCACCAGACAAGTACTGTAATCTGATTTAAATGTAAATTCTCATTATATATCAGAACTGGATTTTTTCCATTGCTTATCTAGGAACTTCAGAAGGCATTAAAAGGAGCACAAATGAGCAGAGAGAAAGAACCTATCTAGAGTAAAAATTAAGTATGCAGATGAAGTTCACCTTAATATTTCCAAGAATTTAAGCAATCGTTGTGTGAATTATCTCATTTGGTTTCTTTCTTCTGAAGTTAGGCCTGTGACACAGGCGTGCAAAGCGAGATGGGGTGGAGGATAGACAGGTGTCCAAACCAAACTCCTTGCAGAATCACAATCCAATTCTTCCCTGTTGGGAATCAGGCTTTTATTTTTTTACTCCTTACTAGGTACAATGAAAGGAGCAATGACTCCTAGAGACTAGCATGAAACATGTAGAAAATGACTCCTTGAAATGTTTCCTATCAGGATTTAGAAAAGAAAATACATTTTGATAAAAAAAATACAGACAGCCATAAAAATCAGCCACATTGGAAAACTGGAAATTATCAGAGAAACACACAGAAAGGTGTATTAACAAAGTTCTCTCATTTAGATAAAATTTAAGCTTTTCTGAGCTACATAAAGAGCCTTCCCTTTTACCTTTCTTATGTGAATACCTCTGACATCTATGAATAAGAGCAAAGATTTTGGAGATAATCAAAAAGTGTCAACAAATTAACAAAAGCACATGGAACTCAAACATACAAAACTATATATGCATCCTTCTAAGTCAAAGAAAGAAGCAGGAGGGAGGAATGAGGACAGACAAAGGCACAGGCCTTGGCTCCGTGTTGTGCTTCCTCTGCCTTCTCAGACTCAGGTCCAGCTGCATCAGTTAACTTCTCCAGTGGATCTGGGGACATTGGCTCAGGTCACATACTGGGGACTCTCCTGATCGGGCCATGCTTTTCTTCTCTGTACTCACATCCTTCTTTCTGTCCGTTTTTCTTCCTTAGTTTTTAACAGCATTTGTAACTCAGTGCCAGGTTGATCACTGAACTATGTCCTAGCAGAAATTATATGTGCAAATTGCATTTTCTGTAATCTGAAATTGCACACAGTACAGAAAATTTTAAATTTTAAATTTTAAAAAGATTAAAAAAAAATCTCTGAATGTAGACCCATGGCTAGGCTCATTGTGGGTGTGTTTACACGTAATATATATGGGATCCAAGAAATGTTCTCTAGGTTCTCATGGGCCAGCTGGAGACCATGCACATTACTCTATTTAATGCTCACCATGACAGTGTGAGATGATGCTATCCTTCCCACTGACAATGAGAAAGCATAATGTTCCAGAAGGAAGATGTTGTATCCTTTGGGTGGATACTTACTTTCTCACTTTCTCTGCAAAACCGCATACCTTGAACAGACCTCACCCTACATGTGCATTTTCTGAAGGAATGACTTTTAATAGTACATGCTTTAAATGACACAAGTCTAAAAATACTAAACTCCAGATGAGGGACCTCCACACGATCATAAGAACTATTAATTAATGCAAACATTGTGGAAAACCACTTTGGAAGTCTCTGAAATATGTGAAATGTATCTACTATATAATCTACAATCTTAGTCCTAGATATGTAATGAATCAATAATATGTCAATGAAATTATATACTCCCATTTTTGAAGCATTTTCATAATAGTCAATAAATAAATAAAAAATTCCCACAACAAAACAAAACAAAACCCCAAAGTGCCTATCAACTGATAAAGACAATGTGAATATAAAAATTTATAAAATCCTACAATTTACAAATATCTACATGAATAGAAACAGTAATCACTGTTTTAATTGATATAAACCAAGCACAGCATAGAACTGCCACATGGCATCATTCATGCATATAACATAGTTTTAAAGTTAGTGTCATACAACTTGAGAGCAGACTAGCTGCTATCACAGAGTAAAGATAATAGTTGGAATGGAGGATTGCAAAAATATTGATGACTCATATTAAGCCACAGCCGTATAGGAGACAGAAGTTCTGCTATGCTACAGATAGGTGCAGATGTGAATAATGTTTGATATTAGTGCCCTCTGTATTAAAAAGCCAGAAAATTATATTTAATGTTTTCACCAAAAAGACAAGCCAATGTGTAAATCTTTGAGTGTAATCTGATAAAACATTATACAGTGCAAATATGTATAAAATCATGTGTCATCCGATTAGTATGTACATAGTCCAATATTTATTTATTTTGATATGACAGAAAATTTAAATTAAAATATGTATTTAGCCTATCTATATTTGTTGTACATTTATTTGAACCATTTTTTTTTCAGAATGCAAAATTCACAGATAAATTTATCAGGGACTCCTGGTTTCTTGAACTCTAATGTTTGTTGGGAAAATGTTTCTTTACTTTTAGATTTAGATACTATTATCAAAGACTATTCAAATAGTTCAGTAGAAAAATGAATCCATCTCATCTTTACTGTATCCATTAAAGTACATCATAATCTGGCCATTTTCATTTCTTCAAACTCCATCAGGAAAAGCAATCTACTGAAAATGCTTCAATCTGTGTGATTTCCTCTAACATTTTCAACTGATTTACTCTTCCCAACTTTGGCCTCCTACATTACTTTTTGACTTTCTGTACTTCTTCTCAAATTGCCTCTCACCCAACACCATGTCTTTTAATCACTTTTTATAAATTTATTTTCTGTCTATATTGTTTGAATAATCTGCTGTTATCCTGGATTACAAGCCATTGAATATTAACAGTATTTTTGGCTGTTTGTAATTCTTTAGGTTTTATTCTTGTTTTTCTGATAATAACTCTCTGTATTGGGGAGGATTTATCTGTGTATTTTCACATGAGGAAATCCTCTATCAAGGAACTCCATACCTGTGACAAAATATGACCTTTGCAGTATGCACAAGGCCAGTCTCTTATCAATTCTGTATCATTTGAGAACATAGTATGTTTCACTTGATTTCAATGAGCAGCTTGTGTATTTTTATGTGAAGGAGTGTTTTGTTTGCATGTATGTGTGTCACTAGCATTCAGTGACCAAGGAGGCCAACAGACGGTGCCATTAAGCCTGGAACTGAAGTTACAGAGGAATGTGTGCTGCTCCATGTAGATGCTCTCTATATAAGAACAGCAAATGTTCTTACCTGCTATGCCATCTCTTCAGGCCTTGAAATCTATTTTTTATCAATAGTAACAAATTATTTGGACAAATGTTAGGTGAGTGATCTTTTTTGGATGAGCTTCCTATTTTTAAGTTAGTTTTAGTATACCAATATTCTAATGAGCCTAACGAGGGACATTATTGTTATTGCCACTGACAATGTTATGGCTACCAAAAACATCCAGAGTGAAACGATTCTTTCTGACTTTTGCTCCTTACACAGTGACATCATACTTACTTCTTTCATGCCAAATAAGATTGCCACCACACATATATCCAAAACAAATTACAACTTATATCTAATGCCAAAGTTTTTTGTTAACTTTTTCTTTAGTGATCCAAATAAGAATACCTCTTTTTCTTCTTTTAAGAATCATAGATATATAAGAGAAAAACTGCATTAAATCTAATTATATTGAGATTTTCCTTCCTCCATCACTATACATTTTTCAAAGTGCAGACTATTCCTATAAGGTTTAAAAGGTTAGTATTTCTGTTCTCATTTTTTAAGATCAATAGAACAAGATGAAGATTTAAGTGACTTGGGCCAAACAAATCTATGGACCCCTGCGACACCAGCTGGTGCTGAGCATGGCAAATTGTGCCTCCCACAGAGTACTGAACAGCTATACCAATGCGGGTCAAGAATGTGAAATGTAAATCAAAGGGAAGAGCAGAGAGCCAGTGAAGCAGTTGACAGTGTGCAGTGACCCAGAATCTAATGAGCATAAAATGTCAATAAAGACCATAGTAAGAGAGTTGCTGCTATCATTTCGGTAATTGTGTCTTACCATCTAAAGAGAAAGAAAGTCCTGAAACAAAATAAGTCATACATGAAGAAGCATCTAACATACGAAATCTGCTCCCCTTTTTACCTACTGTACCATTTACTTGGGAAATGAGGAATAATTTTACACCACTAAGTACAAAAGGCGCTTCCCCCGTGTTTGGATGGTGTTCGTGGTAGTAATGTTTGCACGGCTTCTTTTCAACTCCTTATTACGTGGCATTGAATGTGTGTATGAAACCGAAATATGACTTTGGCATTTATTCACAAAACTTTTGAGTACATAACTAATACTGTGCCAGATGTTTTTAATGCTTTACTGAACTACTTATTCTACTTGTGTTATTGTGAATGTTAATCTCTTATACATATTGACCTGGATTTAGTATTACCTCGAAGAAGACACATCTGAGCACATCGTTGACTGTATTTCTAGTGAGGTTTAACTGAGATAGGAAGACCAACCCTGAATGTCAATGGCACTGTCTCATAAGTTGTGCTCCCAGACTGGCTAAAAAATAGATAGTAAAGAAAGTCAGGTAAGTGTCTCTGTCTCTGTCTGTCTGTCTGTCTGTCTCTCTCTGTGTGTTTCTCTCTCTCTCTCCCTCCCTCCCTCCCTCTATCCCTCTCTCTGTTTCTTGAGTTTGAATGTAGTGCCTCATGGCTTTTCTGTCATGACACTGAATCCAGAACACTTTCCCACTTACTGCTTCCCTTAATTAAGTAGTTTCAGTAGCAATATTATCTTTGTGCCTATCTATCTATTATACTGCTCCCCTAGAAAATGTTTCACCTTCCCCAAAGTTTATGACAGACATGTATGTATAATAACATCCAACAGCATCCTCACCATAGCACCACACCACTCTTCATCACCCTGCTAACTAGAGCATCCTTGGTACCTAACGAGGATCACTTGTCCTCCAGACCATGGCTATGTTTCATTTGAGCATCTTCAACAAGAATGGAGGTAGGTTTCCTCTAAGATTGCGGTGATGATTCTTCTCTTGTCCACAGTCACCACTAGTGGAACACTGTTTCTCTTGTCCTGTGAAGCTGTCCCTTGACACATGCTTAGTTCCTTTCTACAAGGCCTTCCTTTTCTCTTCCAAGCCATTTCAGTCCTCTGTGCTTTGACACACCCACAGGCAATTTTCCAGACCCCGTTCACACATCACTATTCTGAAAACTACAAAACTCAGAGTGTAAACCTGCTTATGAATTCCTGATATTTTCATTTACTTCAGCATTCCTATATCTTTCTCCATCATGTTTATTAGTTGCCTAATTTTTTCCAGTGTTTTACTCCATGAAGACTGGAAACAGGACTCCTTACTGTATCAGCCTCCTACCATAGCTTTAAGATCTTCTCAGAGGCATATAGTGGTTTAAACAGAATGAAGATTTTGTTTTTGTTTTCTTTTACCTGTGTTTGTTTTTGTGTTGTTTGGGTTTTTTGTTTGTTTGTTTGTTTTAATTTCTAGATGACAGAACTCAGGAATGAGTGTTAACTACTCCAAGTTCAAGGTATCAGCAAGACAATGTACGTTCCCACTGGAGAGAGACTATCAGAGAATCCAGTTACTTACTTCTAGCTTATACACACTGCAAAGCATTCCTTAATAATAAAGCATTCTTCCAGGAGTAGGAAATATTGCGGGAGCAGAGCATATGGATTTCTCTGGAAGAAGTCTCTTTCTGACACAATAGAGCTCATACACATATGAACTCATGGAGACTGTAACAACATGCACTAGACCTGCATAAGATCATGAAGACAGAGACCGAGGATGAAGAGGGCCAACTGGAAATGAGCTCCTACCCCTAACTGGGAAGCTGTTCACAGCTGACAACCCCTTGCAAAAGAAAAATTAGTTTTATGAGTTCCAAGATGGCGGTGCCTACCACACACTATATCTGATCTACTGCATGGAGACCAGGGATCAGATTGGGAGGCACAGACTACAGGAACTGGAGAACACTAGGTGAGTGGGGTCCCACACAGTGCAGAACACAGGTGGGCGTGGCCCTGGGTCAAAAAACAGCCCACAGAGGACCTGAATCCACTCTCCAGGCTTTCTAATGGAACTCACCTGTGGACTACAGCCGG
This sequence comes from Acomys percivali, assembly GCA_907169655.1. Classification (NCBI taxonomy): domain Eukaryota; kingdom Metazoa; phylum Chordata; class Mammalia; order Rodentia; family Muridae; genus Acomys; species Acomys percivali. The sequence goes on from OU015749.1 coordinate 77,836,261, forward strand.
CATCTATAGCCCAGGCATACAGTGTGTGATAGTAGAACACAGGAGCTTCTGGCCTGGGAAAGTCTCAGGAAAACAGGTGAATCTGTCCTCAGACACCCCCACTCACCACGCCCCAGGCCGCGAGGAGCTCCGGAGGCTGCGGCAAAGCCCACAGCGCCCAGCAACAGCACGTGGTCTGGGCCAGTCTGCCCAGAGGCAGGCAGCTGGCCTCAGAAGACCGAGCCTGCAGAATTGGGCTGATAGAACCCAGCCAGGACAGTCCCCATGGTCTAGCAGGGACTCCCACGTTTGTGGGAGAAGCTGGAGTGCCCTGAGGGTCTGGAAGGGGGTCTGAATTGTGGCCACAGCACAGTGGGACTGAACCACCAAAGGTGCACAATCTAGACTGGTGTGCTATCTAGACTGATCTGGGCAGGAACCTGATTGTGAACCACAGCAGTCTGGGCCTGGACAATTGAGCAGTTAAACCCTGGCCTGGTAAGTCCCACATACTTGGAAGAGGCTAGACTGCCCCGAGGGGTCAGGACAGAAAATTAAACAGCGGCCCCCAACACAGCTGGTCTGAATCCCCTCAGTAGCATGAACAGAAGAAAGAAAGAAAGAAAGAAAGAAAGAAAGAAAGAAAGAAAGAAAGAAAGAAAGAA
>OU015749.1:77836914-77866284 GCA_907169655.1 Acomys percivali
GAAAGAAAGAAAGAAAGAAAGAAAGAAAGAAAGAAAGAAAGAAAGAACGGACTTCTCGAAATCCAGTGAAAATTAAGGAACAACATATCCAAATTTGTGGGACACATAGAAAGTGGTGCTAAGAGGAAAATTTATTGAAGTAGTGACTTTATTAAGAAATTGGGACCATCTCACATAAGCAACTTAATCACACATCTGGAAGCCCTAGGAAAAAAAAGAAGCAGAAACACCTAAGAGGAGTAGACATCTGGAAATAATCAAACTCAGGGCTGAAATCAATAAATTAGAAACAAATAGAACAATTCAAAGAATCTACAAAACCAGAGGCTGGTTCTTTGAGAAAATCAAGATAGACAAATCGTTAGCCAAACTAACTAAAAGTCAGAGAGAAACTGTCCAAATCAACAAAATCAGAAATGAAAAGGAAGACATAATAACAGACACTAAGAAATACAAAGAATCATAAGATTCTACTTTAAAGGCATATATGACACAATATTTGAAAATCTAAGGGAAATGGACAATTTTCTTCATTGATTCCACTTGCTAAAATTGACTCAAGATCAGATAAACAAACTAAATAACTCTATTTCTCCTATAGAAATAGAAGCAATCACTGATAGTCTCCCAAGCAAAAAAACGCCCAGGGCCAGATGGTTTCAGTGCAGAATTCTACCAGACCTTCAAAGAAGAGCTAATACTGATACTCTTCAATCTACTCTAAAAGATAGAAATGGATGGAACATTACCAAATTCATTCTATGAGGCCACAGTCACATTGATATCTAAGCCCCACAAAGACCCAGCAAAAAAAAAAGAGAGAATTTCAGACCAATTTCTCTTATGAACATTGATGCAAAAAATACTCAATAAAATGCTTGCAAAATGAATACAAGAACATATCAAAGATAGCATTTACCATGACCAGATCAGCTTCATTCCAGGCCTGCAGGGATGGTTTAATGTATGGAAAACCATCAATGTAATCCACCATATAAACAAACTGGAAAAAAACCCCACATGATCATCTCCTTAGATGCAGAAAAAGCATTTGACAAAATCCAACACCCATTCATGTTTAAAGTATTTGTCACTACTTGCAAAACTCAAGTCCAAGTGGATTAAAGACCTCAACATAAAACCAGAGACACTAAGTCACTTAGAAGAAAAAGTGGGAAAGAGCCTGGAACACAGTGGCACAGGAGACAACTTCCTGAACAGAACACCAACAGCCCAGGCCTTAAGGTCAACAATTAATAAATGGGACACCATGAGGCTATGAAGCTTCTGTAAGGCAGGAGATACTGTCAACAGAACGAAGCAACAGCCTACAGACTGGGAAAAGATCTTCACCAACCCTTCATCTGACAAAGGTCTAATATCCAAACTATATAAAGAACTCAAGAAAGTAAACACCAACAAACCAAATAACCCAACTGAGAAAGGGGGCTCAGAACGAAACAGAGAATTCTCAACAGTGGAATATCAAATGGCTGAGAAACACTTAAAGAAATGCTCAACATTTTTAGTCATCAGAGAAATGCAAATCAAAACAACTCTGAGATTCCATCTTAAACTCATCAGAATGGCTAAGATCAAAAAGTCAAGTGACACCACATACTGGCAAGGTTGTGGAGAAAAAGGAACACTCTTTCATTGCAGGGGGGAATGCAAACTTGTAAAATCAATTTGGAAATCTATCTGGTGCTTTCTCAAAAAGCTGGGAATAAGGCTTCCTCAAGACCCAGCTATTCCACTCCTTGGAATACACCCAGAAGATGCTCCATCAAACAACAAGGACATATGCGCAACCATGTTCATAGCAGCCATTTTTTAGAAAATCTAGAACCTGGAAACAGCCTAAATGTCCCTCAGTTGAAGAATGGATAAAGAAACTGTGGTACATATACACTATGGAATACTACTCAGCTATTAAAAACAAGGAAATCCTGAAATTTGTGGACAAATGGTTGGAACTATAAGTGATCATACTGAGTGAGGTAACCCAGAAACAGAAAAACGATCATGGTATATACTCACTTATAATTGGACACTAGGCCAAAAGGCATGTCCCATGAAAGTCTTTACTTAGTAGGAGATTGGGGCATATGTGAGGACATCCCACTGGGACTCTACATAAGGGAAATATAGGAGAGGGTCTTAGAAACCTACAAGAAGAGCATCATGACAGGTAGATCGGGGCCCAGATGTGTCTTCTCAAACTATTGTACTAACCACAGACAATACAAGTAGTAAACATCGAACCCCTACTCTGATCTAGCCAATGGAAAGGACATTCTCCCATTCTCCACTACTATGTGGAGCACTGGGACTGACTCTGACATTAACTCTGGTGCCCCATATTTGACCACCTCCTCTTGGTGGGAGGCCTGATGGCACTCAAAGAAAGAATAATCAGGCTACCAAGATGAAACTTGATAGTCTGTGACCATATAGTGGGGGAGGAGGTCCCCCTTGGTCATAGACCTAGGGAATGGGAATAAGGTTAAGCTGGGAGGGAGGGAGGAACTGGAGGATACAAGTGATGGGATAACAATTTACTTGTAATCTGAATAAATTAATAAAAGAAAAGAAAAAGTAATTGTTTCTAATGGAGTTTCACTGGGTTTATTAACCATACTTAAAGGTAGGCATAATGCCCAAGGGTAGATACCCAACTCAAATTGTACTCAATGGTACTTTTGTAGACTTTCTGTCACATATTGCTCTGTTTGTTTCTTTTTATGTGTGTGTGGTTTTGTTTGTTTTTGTTTTGCTTTTTGGTCTTGGTTTAAGTTGTATATTTTGTTTTCTGAATTTGTATTTGTATTTGTATTTGTGTGTGTGTGTGTGTGTGTGTGTGTGTGTGTGTGTGTGTGTTGTATTATACTTAAAAAAAAATCTGGTCAGGCAGCAGTAAGGCATGCCTCTAATCTCAGCACAGGGGAGGCAGAGGCAGATAGTTCTTTTAGTCCAGCCTCATATGCATAGTGAGCTCCAGGAAAGGCAAGGCTACACAGAGAAATTCTGTCTCCAGAAACAAAAACAAACAAACAAACATGCATTCTGATTTGCTTTTGTTTCCCTGTTTGTTTGAAAATTCAAGTGTGGTCTTGATAGTCACACTGGTAAGCTACTCTTCTAGAGCAAAACATCTTATACACATTTTTTTTTTTTTTTTTTACCAAAAAGCCATCTAAGTCAAGCTCATTAAGAAGCCCTTCAACACTCTGAGGCTTAACTGAAATCCATTTATACTTCCCACTATTTTCTGACTTTGGCATTTCGAGGAACAGAGAGCAAGTTGGATCTTTCCTTTACAGAGCAGACCTTGAACTATGAGATAATGGCTTTTGTAACTAAAGACTTTATTTGCTGTATCATTCAAAATCAAGAGGCCGCATCCATTCAAACATCTTCCATCATGCCCTGAGATAACTAATATCGCATGTGGTTACTTGAGAGATTAATGTGAATAATATAATGCAGGTCCTAATATATTGATATTCTAAACTATGTTTTAAGTTTTCAGTATTGTAGCTTTATATAGCTTAAAATAAATAAAAGTCTGTTCCAGAAAAGTATAATATTGAAATTTTGGAAATGAAAATACGATATGCCATATAAGACCCAACAAAACAAGAATGATGTTTACTTTAAGTTGCCAAATACAAATAGCCAAATCACTATGAATGTAACATTTATATAATTCCTGATTGTCTCATGTTTTTTTCCTGCTGTATGTAGTTTATTTTACCCATGTGTAATAATATAAATGTATATGTTAAAAAATAAATGTAATCTAAAAATTTAAATATAGTAGAGAGTATTGATATGAATGATTATCACCAGTTAAAGGCAAAGAGGATAAATTAGAACATTCAGATGATAAGAAAGGAAAAAAGAAAGTACTAATGAAACATTTACACAATTCTTAGAAATTGTGTAAATTGATCTGAAACACCAAACTTACAGATTATGACACAGAAAAGAAGATGTATACATCAGAAATTTAGAAAACATATTCAATAAAATTACTACAGGATCCCAAGTGATGGGAAAGCAATAATCATCTTGTTACAAGAGTCTCTTAAAGCTGCAGAGATAAGCAACAGGAAACTCTCCACATATATCACACTAAGTATAACGAACAAAGAAATAATACAGAAAGCTGAAGGAGATCAGCACAAGTTACATACATCTGAAAGGTGGGAGTGGACTTTGTACTTTTTAAATGCATATACCTGATAAAATTGTGTTGCTTATATCAAAATGGCAATAAATATATTTTACTATACAAGCATTAATTGTATAAAATAAAGACATGTCTATGGGAATTTATTGTATTATATTTAATATATAATATAATTCAATTTCCTTATTTTGTAAGAGTTTAGCAATATCTTCTTATCTGGACATGTTGTGTATAAACTAAGTTCTCATTTATTTATTTAATGAGTGTATATAAAATATATACACTATTTTTTGGCACAATGGTTTTTGCAGTCTGTCTCTTTCTGACATTCTGATGTGATGAATACTGGAGAGTACTAGCCAAATTCAACATAAATATATTGTACTATGAGATATATATTATGGAGAAGTAGAATATTATGAATTCTTATGTTTTGGTTATGAGTACTTCAGTGAGTGGTACATGTGTGTATGTGTGTGTGTGTGTGAGAGAGAGAGAGAGACAGAGAGACAGAGACAGAGACAGAGAGAGACAGAGAGACAGAGACAGAGACAGAGAGAGACAGAGACAGAGTGAGACAGAGACAGAAAGACAGAGACAGAGAGACAGAGACAGAGAGAGATAGAGACAGAAAGACAGAGACAGAGAGAGACAGAAAGACAGAGACAGAGAGACAGAGACAGAGAGAGACAGAGACAGAAAGACAGAGAGAGAGAGAGAGAGAGAGAGAGAGAGAGAGAGAGAGAGAGCTTGTGTATGTGTTTCTGTCCGTGTGTCTATGTGTGGTGTAAATATGTAGTCATACATTTTCATTCATGTTGTATGTGTTGGAATGTAAAGGCAAGAGATTGAAGTCAGTCAGTGTCTTCTCTACCATAACTTTTGACACAGGTCCTGCCTCTGGACCTAACTGATTCATGAGGCTAGCTGATCACTGAGTCCCAGGTATTACCAGATATATGCTCATTTTCACCTGTTTAGAGCTGAGAATTCAATAGTATGTTGCTCTAGCCAACTTTTCAAATGGCTGCTGTGGATCAAACTCATGTTTTCTTGATTGCATGGCAGACACTTGATTGACTGAGCCTCTCCAAAGTACCTAGACATTATTATATTTAATATTAACAATATTGAAACATTTTTACTTTATTTCATTGTATAAATAAAGCTTATAAGAGTTAAACAATTAATGCTGTAACACTGTAGCACCAATACTGGAGGGATTGGATCTGTTGTCAGGGACTATAAAGTTGTTTCCTTCACTGAGATTCTGAGTTTCAAGAGCTTTTCTCTATTACACAAAGTGCAGAGTTTCATAAGAATATCTTCATTACTCAATTTCACTAAATAATGATCTTATATTGCCTTTCTTTGTACTATGTGTCTACCAAAATCTGGATTTCTAACCAAGTGTCCCAATTCAAAGCAATAAATTGAAAATCAGATTAGATAAGTTTTATGATTTCAGAAGAATTTAGAAGGTAAGACTATATACATGAAAGAGCCTTGTAATTTCAACTTCTGCTCTATATCTTTCAAATCCATTGATTAAGTGTTAGTCTCAGCTCAGTATGTGATTGGTTGAAACTTCCTGATATTTCAGTTATATCTATGAAGAAGGGTGTTTGTAAAATGCTTTCTGTAAAAGCTTTCAAAACTTTTTGTAAAAGAATTGAAGTGCAGCAAAGGAAAGATAAATGTGTTTATTTCAAGCTTCTTCTTGTTAGACTAAAAGGAGAGTTAGGTGCTGTGAAAGGCATTGCAATCCATTGCCTTTCGGCTTTAAAGTCAATGATATACATTAAACTATAGAACAAATGATATTATAAAAATAGCAATCATGCTTCAACAATTAGCTTGCATGTTTTGTTTTTAAATTAGAACACACCACAGCCCTGATTTGAAATTCTTCCTTCTCTTTCCCTTCTTCTGTCCTTCTTTCCTTCCATTTGGCAGTTTTGTCTTCTCCCATCCCCTTTTACACCACAACCCTGATTTGAAATTCCTCCTTCTCTTTCCCTTCTTCCGTCCTTCTTTCCTTCCACATGGCAGTTTTGTCTTCTCCCGTCCCCTTTTACTTTCCCTTCTACTACTATCTCTTCTTCCACCTCTTCCCTTTCCACTTCCTTCTTTCCCCCATCTTTTCTAACATTGCAAAACGTCTCTACCACACTGAAAGAAAACATGCTGGAAGAATCTACCCAGGCTCTGGGTAGGATTTATTAAATCTTCCAGCCTGCACTACATGGTCAGAGGACAGAGTATTTTCAAACAAGGGCCAGGGGCATCCTAGCACAAGATTCTGGAGGCAAAAAGGCAATAGGATTCATCTTCCAGGAATGATGCATCTGTTGGAGAAAGCTATACCCACCCTGTCTTGTAAGAAACTCATCAATGGACTAAGACAAAATGGCATCATTGATTCTAAGTTCTATGCAGTGTTAAGGTATAAATAAGAGATGACATTAGATAAAGGATAGAAATCTAGTTGGTGTTGGGAAGTGTCAGTGTTCTATTGCTGTGAAAAGACACCGTGACCATGGCAACTCTCACGAAAGAAAGTATTTAGTTTGGGCTTGCTTACTGTTTGAAATGTGTAGTCCATTATCATCATGGTAGGGAGCATGGAAGCATACATGCAGACATGATACTGAAGAAGTAGCTGAGAGTTATACGTATAGATTTTTAGAAAGCAGGAAGGAAAAAGACACTGGGCCTGGCTTGTTCTTTTGAAACCTGAAAGTTTACCTACCCTCCCAACCCCTATCTCATTGATATGCTTCCTCCAACAAGGCAATTTTCCTTATTCTTTCAAATAGTGCCACTCCATGGTGACCAAGCACTGAAATCTATGAGGCTATGAGGGTCATTCTCTTTCAAACCACCACAAGGAATAGTTCCAGGGTGTACCAGATGAGAGCAGGAGTATTTTGCTAGCATCCCCCAGTATCAAGTAGTTCTTAAGCATCATTGGTACCAAAGGCCGGTGCAATGGTGATCATTTTGGGAGTGCACCTGAAGAGGAAAGATGGGAAATTCATGTGAAGGAGAATTACAAAAGTAAAACTCAACTTCAGTCTTGAACAAAGGGCCTTGCCTTTGTTCTGTATGGAGATTTGAGTCTGAGGTCTCCATCATTTTCTCTAAGAATGTTCTAAATTTAGCTCATCTTGGTAAGTGACCAATTTCATAGATGTAAAATCAGATAAGAGAGAGAGCAGGAATGTCAGCTTTGCCTCAGGCCTGCTTGCTACCTGACCATTTCAGTTTCTGTCTTAGTGCTAAGGTGTTACTGAAACAAACATACTCTGCTTCAAACATCACTGAAACACAAGAAACTTCTTTATCAGAACCCTCGAGACAGCAATCCCAGTATCAAAGATCATGGAAGGCCTGAATTATGGAGCAAGTACCTCAGGCAACTTTCACTAGGTAGATGGTCCAATCAGGCTCTCTTGTGTTTGCTTCGTAACCTCACTGTACCAGCCAGGATGCTACACTCTCAGAAGCTAATTACCTTCCTAAGAGCCTGACTTCTTAATTTCATAACCTTGGGATTATAAGTACAACACAAATTTTGTAGGACACAAATGTTCAAACCTTTGCAGGTGTTTGGAACACTGCTCAGAGGTTTGGACTTCCCACAATTACTGCAGTCCTTGATGGAGTCCTTCTTAGCTATCATCAAGGGCATTTCACATTGCAAAATCTCTTTACTCTGAAAATCAGTGACAACTCCATTGTAAAAGACCTACAAGTCTGTCTCTCTGGATAGCTTGAACTCTGTACTCTTAAATTCTATAATTGTTTAAGAGGAGAAGTAGTCTTCAGCAAATACTATGATAAATAATTGCTCTAAGAAATTAATGGGGGGCAGTTTGCTGGAGAGATGGCTCAGTAGTTACGAACACTGTCTGCTCTTGTGGAAATCCTAAGTTCAATCCCCAGCAACCACATGGTCGCTCACAATCATTTATATTGGGATCTGATGTCCTCTATTGGCATGCAGGTATACATGCAGATAGAGCAGGCACAAATATTTAAAAAATCTAAAAACTAAAAAATTTAATGGGGGGGACTATACATCTTGCAATGCCAATATGAACAGCCATATCTCACTTGTTCTACCTTGGCACACATCAATGGACTGGTGTTCTAGAGCCAAAAGAGAAGAAGCATTTACATGTGTTTATATCCTCTCATTTTTTCACTCAGTTTTTTCCAAAATTTGAGGCCACTGTATCTATATTATTTTATTGCCTGGTATCCAGGTTATTACTGACTGTATAGGCAGGAGACCTATGTATCAGACAAACGGACACTAAGCAGTTACTTAATATGCAGCAGAAGAGAGAGAGTATAGCCAAATAGATCATCTAAAAGCTGCACCTAAGAGCCTCTGAGTCAAGAAGAAATTTAAACATAATTGAGGCGAATGTTTACTTGTGTTAGCTTGTTCTTTAAATGCTTGGACCCCAAAGTGAAAATAATGTAACTCAGCTGTGTTAAAACACAGCTACATTTTAAATGATAAAATATTAAGAGTATTTGGTTCTTGCATCCTGTAATCTTATAAATTAGGATGGGTAATATTTCCTTGGAGGGCATAGTTGGCTCTAAGGCCAGGAAATAATGGTTAGTGAGGACTCTTGGAATATTAGCTCAGAGTATGAATTTCTTGTAATTTTTGTCTATTCTGGAATTTATAGTAAACATTAAATATTAAATTATTTTTAAAGTTAAGCATTATATCTCAGTCAGAATTCAATAACTGTTGTATGAAAGATGATGCTTCTGAAACATGCAGAATATTGAAGCTAAGTTTTTTGTTTTTCCCATCATTTCTTATTCTTGTTTCTGGAATTAGCCAATCTAATAAATTTATAGATAAGAATTATATATTTAGCAAATATTTTATTAGTTTATTATAAGAACCTAGGAGCAAAGCCATTTCACATAGTGGAAAAGCAGTGAATGATCTCCAAAGAACTCTTGTTTGACCTTCAAGAAAATCACATTTTAACTATGAGAGGTGTGCTTTTGAGAGTAAATTCAATTGTATGTATTCCAAATCTTTTATCTTTTATGAAGCTTACAGAAAGAAAGTAAAACAGTTCTTCACTGTGTCCATATATGCTTAAATATGTGTGGACATGAAAACCCACCAGGACTCAGAAGAAATAACCTAGAGAATCTAAATAGCATAGGAAGATAGGAGAAGCACACATATCTGGACAAAATGACAGGAGATACTGGGAACATCTGCAGATACCCTCTGATGGGCAGACCAGTTTGATTGTGGACAGCAAAGCCAAGAACATTTGACTCTGATCTGTGTGATGGGGCAGTGTAATGGTGACATGGAGTTTAGTGACATTTTATATAAGCCACGATGTTCATATATTTATCAAGTAATATCATACTAGTTATATTGCTTAATCATAAAAACATTGTGTCAGCTATCAAAAATTAAATAGCTCAAATTGTCAGTTTATCTACAAATAATTTGGCTATCTGCAGAATCTATGACTCTTTAAGGAAGGTTAGATTACACAATGTAATCCTGTACAATAAAATGTTCACATGAGATAAATGTGACTCATTCTTAGTAGAAAAATCAACTAGGAAAACCAGACAAAGAGGACCACACAGATAAAGTCATCAGTCCAAGAACAAACCATAAGCTGAAAGATTGAAAGACAATGGAAAAAGGAGTGTTTAACAGATTACAGCTTATATATATCCTAGACATTCGCTCTGAACAAACATCAACCATTGCCTGTGAGTACGTAGCAAATGTCAGGATGATTATGCTGAGGAGAAAAATTTTAGCAAAGAAGACCTCCTACATGATTCTCTTTGTAGAAAATGTTGGACTGACCTGCAGCACCAGCTCTCAGCAGGAAGCAGGTGTGCTCTGCAGGCTCCATTAGAGCTGTCTAGTCTATGAGCTGGAAGGTTTTATTGACTGCAAAGGTTGGAGAAGAGATCAGTTGACATCTGGTATGAAAATCGCTAGAGTGTACAGAGTAACACTACATCTTCAACTAGCTATGACTCAAATGTCAATACTGCCGAGGCTGTGAAACTGAAAAATCCCAGTGATTGTATGTTAAAACCATACAGCAAGAGGGGGACCTTTGTAAAGTTATTAAATTAGCATGTGTTTTTATTATATTGGTGATCACATGTTCTTAGACACTTGTTCAAATACAACTGTGTTATTGCTACCGGTATACCCTTGATTGATTACAAACATTGAAAAGCACAAGCAGTGTCACTTCACTTGTCAGTCTCTTTGCTAATTCCTGGTTCATACCTCTGCCAGAAATTCTCTTTCTAATCCTCTCTTGACAACCTCAGGAAAAAACATCACTTCCTTACACAGCCCTTCTCTTACATCCTGAACAAGGTGCATGCCTGGGTACTATAGTCTTAAAACACAACCCTGTTAGTACTATACTGGTACTGAACAAAACTAAACATAGGGAAAACTTTAAAAAATGACGTAAAAATCTACTCAGACAAATTAAGACATGGGATAAAATTAAACGATATACTCTGATTAACTGCTTCCATGACCACACTTTTAATTTATGAACATTTTTATTAGCACTCCACATTCTAAGAAAATACGACAAATCAGATTAAGTACATTTTTGTTGAGTTTTCATTAAATATTCAGTACATAGAAAGCATTTGCAACATTATTCTCTGGTTGCAGTATCAATTCCACAACAAACAGTACTACCATTTGATCAAGAAAATGACTTTATCCCACACATAATAATGACTCATTGCCAAACTCTCAGAATTATTCATCTTTTTTCTCCTCAGATAGTGGACATGTGTGTTTTAAATGATTTTGACAAATCATAGTATGAAAATTATTTACGATCACAGCCCAGGGGATAGGTTCATATTTAATGATGTGCCTACCACAAAAATATGAATGAACACAGTACATCAACTAGTATAAGGATTTAAAATTATAAAGAAAATAGAAAGAACTTACTAAATAAAATATGTCACATGTACTACTTTGAAACTAGTTTCAATAATGCCGTGCTACACTGACTTGACTCACTATAAAACAAAGCTACGTTTTCACATTCCACTCAAAGGGCAAACAGGATTGCAATAAATGATTTTTAACATCTGCCTGATTATTTTGTTGATTAGTAGTAATACTTATATATATGATAAACTAAATGATTTATAAGTATTAAACACTTAGCTAAAAATTATTGTCTTCAGTGTATTTTCATACAAATATATAACAATCACATAAATATATATGAAAACATTGTAACATTATTATTTTATTAAAGGGTTTTGTTTTCCTTCCTCTTACCTGAGTGCTTATACAGCTGAAATCTTTCCTTCACTCAAAATCCAACTTCTTTCACATTAAAGGTAGCACTTTAAACAATTTAAATGCATTTTCCATAGGAGAATATGATATGTTGGGGCAAAGTACACCAGAAGACACTAAGTTACTGAGATTATTTCATATGCTATTAATTCAATTTTGCATGTTTATGAGTTGGGACAACTTTCTAATTGTTCATATGACTCTAAGATAGAACTAGACAAAGGAAATTATAGAACAATATTGCAGATAGCATGCTCTGAAAAAGGTATTACAAGAGCATGTGATATAGAAACAGCAGCAGCTGAGTATCTACTTTGGAGATAGCTGCTTCATTGAAAGAAAATAATGATGGCACACCATATGGACAGAAATGTGTTGGGTGAAAATACAGCTATTAGACAGGTCCAGCTTGCTATGCGTTGCAGCCAGCTGTGGCTATTATCAGAGCTAAGAATTTGTGGATATGCTCCTGAGAATTCTGTCCCATGGGATTTATGCTGCATCTGTTTGCCTAGCCCACTTCTCATTTATTCCAGAGGATGCTTGTTGAGAAGTTCATTATTGATAATGATTAAAAGAAAACTAAAGGGCTAAAGCACTCACATTAAAATCCAGTCAGATCATTTCATGTTATAAATATATTAACTCACCATGCCAGATCCCACAAATATCTATTATACTATCATGTATCTACTGGAAATACTAAAAACTCATCTAACCAATATGAAAAAAATAAAGAAGCACGCCAGAAGCAGACAATACTAATTTCTTCCAAACGTAAGGTGGGCTGTGACTGAAACAATGTAGGCTGATGATAAGAATAACGTTAATAGTAAGATAATCATGAAGAGGATTCTCACGCAAATGTCTTCAACAAGAGGCTGACTTCAATCCCAAGTAGTACCAAGACAAAACATTGGAGAGAAATATGCAATTAATTTTGCTTAACATTTATAAGAATAAATTAAGAAAATCTTCACAGAGAAGAAAATGTTTGAACTGGTATTTTGAGGGATCACTGAGTCAACTGGTAAGAAAAGAGGCATTAAAAATTTTAATATGATGTTTGTGTTTATTCCAATCAAGGGACAAGCACTAAGACTTGGTGTGTATTTAGACAGTCTTGGTAATGCAGGAGACAGTCCTAAGTCTAAGTGTCCTTACTAATCACTTTGGATATACAATTTTTTGGAGCCTAATATATAGTAGTGTTTTTGCTGAAATATCTGCAGGATATTACATGATCAAGGAGGTAAAATATGTTCAAGAAAACATTACATGTAAGAGATGCATTAAAAAGATATTGTTGAGTGATGAATTTCAAAGATACTAATAAAACCACGCTGTTGGAAAGTCACATGGGAATTTAAAATACACCACAGCAATAAGAATGCCACCTGTAAAGATGTTGCAAAGCCTTAGTAGGGTGTTTTCTAGTACTAGAGGAGAGAGTGTGTGATTCTTCCAGAGGACAAGGAAGCCAGAAGACAAGAAACTGCCGGTACTATTGACAGTGTCCTTTGCCTTGCAGATGATTCTCGGTTTCGTAAGGTGCCATTTATTAACTGTTGGTCTAGACCCTGAGCTGTTAGTGTTCTATTCAGGAAGTTGCCTCCTGTGCCAATGAACTCAAGGCTCTTCCACACCTTCTTTTGTAATAGCAAGACAAAGGACACTGTTAATAGAACACAATGGAAACCTACAGAATAGGAAAAAAATCTTCACCAACCCTACATCGGACAAAGGGACACTATTCAAAATATATAAAGAACTCAAAAAAAAAATTAAATACCAACAAACAGAATAACCTAATTAAGATATGGAGCACAGAGCTTAAAGAAATATTTAATGTCTTTAATTGTCAGGGAAATGCAAATCAAAATGACTCTGAGATTTCATCTTATACCCATCAGAGTGGCTAAGACCAAAACCTCAAGTGACAGCACATGTTGGTGAAGGTATGAAGAAAGGGAAATACTCCTCCATTGCTGGTGGGAGTACAAACTTGTGCAATCATTTTGCAAATAAATGGGGTGCTTTCTCAGAAAAATTGGAATAGTTCTAGCTAAGACCAGCTATACCACTCCTGGGCATAACACCAAAAGATGCTCTACCATACAAAAACTATGTTCATAGCAGCTTTATTTGTAATAGATGGAATCTGGAAACAAACTAAATGCCCCTCAACCAAAGAATAGAAAAAGAAATGTGATACATTTACACAATAGCATACCACTCAGCTATTAACATAGAAACCATTAAATTAGTAGGCAAATGGATAAGAATTAGAACAGAACATTCTGAGTGAGGTAACCCAGACCCAGAAAGACATACATGGTATGTACTCACTTATAAGCAGATTTTAGCCATACATACAGGATAAACATACTAAAATCTATAAACCCAAAAAAGATAATAAAAAGGAGGACCCAAGTGGAGATTGTTGTATAATATCCAGATCACCCAGACCGTGAGACCCCCAAAAAAGACCATCAGGATTCAATACGGATGCAACACCCACAGGGTCCTGTATCACAGGCTCCAGCTTGGGTCACTGTCCTTCTTGATGCAACAGGATAGGAGAGTGACACTGGAGCTTCAAGGGTAATGGGTTTATAAAGGGAAAAAAATAAGGTGGTTGTGGGTCACAAGAATGTCAACCTTTAGGCAGGTTGGAGGAGAGGCTGAATCTGCAGGAAAGTTGTGGGTCCCAGGAATATCGGCCTTTACACAAATTGGGTGGAGACTGGATCTCAAGAGGACATTGTTTGTTTGTTTGTTTGTTTGTTTTAATCTCGGAGGAACATTGGATGCTGGTTGTGTCCGGTGGAGCTTCTGGAGACTGCTGGCAGGTGCAGTTACAGCAGTATGTGGTCACTCCAGGAATGCAGGGAGAAATAAGGGTCACCCAGAGGACAAGTTCTCACAGAAAATAAAGACCATGGAATTAGTTACAGAACATACAGAACATGGCATTAGTTTGGTCCTTACAGTTGCTGTTAATTTAAAGGTATGGTCTAATAAATGTTTATTATTAGCCCTATAACTATTATGACAATACTCTCTAACATACTCTCAATCAATAAAAACACAGATACCTGTTAAATTTTAAAATTGCCTTGCTTCACCTGGGGCAGGGGAGCTATTAATCCCCTAAACTACCTTCCATATTTTCCTGCCCCAATCCCATGCCATCTGATTCTCATAATTTCTATCAAGCTACCTCCCATCCATAATCCCAAATACTTGCTAATGTTCTTCATCTGGGCAAAATCCTCCATTCATGACATCAATGTACTTCTTATTCCACCTCTTTCCTTCTCTTTTTCCTCTGCTGTCTCCTCCCCTCCCCAACATCCTTCACTCCCTAAGCCCAGGAACCTTTGCCACTCATACCTTCTTACAATCCTGGCCAGGTATTAGCCTTCTATTGGTCAAACAGGGAGGCAAGGTTATACAGGTTCAACATAGCAAGGAAAAGTTGGGAGCCAATAATTAGCATCAAAATATATCAAACCAAACCTCCAATAGAGGATACTTAAATCTCTTTTTTTTAATTTTAATTAATTTTTTTATTAATTTATTCTTGTTACATCTCTATGGTTATCCATCCCTTGTATCCTCCCATTCTCCCCTCCCTCCCATTTTCCCCTTATTCCCCTCCCCTATGACTGTTCCTCAGAGGGATTACCTCCCCCTGTATATGCTCATAGGGTATCAAGTCTCTTCTCTGTGACCTGCTATCCTTCCTCTGAGTGCCACCAGGTCTCCCCCGCCAGGGGACATAGTCAAATGTGAGGCACCAGAGTACATGAGAAAGTCAAATCCCTCTCTCCACTCAAGTGTGGAGACTGTCCTGTCCATGGACTAGATTAGGGTAGGGATTTTGTATTTCTACTTCTGAATGAGATTTAAGTATCCCGTAAGCTCCAGTGAACAAAACGGGATACTTAAATCTCATTCAGAAGTAGAAATAGAGTAGACAGAGGTAGTGGGTGAAGAGAGGAAGCAAGGTAGGAGAGGGAGCACAGAGTGAAATAAGAGATCAGACCTGGAGAGACTGGGGGTGGTGGTGGAGGACACAGATATCCGGCAGAGAAAAGAGAAACTGTAGGCAGGGGTGTCTCACTGAGAACCTGAGGACCTAAGTCAGGATAGGCTTCTGGGAGGATGATTCTAGCTGAGACTCCTAGCAGCAGTGCCATGGAGAATGAAGAGGACATCCTCTAAATAGACAAGACTCCTAGTGGAGGGAGGAGGACACCAGCCCACCCACGAAAATGTTGACTCAAAATTTACCCTGCCTACAAGACATGCAGTGATAAAGACGAAGCAGATAGAGATTGTCCCAACCCAAGACCCCACCCCTTGTAAGGGAGCCAATCAATGAAGACACTCTTCTATGCTTGCAGAAAGGATCCTATCAGAGTAGTCCTCTTAGAGGCTCTACCCATTTGTGGACAGAAATAGATGCTGAGGTTCACAGCCAGACACTGGGCGAAGTGTAGGGTGTCTTGTGGAAAAGGAGGTGGAAGGCTAAAAGGTCCTAGAGATGACAGGAGCTCCACAAGAAGAGCAACAGAGCCAACTAACAAGGGCTCAGAGAGGCTTATGGACCTGAAGCACCAATAAAGGACCATGCATGGATTGGTCCTCGGCCCCCTATACAGATGTAATCTATGGGCAGTTCAGGCTTCATGTGGGTCCTCTAGTAAGGTGAGCAGGGGCTGTCTCTGACATAGACTATGTTGTCTGCCTTTTGATCACTTCCACCCTGGTGGGACTGCCTTGCCAGGCCATAGGACAAGAGGGCAATCTCAGTCCTGTTGTGACTTGATGAGCTGGGGTGGGTGGGTAGGAGGCTCCCCTTTTCTGACAAATAGGGGAAGGAGAAGGAGGGAAGAGGGGGAGAGGGTGGGGCTGGGAGGAGAGGTGGCAGGGCTATGACTGGGATGTAAAGTGAGTAAATAGATTAACTAAAAATTAAAA
Organism: Acomys percivali; assembly: GCA_907169655.1. NCBI lineage: Eukaryota > Metazoa > Chordata > Mammalia > Rodentia > Muridae > Acomys > Acomys percivali. The sequence goes on from OU015749.1 coordinate 77,853,474, forward strand.
TAAAATGCATGCCAATTCGAGACACAACTATGGAAAGAAAAAAGAAAGGAAAGAAAGAAGGAAGGAAGGAAAGAAAGAAAGGAAGGAAGGAAGAAAGGAACTGCTGATGATTTCCAGTAAATTTTATCATATCTATAATTTTTCCCCAGTAAAAGTTATCAAAATAGTAATCTGTCAAATTAAGACGTAACAAAATCAGCCTCAGGAGCTTTAAACTCTGATTTTTTAAAAAGAGACTGCTGTCAAATTTGCCTATGAACTTACATCCTTTTGCCTCAGTCTCCCAAGTGATGGGATTACAGGTGTGAGCCATCACACCTATCTTCTTTATTTTCAAACACACAATATACCCCAAACTTCTTCTAAAAATTACTCTCATACAGAACTGGGTATATTAGAAGTAAATTTTATTTTGTTTTTTTCTTGACAAAGTTTTCTGTGTAGCCTTGGCTGTCCTGGACTTGCTTTGTAGACCAGGCTGGCTTTGAACTCACAGAGATTCGCCTGCCTCTGCCTCCAGAGTGCTGGGATTATGGGTACCCTGAGGCTGACTTTGCAGAATGCAGTGGGATCTGGTGGGGCTAGAACTTACCGCAGCCTTCCTCAGTAGAGTATTTTCCTGCTTGTGTTAGGGGTGATGTGACCTTCAAAAGGCAAGATGTGAACACATCTGTTTTTCAGCTTAAGGCTGTACACATAGTAAGTTCTTAGTTGCTGGTTATAGTTTGATTACTTGAAGGTTTGTTTTTTAAATTGTGACATGATAGATATAAAATAATATTTATTATTTGAGACATCGGTATGTTTATTGTGGCTTGGAAATACAAACACAATGTTTAACTCTCAAAAGAAAATAACAAGAATGTTTATAACCTAGGTCTATATTTGGGTAAAGTAATAAAGCTTATAAAATAGTTAAGATTTTCCCAACACAAATTGTATAGATATTATAGTGATGTGATTTCTATTTCTGTTGTTTAGATACACTCAAATAAGAAAGGATTACCAAGAGAAAACTTCAGCTCTTTGTCATACATTTGATTATATGTTTGGTGTAACTGTAGGTGCAGAGAGCTTGGTCAGCTACTCTGCCCTTCCTTCAAAAACTTAACTCTGTCTTATATTATGGTCTTATTCCTTCACCACTGTTGTCTAAAGGGTGCGATGCCTGATGATTAGCTGTAACATATGAATTCATTTGAATGATGCCTATATTCTCTCTTTTTAAAAAAATGTTCATTTTTAATTCTTTATTTTTACTTTTATACTATAATTATATTGTTTCTTGAATCTAACTCTAAGAACTAATGAGAGGACTGGATATTGCTAAAAGGCTGGTGGCTAGAGTCGCAAAGCTCCTACAAGCACCAGCCCACCTCCACAGGTACCTGCCTGTCCCAGTTAGGGTCACACAACCACAGATAGGATTCCTCTAGAAGCCTTTAAAAGAGCCTGCCAGATCCCTGGGTGGCCACCATTTTGTGTGGATGGTTGACCCCTGCATGTAGGCTATTTCTGCAGCATAAAAGCTCTTTCTTTTTTTGCATACTATTTGAGTCTAGGGTTGTCCTTCAGCAATTTTTGGACCCTTACACTATTTCTTCTTGTGAGCTAAGGTGAAATTCCCCAACCCACCTGAATACGCTTAGGAAAGTCCCCCAGAGAGGAGCAAGTCTGAAGCCAAAGAGTCAATACCTAGTCTGTTTTCTTATGGGACTGATGTTCTCGCCATTGTCTTTATTTTACATATGCATATATTTTCTTCTCTCAAATTTTATTACTAATACATAAAACAAGTATAAAATTTTACAGCCTATATCATTTTATAGCTAACATTCAGAGCTTTAAAGTGTTGTAATTATATTATAGTCTCCAAAGTTAAAAAAGAAACGCTGAGATTATAAGAGGCATTATCTTAATTGAAGTAGAATCACATGGTATATTAATGGGTAAATTAATTTAAAATAATTTTCAAGAAAAATTAATTTAGTCATCCAATCAGCAATTTGAAAGATTACCCAGCAAGTGTGATGATAGTGTACCTGTAATCCCACTGAGGAGCTACAGACCCCAGAATAAGGTGTTCATCAATATCTTCAGCCACATGACAAGTTCAAAGTTAGCCTGAGATACAGGGGAAAAAAATGAGGCAATCAGCCAATCGAGAATCTTCCTTGTGAGTTTATTTCATGGTTTTGATTTTGTTTTTGTAGCCCAAGGACAAGGAGAAACATCACAGTACTTATGGGAGGTAAGAAGTAAAATAAAAAGAAACCCCACAAAACATATTATAGCTTTAATCATTAAAAATTATGTTAGGGGCAGGGAGTGGTGGTGGAGGCTTTAATCACAGCACTTAGATGTAGAGACAGGTAGTTGTGAGTTCCAGCTCAGCCTAGGCTACAGAGTGAGTTTCAGGACAGTCAGAGCTGTCTCAAAAAAACTAAAACAACAACAACAAAAATATGTTAAGATTATTGTAGAGTATTGAAAGACAAAATAATAGCTTTACTATCTTTAACAATAAAGAAGGTGTATAGGAAAAGGCCACCAAGTACTCTGCTCACTGAAATGATGATGAGCTGATAAATATCACTTGTATACACTTGTTATCAGGAATAAGGCCAGATCAAAGATTAACTAAAGAAGACTTACAGGACAACAAATTTAGAAATAAATTTACTGGAAATAAAACTACACAGATTATCACAATGACAAAGATCATCTATACAGAGAACAACTGTAACACATTTCAGTGATTTCTTAATTTGTATAAACAAACCATGTCATTTGCCACCACCAAACGGGTAGTTCTGTGATTAACCATCATTGCTAATTTAGTCAGGTTTATAATGACCCAGAACACCACCCTCTGAGTGTTATCTTTGAGAGATTTTTTTCCATAAGGTTTACCTGAGAAAGGTTGAGCTCCAGAAATAAGCAAAAAGAGAAGATCAGGATTGGATCTGTGTACCAGTGTGCACCTTCTTCTGCTTCCTAGGTGTGCCCGAGCTGCATCATTCTCCTACGGACATGACTTCCATGCCATGGCGGATCCTGTCTGTGAGGTAAACTAAACTCCCCCTGGGTCTTTATCAAGTACATTAGCACAACGAGGAGATAAGTAACTAACATAGGTTCGTTCCATACTATCTTATTCAGAGAAAGTTGTTTTTAGATGGAGACTCAAGGCACACCACCAACCATGTAATATTTGAGGAGAAAAACATGCCAGCAATCTCAGATTTGGTATATGCCATTTTTAAGGAAAAGAAGTAAGTATAATTAATAGAATTATTGTTTTGGGGGGTTTATGTGGGTCTTTTCATAATTTTACACAAGAGATACACATTGACTCATCTGTAAGGAATTTGTCAGTATCTTTTGGAAAGATACAAAGGTTTAGTTAGAATCAAATGAAAAGGACCAAGGCTTACAGAAAGGCTGACCTACCTTTATTATCCCAAATGATGTCTAGTGATTCTTTGTATTAAGCTAGTAGCCTCCATGGAAACCCGCTTTTATATAATTGCTTAACCTGGTCAGCCATAGAGGCACTTTTTAAGGTTTAAGTTTTTTTTTTGTTTTTTGTTTTTAGAATAGCATTAACAAAAAGAATTCTTTAGCAAGACATAAGAACTGTCCAGAGTAAAAGATCTGCCTTACAGCCTTACTGCTTAGCACACAGGCCAGAGATAAATCAGATATACAACTCCTGACAAGGAAGGGGAAGGTGGTGGTCTATTTTTGTGGGCATAGAATTTGGATTAAATAACCCATATATCTTCTGCCTACAGAGGGAGAAATCCATGGAGTGCAGATGCATTTGCTTCAGCACAGCTTTAAGTATCAAATTCAATTCAGAGAAGAAAATTTTGAGCACAAAGGAGACTTCAGAGGATAATAATGCACAGAGATGTTAAAACCACATTCTCAACTAAATGAAATGAGCACCACACTAGAGGGAGTTGAGATAGAAAACTAGAGCTGACAATTTATTCACCAAGGGAACGAATGGATGATACAACAAGTGATCTCCACCTGTAGCTCCCAGCATTTTTTAGACACAATAGAGAGAAAAGTCTCGTAATTTTATGGTGGCTTCTGGAGGATAGAGCATGGTACAGCATAGATGTCTTTCATAAATGTCACATGGATACATTAAGGGATTATAAGGAGCAAAGAAGTCATTAGTAGAGCATGAATATTGAATGTCTTTTTGACAATGACTATTTTCTCTTCAAATGGAGGAGTTTTCCTTGTGTGCAAAGAAGAAAATAGGGCGAAGGCGAGCAAAGGTCCTCTTCGCTTTTAAGCTCACCAGGTGCCAGTCAGTCTCTTAGGTTTTTTTCCCCGTTTTCTTTGTATACTCTTGAGTGGAGCCAAATGGCAGACTGTGAACCTCTTGTCTGTAACATACATTTGATGCTGTGCTTGCCTGTTCAGTATTCCAAATTCCTGATAAGTCTGGCCATTCAGCTTCCTCAGCTTAGAGTCATTGAGATAATGTCTAGATTTCAGTGCAAGGAAAATACTAGGATGCTCACCATTTTTATTGTGTGAAATGTGCTGAGCTGCTAATATGCCTCCTATGATCTGTCTAGAATTTTCAACTTGATGCCAAAGGACCCAGAGAAATTTTTGTTGTGGAAATGCCAAAGGGAAAAACTATTACGTCATTTTCCAGGGACTGCTTCTATTTTTGACCATTTTGGATTTGTCAATCTACACATTTGTTAATGTGGATGCTCATGTGGAGATGATAGAGGGCAAGTGAATTTGTTCCCAGATTCAGAGTGCTGGATGTTTATTCATGTAACTACTTAGGCACAAAAGACAACAGTGTTTACTTCCAAAACAGGACATTGAAAAATAATGTCCTATAGCTTAGGAACTCTGCTTTTCCCAGAACAAGCCTTCTTCTTCTCCTCCTGTTGAATATACTATTAATATAGTAATGGAAGTAAGCCAGTTATCTGAGCTCTTTTAGTTAGAAAGTAGCTTCAAGAAATTTGACTTTTCACTCAAAACAGGGATAAATGACAAGCTATGCAGGAGCCAGTAGAAGGGGTGTGAATCTTAAAATCTGTGTGAAAGTAATGAGTGACTCAACTTCCTGAGCTGGATTTAAAAAGCAAACCTAACCATTGGCTAGATCTTGGTAGGGGTTTAAATTTTACCGCCTGTATTGTCCTTGGCTGGTGCCTTAGTTTGAGCGGGACCCCTTGGCCAAAATCTGCCTATCATAATGTTCTACTTGTAGGTTTCTAGGACCCACTGGATCCTTCTACATTGCTATTCTCACATGGTTCTCTCATCTAGAGTCCCAATAGGGTGTCCTCCCCTCTGCCCCAGTTTCCTGGTAAGTGAAGGCTTTTGTGGGACATGCCCCTTGGGCTAGTATGCAGATATAAGTGAGTATATACCATTTGAGTCTTTCTGCTTCTGGCTATTATGAATAAGGCTGCTATGAACATGGTTGAGCAAATTTTCTTGTTGTGTGCTGGTGCATCTTCTGGGTATATTCCAAGGAGTGGAATTGCTGGGTCTTGAGGAAGCCCTATTCCCAGTTTTCTGAGATAGCAACAGATAGATTTCCAAAGTGGTTGTACTAGTTTGCATTCCCACCAGCAATGAAGGAGTGTTCCTCTCTCCCCACATCCTCTCCAGCATGTGGTGTCACTTGAGTTTTTGATCTTAGCCATTCTGATGGGTGTAAGATGGAATCTCAGAGTTGTTTTGATTTGCATTTCCCTGATGACTAAGGAGGTTGAGCATTTCTTTAAGTGTTTCTCAGCCATTTGATATTCCTCTGTTGAGAATTCTCTGTTTAGTTCCAAGCCCCATTTCTCAATTGGGTTATTTGGTTTGGTGATGTTTACACTTGAGTGGAGAGTGGGATATGACTTTCTCATGTACTCTGGTACCTCACATTTGACTATGTCCCCTGAAGGGGGAGACCTAGTGGCACTCAGAGGAAGGACAGCAGGCCACCGAGAAGAGACTTGATACCCTATGAGCATATACAGAGGGAGGTAATCCCTCTGAGGAATAGTCATAGGGGAGGGGAATAAGGGGAAAATGGGAGGGAGGGGAGAATGGGAGGATACAAGGGATGGGATAACCATAGAGATGTAACAAGAATAAATTAATAAAAAAAAGGAAATGCCCATAAACATAAAAAAAAATATTTATTTATTCTCTTTACACCCAGATCATAGCCCTCTCCCTCCTATCCTCCTGGTCCCACTTTCCCTCCTTTTCCCCATACCTTTCCTTTTTCCTCAGAAAAGGGGATTCCCTCCTATACATCTACCCCAGTTCATCAAGTTGCATCAGGACTTTGTGTGTTCTCTTCCCTTGTGGCCTGGTGAGGCAGCACAGTGATCAAAAAGCATGCAACAGAGACCATGTCAGAGACAGCCTCCACTCCACTTAATAGGAGACCCACATGAAGCCTGAGGTGCGCATTAGCTACATACGTGTAGAAGGTCTAGGTCCAGTCCATGCATGGTCCTTGGTTGGTGCTTCAGTCTCCTGAAGGCTCTCTGTGCACTCATTGGTTCTATTGACCTTCTTGTGGAGCTCCTGTTACCTCCAGGTACTTTTATCCTTTTCTCCACTTTTCAAGACTCCTTCAACTTTGCCCATTGTTTGGTGGTGAGTCTCAGCATCTGTTTCAATCCATAGCTGGATGGAACCTCTCAGAGGATAGTTATGCTAAGCTCCTGTCTGCAAGCATAGCAGAGTATCCTTAATAGCGTCAGGGGTTGGCTCTCTCCCATGGGGTGGGTCTCAGGTTGGGCAAAGTATTGTTTTGACATTTCTTCAATCTCTGCTCTGTATCCCTGCATATCTTATAGGCAGCGTAAATTTTGGGTCAACGTTTTTGTGGGTGGTTTGGTGTTCTCCTCCCTCCCTCCATTAGGAGTTCTGTCTAGTTAGAAGGGGGTGGTCCTCTTCAGCCTTCATAACCCTTGCTACTAGGAGTCTAAGCTAGAGTCACCTGCATATCCACCCAGAAGCCTACTTTGACTTAGGTGTCCAGTTTGTCAGATACATGCTCCAGCCCACATTTCTCTTCGCTATGTAGGGCATCTTTCTTCCTGCTTCCACTCTCTCCAGGTCTGGTGCCCACCATCATTTCTTTTAGAGCTCCCTCTCCTATGCTGTGACCTCTCTTCAAACACTATGTCTGTCTATTCTGTTTCCACTTCTCAGTGAGATTTAAGCATTCTCCCTTTGGGCTTCCTTGTTACTTACCTTCTTTGGGTTTGTGGATTGGAGAATGTTATCCTGTATCAGCTTATAAGTAAGTACATTCCATGTGTGTCTTTCTGGGTCTGGGTTACCTTACTCAGGCCATCTTTTCTAGTTCCATCCATTTGCCTGAAAAATTCAAGATTTCCTTGTTTTTAATAGTTGAATAGTATGCCATTGTGTAAATGTACCATGGTTTCTATATCCATTCTTCAGTTGAGGGACATCTAGGTTGTTTGCACAGGCTGGCTATTACAAACAAAGTTGCTAGGAAGATAGTTGAGCACTTAAGGAAATACTCAATGTCCTTAGTAATCAGGGAAATGCAAATCAAAATGGCTCTTATTTCTGTCAAAATGTATAAGATCAAAAACACAAGTGACAGCACATGCTGGTGAGGATGTGAAGAAAAGGGAACACTCCTCCATTCCTGGTAGAAATGCAAACTTATACAATCACTCTGGAAATCAATCTGCTGTTTTCTCAGAAAATTGGGAATAACTCTACCTCAAGACCCAGCTATAGCGGGGCATATACCCAAAAGTTGTTCTAGCATTCCACAAGGATAGTGGTGCACATTCTAATTGGTGCTTTATTCAGAGAGTAGATGTGTTAACTGAGTCTGGAAGGTTGCCTGTGGTTATGTCAGAATACACAAGGCAGAACCAGCACCAGAGAAAAGGAAAAACATGTGGTATTAACACTGTGTCAAGAATCATCAATAGGTGCAAAAGACAGAACAATTTCAAGTGTGAAAGGAAGAAGATAAAGGTGAGCTAGAGTAAGGACAGCATATGTTAATGCTAGGAGCTTTCCTCTATTCACTGCACACTTTTTGGGTCTATAATGCAGGAGGCCACTTGAATGGCACTGTGGTATTATACATGGCTTTGTTTTGGCAACCTGACTGGAGAAATAAACAAAGAAGTAAAGAAAAGACATATAGACACACCTACAAAAAAAGATGGAATCAAGTGGGATGAGCTCACTGTAATAGAATGCATCACTTCCCCAACTCTAACCTCAGTGTGTATAATACGTAGAGCACAGGAGGAGGGGTGAGTGGTCATTATAGAGGAGCAGTGGCAGCCTGTAAACAATGGGAAGAAGGAAGCAGCAGTTGATGATTTTTGTTCATGGTCAACATTGCCTCATGGACCAGAAGAAGACCCGGAACCAGACAAAGGAGAACTGTGCCAATACCCATGAGTCTGAGGTACAGTCACTCCATACTTCTTACACATCCACTCAGGGCTTTCTTGGATCCCCAAAGGGCATAAAAGGCAATCTGCTAAGTGGACTGGTGGTGAAACGCATGCCAATCTGAGAAAGGTACTGGATACCATTGTAAGTGGGCCTGGTATGCACATACCCACCCTGGCATCCTATGACCGTATTAGAGGAGAATTGCATTTAATAGGTCTGACCCTTGAAAGATGGTGCCCATAAGTGGAGGTTTAGTGTCAATGAGCTACACGGAAGTGTCAGAATAACTTCTGAGCATTAAGACATTGTTTTCTGTCATGTGAACACCAAACTCTTTGCCTCTCTAATATTTAAATTTTTTTCCTAGATGATTCACAGTTTTTTCTCTAATGTCTTGTTTTTAGGTGTGTCTCTGTTGTGATACCAGTTGACAAGACTGTATCACTCACTAGTTCTCTGAAGCTGTGGTGGCCTACAGTTATGTAGTGCTATCTATGTTCTAGACGTTTGATGGCTGTCTTTGATGTTTACCTTTATTTTCTGCTTGTTTTTCTGGAGCACCTTCCTGCAATTGTCACTCCATGCTCTTGTAAAGTTGAGTAAGGTGATAAGGTGTAATCGTGTATTGGCCAATACTCCTGAGCAGAATCAATGCACGTGAGAGTGTCGTTAAAGCCAGCAAAGCCAGTAATTAACATTTTATTTCGCTGGTCATAAAATCAACACAACCTAGCCTGCCTGATGAAACATAGTGCTCACATCAGCTTAAATATAGGGTGCTCTTTGGTTACTGGAAAAAAAGCATGTAATGTCTCTTTTATGAGCTTTGTGATGAATAGGGACATATGGGTTATTATAAATATTTAGGTTCTATTGATTTTTTTTATAATCCCCTTTTCTTTTTCAGTTTTCTACATCATGAAAAATACAAGATAAAAAGCTTTCAAAGTAGAACTCTGTCTTCAAGGGAGCAAATTTTCTAAAATGGTAATTTTAAACACTTTCAGATAAACATTTTATTTACAATTGCTCTAAGGAATTCTATGCTGAACTGCACTGCCAGCCTGATGCTATCTATGAGAAATATTATCATTTATGAGACCAACATAAACTCAGTATTGGGGTTCTGAGATGATTCTCGGTGTTTGAGATAGCAGGTTCTTAGGTGCTTTATATCAGCAGCTACTCAAAGAACTGAGGGGAAGGATGAAGACACACAGAGTTGGTATTTTATACAAAAAAAAAAAAAAAAACCTTTTTATCCCCAAATCTATGTTTTTGTCAATTTGACAGAAACCTAAACATACTTGGAAAAACTTTCCATTGAGGAACTGTCTTTACCAGATTGGTCTAATGAAGATGCCTACGGGACACTTTTTTTGACTGATGATTGATGTAGCATAGCCAATCTCACTGTGAGTAGTCCCAACCTTGGGCAGGTAGACGTGATTTATATATGAAAGGTAGCTATGTATTCCCAGGCAAGCTAGCCTGGGAGCCTTCCTTAGTGGGCTCTGTTTATATGTCTGACTCAGGGTTCCTGCTATGAATTCCTGCCCTGGTTTCCCTTAGTGATTGACTATTACTTGTAAGATATAATTAAACTTTCCTTCTTTGAGTTGTTTTGGTCATGATGTTTATCACAGCATGAGGGGAAAAAAAAACCTAGTCTACTCTTCTCCATAACTTTCACCACATCAACTAAAAACATTGAAAGATGATGACTTTACTTCAAAACTATCTAAGTCATGTTTACCAACCATACCTTTCTAGACCAGTGCTGCTTAATACCTGTCTGCTTCCTCATAAGTACTCATGGAAAGAGAGGCAAATACTAAAATGTTTAGTTACATCTTTGGGATATTCTAATTCACTACATCTCTGGGAAACTTCAGAACACCATTCAAAGGGTTCTTTAACTTAACTTAACTTTACTTAACTTAAAACTATTCAAAGTGTTCTTTAACTTACCTTGAGAATAGGGCCTAAGATAAGTAAATGTCTTCCTTCTGGCAGATGATCTCGCCACATTTGTGAAGGTAGCAGTTGTGTGAATGTGTCTTTTGGTGCAGTGTTGCTTTTGAAAACCTATTTTTAATTGCTTCTATTAACTTAAAAGGACATCTGAACTTGGACTACATGGAAGTTGATGTGAAAACATTTTTCATGAAAATTCCTGAATACTTTAAGATATAGAAGGCATTTTGACTTTTTTTCATCTTGTTCCTTGAAACAAAAAATGTGGCTTACCCAGGCATGGTGGTATGTGCCTTTAATTCCAGCCCTCGGGAGGCAGAGGCAGGCTGATCTATATAATTTTGAGGACATCCTGATCTGGATAAAGAGTTTCAAGACAGCCAGGCTGCACAGTGAGTCTCTCCCTACAAACAAGCTAGCAAGCAAGCAAACAAACAAACAAACTCAAGGCTTAGTAGTATTTTACCTGAGGCAGTTTTTGTCCCAAGTAACATAGAGAATGCTTTTCTTTAGCTTGTGAATTTTAATGGGCTACTTCTTCAGAAAGCCTGAGCATGTCCTCCTGATGATAAAACTTTCTTAAATTACCAGCACTCTTGCTCCAGTTACTAAGACTCCACACTTTTTTACTTCAAACTTACATTATACATACCCTAATACATACCTAATACATACATACATACCCTAAGTATGTATTTTGGTTAGGGTACTACGGGTGAAATTTGTTACTAAACCATAGTCACGAATGGCAGTTTTAGAGACTTTTAACTGGTGGGAGCTCATAGCATGGGGAAATGTAATTTATTAGACTTCATTATATGGTATATCACAGTCTCCAAGAGGCAAAAATTCTATAAATATAATTTTGTTTTTAATCGTTTATAAGTCTAACTTCAAGCCAGGATTAGATGTTTGCAGATTTATTTTCCAAGCATAACTACTAATTTTTAAAATATGCCAATGGAACGCTAAGGAGAATATTCCCAATATGTCCCAGGCCCCTATGCTATGCTGCTCAGAGTCTTTAAAGGTCAATCTATAGTATGTATCATGATACTTTAATATTCATTTTATTTCATTTGTATTCATAGGAAGAGTCACTGCTGAAAGCACATGCAAAATTGAGGCAAGGACATAAGAATAATATTAGAATAAAAAGAAGAGCCCAACATTGCCTTCCAGAAAAGCCTATGAAACCACACGAAGGGAAGGTGCTGTAATCAGGTTGATAACACTACTGAATTCTGACTAGAAAAAGCTGTGATTTCATATGACCATGTGAACAACTTGGAAGAAATAAATTGCAGGGCACTTATCAGTGAGACTCTCTCTCCCAGAGATAACGGATAGAGATCTGTTCTTATAAGTATTGGTGTAATCAGTAGTATCATTGCCAAGAATTGTGGGATGTTTTCATTCAAGTTTCTATGTCTAACTAACAGCTGTTGTAGGGACATATCATGAATAGAGCAGAATTTATACTTTCTTGTGGAAGGAATAATTAACGTCAGCAGTACTATTTTATTAATTTTGACAATAATAGATAATAATTTTAATCACTGCAGTAGAAATGAAAGTCAACTATTATCACTATTGTAAGATGCACATTGAGTTGAATCAGCTAAGGTTGTGACTCAAGAAATAAACATTAAAAGTTGTCTCTAAGCTGAGAGGTGCTGGTCCATACCTTTAAACCCAGAACACAGAAGGCAGAGCCAGGCAGATCTCTGTGAGTTTGAGGCCAGCCTGGTCTACAGAGTGAGTTTAAGAAAAGCCAAGGCTACACAGAGAAACCATGTCTCAAAAAACAAAACAAAACAAAACAAACAAAAAGAAAAACAAAATTTGTTCTCTGATGCTTTTGCCTGGTCTTGGAATTCTTTTTCTTCTATTGAGTTGCTTTGTCCAGGCTCTATATGAGAGCTTTTGCCTTGTCTTATTAGTTTTTTCTTTGTAGTGTTTGATTGTTATCTCTCAGACCCCTGGTCTTTTCTGAATAAAAACAGAGAGGGAATGGATCTGGGGGAGATGGAGAAAGTGGGAGATGTGAGGAGTGGAGGGAGGGGGAACTGTGGTCAAGACTTATTGTATGAGAGAAGAATCTATTTTTAATAAAAAGTTTAAAACTGCATAATCTAAGACCGTGTGTTAAATATATAAGCCTACAATGAATACATGTTGAAGCTGTCTAAGAATATTAACTACTTGCACACATAACCATTAACCAGTAAAGGCTTAGAAGCTGTTTAAGGAGTATTTATAATTTAAAATCTGTTACCTGAGAATGGATATAAAGAAGAAAAATATGGTATGAGTGTTGCTTTCCCAGGTGTTTAGAAACAAAGGAATACTTTAGAATAGATGTCAA
>OU015749.1:77871284-77890662 GCA_907169655.1 Acomys percivali
ATTCTGTTCTATATCTTTCATTGTTGGTTCAACATCTAAGACATACTTCTGAAATGCAACATTGTGAAATGCATCTGTACTTTTTAACCTAGGATACTTTAGTCTTATTGTTGCATTGAAGTCTAATTCACTTTCTTTTGCATATGGTATGAGAAAGGTACCACATTTTGGCACATAAGAGAATGTATAAACTGTCTGTTTCATGATTAATGTTAGCACAAGCTTTGGGTCCTACTTCCCATAAGACATACAAGCTGAAAACGAAGCTGTATTTATAGTTGTTCTTTAAGTTTTTACTAAAACACAGTTGTTTTGGAAAGAAACACATACATAAGAAACCTAAATCATCTTTGTTAGAATTATTCCATCCCTTTTAACTTTGTGGCTTTTTAACCATTGGGGTATTACTCTGAGCTTATTGTTTTGTAAGATAGGCATTATATTAAACAAAAATATCACTGCACTGAAGGTTGACTAAAGTCATCTGATGAATAGCTCATTAAGTTTTTACAAATTATTAGGAACAAATATAGCTATACTAGTTTGTGGCATTGCCAGTACTCCTCAGGCCACATCTCTGGGTCGGGTTGACTTGTTTTAGTGGATGTAAACACGTTTTTGTCTTAATCCCAAGTGTGGGATGTGAAATAGGCTTTTGCAAGGGTGTGCGGTGTTTGTCTGCTGGAAACAGACTTGTGAAGGACGCTTGGTGATTGTCCATTAGAAGGAGGTTTCCAACTGATAAAGTGATTTTATATATATATATATATATATATATATATATATGTATCTGTATCTGTATATATATATCTGTATCTATATATATATATATATATGTATCTCAAACACACACACACACACACACACACACACACACACACACACAACACAGCTGCTGTGGTTGTAGTCAATTTTGCACTGCTATTTAACTGGTCTACTGGAATACTGATGATGAAAAGTGAAATCACTCCAAATGCCTGAGTCTAAAAAGGACTACTTCTCCTGTCTTTATTAACCTATTTTTTTCTTCTGTCTAGGGTAGGTGGGTTGAATGGAGGAATGGGCACTAAAGAACCCCAAATGAAATAGGTTTGTAAAAGTGGTAAGCCTGCATTTATTAAACCAGCTTCTTACCAACAGGAATTAACTTCAACTTTCTGGCTTCCTCCTTTAACGCTCAGCAATTTAATGTCCTTGCCTTGAAATTGATGCTATAATTTATTTAGTTATCAGTGATACTAAAATAGTGGAGACAATAAGCCTAAGAAGATATGAAAATACCATATTCTTTAAATGGATTCACCACATGAGGGCAGCTGCTGTCACACAGGTTAGCATGCTTTCTGCAGTGCCCCACCAAAGGCCAGGAAAAGTAGGGACATATAGTTTCTGGTTTTCCTCCATCACTATTCATAGCTTCCAGCAAATTAAGCAACTGAGTTAGCCATATGCATTTAGTAACTAGTATTAACACAGAAAATGTTCGAGTAAGTTCATGGGAAAAGATAACATTATCTAGTTGCTACAAACCAGGGTGCTTATTTGAGATGCTCTTATTTATGTATGCATTTATATACATGTGAGTGTATCAAGATATGGAGGGCTTAAAATGTATCATTAATACATCTTTATATTAAAAATACAAATATACATGTATGTCAGTGTCTGTTTATTTGGAATTTCTATTTATCTTATTTAAGCATCTGCATGTCTGTATATGGCATTTATTAGCCACGTAAGTTCTCCTAAACCTTAAACAGTTGTGGAATCTGAGACACATGCCTTTTATATGAAATAGCACATTTGTATTCTTGTCTTGATGGCTTCTCTTAAATCTGAAATACATGTGATGAAGAAGATAACACCATCACTATCAATAATTAAAGCAGTCAAAAGTAAATAAAGTTTTGAAGATAGCAACATATATATTTTCTGGAAAAGCCCCATAATTCAGCTACAGTAGCTATAGATCCAAAAAAGATATCATTTAGCTTTGAAGATAGATTTTATAAGACAATGAAGTAGATTATAAGATACAAAGTTAAAACCATGTTCTAAATATCTAATTTTCGACATATCCCAAAACTCCAAATTCTATAAAATTTTATATAAAATTGGAAGCAGTCTTTTAATACATTTTCTTTTACAATATCCAAGGACATTACAGAGAACTCAATAAAAGGATGCATCCCAATATCTGAAACGTCAGATAAGTTCAGCCCAAAACTGTTGGGCATGGAGAGGTCTGCGAAAAAGAAATGTAAATTTCGAATCCATGAGGATTACTATATATTATGAGATTTCCTGAAACAAAACAACAAAAATCCTACAAAAAGCTTTTATAAACTTTTCAAAAACTCTAAATTTTATATAAATGACCTAAACTTTGTTTATAAAAATATTTTTAAAAATCAACACAAGGTAAAATACATTATGAACAAATCAGCTACAAAAAAATTTAATTACTTCATGTTTCTCATCAAAAACATACCACAGATATTTGTACTTAAAATGTCTATTTTTAAGTTAAACTTTTCTACAAATGAAAATAATTCATCTTTTACTCCAGGTTTTAGATGCATGCCAAGATAATAAGCAGCCATTGCAATCAGCCATTGCTCTTCCTCCATCACACCACTGTTTAAACTATCAAGTCACAATTCAGAGCATTGCCAAGGCCTTGACCTTAGCTAAGCTTGACTTTAAATTCTTCTCTTCACTTCTTCCTCTCCTTTCAATTATCCTCCTCCTTTCCTCACTCCCACTGAGCTGTCAAGAGTCGAAATACTGTGGTACGAGATCATTGTTGCTGTGACTTTAAAAAGAGGAGGGTTTTCACTGCACCATCATCAAAGAGAATGATTTACAAGCTAGAAGGAGTAAAACCCTTCAGGACTGTTATTTTTCTCTCTGAAACGTCAGGATCATTTGAAATAACAGAGAACTTTGTTTTAATCATCTTTTTCTCCTAACTGCATTATTAAGGCTCACACTATACAATATCTTGTTTTGGTTTGCTTGCTAGTCAGTAACTCAGAAACATACCCTTATGGGTGTATGTATAACTCTACAAAGATAAAAGCAAGAATTTGGGAGGTAATCATACTGATCTCACTTTACTAGCAGCAAAGTCTGAGGGATGACAAATAGCTGTAACTTATTTAATAGAGGAGAAATTCAAGGGAGGCCAACAAGGGTGACACCATCCAGCCTCAATGACAGTCAAGACCTCTGCTGGGCTCTTGATGCTCAGGTGACCAGGCGTTCCTGTGAGTCACAGCTCACTACCCTTTGTCTAAGCAGAGGTTAATATTTAGGTGAGAGAAAGTAAATGGTTTGCTTGGTCTTTGAGAAGATCCATGTAAATCCTGCCAAACCCACTGGGTAAGACCACTCAGTCCCCATACTATCCACCTCCCCCTCATAGGCACCGAGACTTACAACTCAGATATCTCCTTCTTGTGCCACAGCCAAAGCAAATGGAGAGAACGTTGCTGGGCTTCAAAATCTCAGAAGTGATGATCATAAGAATGAGTAAAGCAAATGCGTAAAGTAAGTTCGGTTCATTTCTGTGCTTTATAAAACTCGTGTCTTCCTTGAACACCAAAACTTACATTTGTTAATACAGTAGCAGGTAGATCTCTGTGCTTGAGCCCAGCCTGGCCTTCAGAGTGAGGTCCAGGACAGCCAGGGTTACACACAGAAATCCTGTCTCAAAAAGTAAAGGAGAAAAAAATTATATTTTTTAAATGTAAAACAAGTGAAGGTATTATGTATAATGACACACTGAACCCAGGTTTTTTTTTAAATGTTTATTTATTTGTATTCTGGTATGGATATGTTATTGTACCATCACATTCTGGGAATATGTACAGAAAAACAATACATTCAATTATTTATTTATTTATTTATTTATTTATTTTTTAGCTTTATAAAACTGAACCTATTAATATAGTCACTGTGATACTATAATACATTAAAATACAAAGACAGGGGGTGTCAGAGAGATGTGTCTGTGCAGGTAAAACCATTTGCTGTACAAGTTGAAGGACCTGAGTTAATCCCAGAATCCTTATGAAAGACTAGATGCAGTTGTGGGTACTTGGAATCCTAGTACTTCTCTATTGAGATAGGAAGTGAAGCCAGCAGAGTTTTGTGGAAGCTTGCTTGCTAGTTACACTAGAGTCTACAGCACAGTGACAGAAAGAAAAACAAAAAAAAAAAAAAACAGAAAATCTCCCTCAAATCAAGGCGAAAGACAAGAACTGATTCTCCAACGTTCTCTAACTTATACATGCATGTCATCACACTTGTAAGCCTATACCCATGGACATCATATACATAAACAAACACATCTCTCTCTCTCTCTCTCTCTCTCTCTCTCTCTCTCTCTTTCTTCCCTTCTCCACCTCTATCATAGATACCAAAATATAATCAAAGAAACCAGGGCTAGTAAGATGGGTTATCAGGTAAAGGCATTTGTAACGAAAGTTTATGAGTTAAGGTATATTCTAGAACCCATAGTGAGTCAAAGTGAAATAATAAAAGCAAATGATATGACCTTAATATAGTATATAGTGAAAGACAATTGGCCAGGATGTTTCAGATAATTACAAAGTTGGTAATATACATTACTATGTAAATATCATATATTATGTGCATACATCAACCATTATGTAAGCATGCCATACATCTGTGAGAATATGAACATGTGCGGGCTTTGAACTTTTTAAAACCTACTACTTTATTTGGGTGTTTTTAATGCTTATACCTCCCTTCCAACATACATACCCTAGATAGGGGATAAATGTGGCTAATGGGAACAGGGAAGTAGACCCTTTTAGACTCAGTTCATTCTTCATAGTCAGGATTTCAGCGGACCCATTAAATAGCAAAGCAGCAATTCATCAAAGGTGGCTTCAACCACAGTAGATGGAATCTGGAGCAGCAGCTAGAACCCAGAACCTCCAAGCATTCTCAGGAGCATTTCTCTCTAGAAATGGTTTGAAGCAGAACAATGAACAGAAAATGATAGGAAAGGATGCCAAGACCAAAAAGCCAAAACCTCTTGTATGGTATATATATATATATATCCTCTCAGAGTCCGTACTAGGATGCCGATCAGTTGGAAAGACCATGCTCCTACAAGAGGCAGTTCCTCCTCTACTGGACAAACACTACGTGTTCTCTCAAGAGTCTTTTTCCAATGGACAAAACACCACACACCCTCACACAAGTCTGTTTCACATCCCACACTTGGGATCAAAACAAAAACATTTATCTCCACTACACAGATGCCATTGAGAAAGCAAGTACAACATGAAGGCACCAAAGGGACCAGTATTAGTTCCTACTCTCGTTGCTGTGACAAAATACATGGCAAGAACAACTTGAGGGCCAGAGCTGGGTTTTTTTTTCTTATAGTTTGAGGAATATAATCATCCATGTGGTTGGGAAGAGATGGCAGGTTGACATTGGTGGAGAAGGCCTAGTTTTGGGAATGGGGGCCTAGCAGTTTACAATGAAGAAGCAAATAGGAAACAGATTCCATTCCTGGGAATCACTTCAACCAAGAGCCCTCCATTTGCTGAAGGCTCCATTCAAATGTTCAAACTGACACTATTAGATGAGGACCAAGTGTTCAAATGCATGGGCCTATGGGAACCATCTTATATTTAAAAACCAGTAAGAAAAAAAAAAGAGAAGAAAGAATAATTAATAAGATTGGGTAAGTCGAGCAAGTTGTTATAATATATAATAGTTCTGAAAAATATGTGACTACTAAGTCAGCCCATGGCTTATCTGTGACTAAATTTCAGTGTGTTGTGCATGAGAAAGGCAATGTTAATAGGAGATGTGGTTCTATATGGGGAAGAATCAAGCATTCACCAAAACACTGTTCAAAACCTGAGAGTTGTGAGGATAGTGTGTGTTGGGGGAAGTTAAATTCAGCATGGATGAACAACCCACTGTTCAGCCAGTGGAAGCTGGAAGTCAAAATACGAAGTCTGATAACCACATGACAAAGTCTATTTTTCTTGGCAATTATCAACTCAAAGGAAATGAATAAACTGATTTGGGTTTTGACTCTTCCACAAAATCTGAAATATTCTTGATTTATTAAATGTCCATATAAGATTAAAATGGTTGGGGTTTTTTTTTTCTAAAGAAAAACACTCAAAAAGTCCTGTATTTTGTAAAATTTGATCTTAGTAAAAATGTATTTGATATTTTAAGTGTAAGAATAGGCCATATCTGGACATAATGGAAAGTCTGAGATGCAAAGCAGTAGAGAGAATCACAAAGCATATGCTCAGTGATATCTGTGTCTCTGTGTGTGTATTAAAGAAATACATACCAATATATACTAGGTGGCATGCCTACTAATGCACGTTGTTTTCCTTCACACACTGCACTGATCCAAGAATTTCTCTCTTTAAATATGAAGGTGAGTAGAGCCTGTGGAGGCAGTATATGAGAAACCCTCAGTCCAGTCAGATTAAAGCAGTTTGCTCTGGTAAAAAGACCATGCTGTAAAATGAGAATTATAAAGATGCTGTAATAAAAGCCCACAGATGTGGCTGTGATGGTGCCTCCCTTCTGACGATGTCTGCTTTCAGTAAGCCCAAAGTCTTTCTTCTCATTCTACAGGATGCAAAATGAAAATATGTGTTAGGAGAAAATGGCAAACAATCTTATCATGCATTTTCTTTCACAGTATCCAAGGTCATTACAGAGAACTAAATAAACAGATGCATCCTAATATCTGAAAGGTCAGATGAGTTCAGCCCAAAACCGTTGAGTATGGAGATGTCTGCGAAAGGGAATTGTACATTTCCAAGCTGTGACCATCACCATACATTATGAAACTTCCCAAAACAAAACAGCAACAACAAATCACACAAAAAGCTTACTGTGGAAGCTTTTACAAACTTTTCAAAAATAGTTTTGTGCACAGTTACACTTACTGAAATAAACTATCTTTAAAACAAGCAAAATTGAATAATGGTTGCTATCCATTAAAAATGTGTTTACCTAAAGCAAAGTTTTAACAGTAGATTCTAGAAGAAATTTAAGAACATTTGTAATGTCCACTCATCTAATGGGGCTCTGTTCTAACAGCTACTAGTAATGTTCTTCATCCAATGGCTACTGTGCTGAGGTCTGTGGTTCTGTGGTTCTGAGCCTTGTATTAATATCCTACATGAGAAATAATGCAGCTGTATCTATTCTCAGTCATGTTTCTACTTGAGATTCCAAAGTGGGATATGTTTGTTCTACTGACGCTTTTGTTGTTGTTATTTGTCTGTTTGTTTTAATTTTGATGCTTGTCTTTCAAATCTGGGATAGGGCTCTATGCTGTTTTATTTTTCTTTTACTATGGGAAGATTGCCCTCATACAGCTGTGAATATGGATTGAAGAAGCCAAAGCATTTGATGAAAAGTCATAATATTGTCAACAAGTAGTACCTGAGGAAACAGACATCAAAATACATGCTAAAAACTAAATCATGAGTTTTGTCTTAACATTTATTAACTGAAAATGGGTCATTGAATGAAGTTAAGATAATATAAGAAAAATTGGGAGGCTATTTACAATACTTTGAGTAGTTTAATAGTCTAAGTTGTAGAAAGAAGCAAACGGATCTAGAATAGATATATACATATAAACAGTTTAATGTTTTCAGCCAAGAGACCATTAGCCATTTCAGTTATTTCTCTAGGTTTTCTGGTGCCCCTCCCTGCCTTCCCTCTCATTTCCTCTCAGGTCTGTTAGCATTGTTCTACTTCTGTCATCAGTAGGTTATTCTACTCCCCAAGATTTTATAGAAATAGACTTACACAGATACTGTCCTGTTTTACCTGTATCTGTTCACTTATTATTACAATCTAAGGTTCTTCAGTGCTATTTTCACTTCTCAACTGAATCTGTAAAGGATAATACAGCACACTTCATTGTAACACATCCTCTCAATACTGAGTAGATTCTAACGACAATAAGCCACAGGCTTAGTTTCCTTTACTAATGGGCATTTGAGATGGTTTTCATTTTCATATATTAAAAACAAAACTTGTATTAGTGTTCATGTAGAATATTTAATAAGTACTTTTATGTTGGGGCTGGAGAGATGGTTCAGTGGTTAAGGGTTCCACCTATTCTTCCAGAAGTCCTGAGTTCAATTCACAGCAACCACATGGTGGCTCACAACCATCTATAATGTTATCTGATGCCCTCTTCTGAAGATAAAGCACCCATATACAATACATTAAGTAAATAAATCTTTAAAGCACTTTAATTATTGTTTTATTTTTTAATATCTTTTTCCTAGAAAGAGAAAGACTATTAAATGTTGTTTGCTATGTTTAAATTTCTTTAAAACAGCCAAAATAAATTTTTTTTCAGTAGAAGCACTAATTTATACCTCTCTCTGAAGTCTGAGAGGATTCCTGTTCCTTCTCATTGCCCAGATCCATGCTGTCTTTTCAAGAGATTTCAGACATCCTGTAAGTGATCATCAGTGGCTTCTCTGGGTTTGACTAATTTCCTGAAGGCTGCTATGACTGAACACTTTTGTTGACATTTGAAATACTTTAATAACTTGCTCAAGAATCTCATGCAATGTAGTTTGATGATATCACTCCCAACTCTCAACACCTTTCAGTGAAGAGCTTATTTACTTAACACACTCTCTCCCTATTCTTTACAATCTAATGTTCTCTAAGAAAACATTTTAATTTAGCAATCCATCCAGCCAAGTTAATGCTGTTTATATAGTCCTTCGTACAGTACAATTCCATCCAGTGGTGTGTGGTTGACTTACCAGCAGCCACACCCATAAACAAAACTAAATCTCCCTCCCCACAGAAGCCACCCACTGTCCATAGCACCTTACTTTTGGGTGGGAGCATGCAACCCTTCCCACTCCACTTTACAGTGTATACTGTTTTGTCTTGTACAGGTCTTAATTGAGTGCAATGGTTTTCTTTCATATACAAAAGATAGTGCTGGTTCTCTCTGACCTTTGACTCTTACAATCTTTTCTTTCCCTCTTCTGAGATGGTCCCTGAGCCTTGGGTAAGGGTTTTTAACACAAATGTCCCTTTGGGACTGAAACTTCCTGGGTCACTTATTCTCTGCACTTTGACCAGTTGTGAATATTTGCACTAAACATCACCCACTATATAAAGAAACTTATCTAGTGATGGAGGTGAGCTGCATTAATCTATATATAGGGAGATTTGACTATAGAGGGAAATTTGATATAATGTTTGTTTATTAAATGAATTGTAGTGTTACTCCTGGAGCCTGTTAGCTCCTCACCCATGGGTTGTTGGCCATGTGTTTGGTACCAGACAAGTATTTTCTCCTGTGAAGGTAGTTTTACATCCATTCAGACAGTATTTGATTACCCTGATAACATCCATGCCATTATGGCTCACATAGGCATAGCTTGCCATGCCTATCCTTATTGTACCTTACGGGATTCATAACTGGGTAGGTGTGATGATTCAGTTACTGAAGCTACACGGAGAGAAACTAGGCAGTTCTGTGAGATCCGTAGGCAATAAGTAAAAGTGGAAAAAGTAAAATCTAGAAAGGCTGCGTTTTTCAGGGTTGGCATCCTTGGGTTTTTGTAATTTGGGCTTTGGTCTGAGAGATAATAAACTCTAAGCAGTTACATTAGGTTTTTTGTTTGTTTGTTTGTTTGTTTTGTTTTTTTGGTTTTTTTTTTTTTGCCACAGCTTGGAATCTCATAGTGGTTAAAACATTATGTTACTATGTGAAGCTATTCAATCTTATGTAGAAATTTGGCGTTAATACTATATATATTTTTCAAATTTAGTGTAATCATATATCAATAGCATATAAGTTGGGGTAAATAGATTTGTTGCATAAGTTGAATCATCACTTTTAGGAGACAGTTTTACTTGATGAAGTAATAGCTTGGACATAGACATTTCTATTTACATATTGAGCTCCCTTAAGACCAAATGATAGTGATTACCTTGTCCTCAGAAAGGGACTGGACATCAAAGTCTGAAAGTCAATGATAACCAATCTATATCTCTTTGTTAATTACTTGCCTTGTTGCTTCCACAAAATACCAAAATGAAAGAAACTTAAGGGAGGGAAGGAAGGATTACTCACACACACACCCCATTTTGAACCTGTAGTCTATCACTGAATGGAAGCTATAGTGTGTGAGAGGAAATGGTTGCTCACGTCGCATGTGCATGCAAGAATCAAAGAGAAATAAAGGATCAGGCTGAGTTCACCTTCCCCTGTTACATCAGTCTAGGGCCAGAAGATGAGGCTGCCCACAGTCAAGGTGGTTCCTCCCACCTCAGTTAACCTAATGTGGACAGACAATCCTCCACAGGTGTGCCCAGGGCCTAATTTAATTCAGGTAATTCCTAATAGGTGCACCCAGATGCCTATCTTCTAGGCGATTGTAGATCCTGTCAATTTCATAATCAGTATTGACTATTAGAATTACAAACTCTTATCTTCCTATTTTAAGCATCTCTTCCTCTTTTTTAAAAAAATAACATTTAACACTTAAGAAAACCTTGTAACAGTACACTTGGCCTAGTAGTGCCATTGTGCAGCAGTTTAGATGCGGCTCTCTGGTCACTGACAAAGTATGACTCATTCGTTTATCTTACATGATTACAAATACCTAGAATATAAGTGTTTTTATCGGGTGTCTATTTTGGTTAAAATAATTATATTTGAGCCAAATTGGAAGCCTATGAGATGAGAAGGAGGAGAGTGCTCATGGGAGAATCCTTTCCTATTCTGCCTATATCAATAATTATTCCTTGATATTTTATAAATGGAGATTCAATATTTATGTTTGGATCTCTCTTGAGACCCAATACGTAGAACACTAGCACTGGGCTTCCTCCGCATCTCTCCTATGTCAATGTTAATATTTTAAGATGTGTCAGGAAGCAAGAGATGGAAGAACATCTATGAATTTCTAATTTCCCCACTGGATGAACCACTGCTGTCCTCTGCTTTTGTTTCCACATGTTGTGCGTACACTTGCACCCCAGCACCCCAGACTTTCACATTTTCAGATGATTTTAATCCTGCGATCAAATCGTCTGAAATAAACATCAACAAGGCAGCAATTTCCTGCCCTGGTTCTAGCCCTCCCCAGCCCTCCCCACCCCTCACTCCCCACCTGCTTTTTTCCAGCCCAGTGTCAGGACATGTTTGGTTCCCCATGACGTATTTTTACAGGGACAGAAAAAAAAAAGTATACCAACATGGCAGGATAGTTCAGCCAGTAATGTGCTTACTGTACAAATATGAGGATCAGAGTTCAGATGCCCAGCACACAAGTAAAAAGGCATGTGTGTTTGTGCACACTTGTAATCCCAGATCTGGGGAGAACAAAAGGACTGTGCCTGGAGATGTCTGGTCAGGCAGCCTAGCTAATCACAAGCTCCAGGTTTACTTCTCCTTGTCCTAATAGGTAGAGAGTGGGTTAGTAAAGACACCCGTAACTTTCACATGAACACACACATATATATATTTATGCAGCACATACGTGTGCATACTGACACCCAAACACACACACACACACACACACACACACACACACACACACACACGAAAAATTTTACGCATGTTACACATGAAAGTTCAAATGTAATCAATCTGCTATTTGAACAACACGAAGACTTCAGAAATTTGGCCTGTTCCAAGTTCATTTTTCTGTAACTCTGAGATATAGATTTTAATCTCTTGGCCAATATGAGACTTGAATTGTCATGATCATATCTGTATAATAATGGTAGATGGACTGAGAAAAAAGAAAAAAGTGGAACACTAGTATATTTCTATGGTTAGTACTTTTTACCTGATGTTTTCCTCTTAGAAAATAAATTATGAAATACTAGATGTGTATATATATATATAAGTGCATATGTGTGTGTGCATGTGTGTGTTTGTGAACATAACTCTTGACCATACTTCTAACTGAAAACATAAATACTTATTAGTAGGTATGAGTTGAATATGTTAAATGTCGCAAAATGTCTCTGTAGGCTCATGGTTTTGAACATTTGGTCCCTAGCTGGTTGCGTTGCAATGTAAGGTTGTGGAAATTTTGTCTTTTTACCTTCACTGGATAAAGTAGATTTCTGAAGACGAGTCAGAGGTGTTATTACCTGCCTCCTGTATGCTTCTTAATTTATGGAGATTTGAGATGTACCACAGCACTGTGAGGGTACAACAGTCTCTCCTCTATAAAGTAGCTTCTTTTATGTAATGTATCACAGTGATGAGAAAAATAATTAATGCACTAGGGATAAAATGAGCTATCAAGAAATACATCTATGTTTTTTAAGGTGAAAGATGCACATTTTCTCATTGGACAATTCTGTTATCTTTCCCTCCTCAGGAGTCTGTCTGCCTTCTTTCTTCCTCCACTTCCCTCTTTTCTTCCTTCCTTTCATCCTTTCTTCCTCCCTTTCTCTCTCCTTCCCTTTTCCCTCTTCCCCTTTCTTCCTTCTTTTCATCTTTAGCCTATACTACCTTTACTACTTCAATTCGATGTCCCCGTTACTTTTCCCAAGGACCATTTATTCACAGATTCTTCCAAATAGTAACAACATAATGAACCTGTGGTAGAATTGGTTTATTTTTCATTGAGTTGATTCATTTTGATCTCTCCGTTCTGTCTAATTATATGTAGCTGTAGTACCTTTGTTAGTTTGCTACTTGTAAACAATTGTAAAGAAATACTTGAAAAGCATGATTCACACAGCAATCTGTTAGGATGTTACATCAGTTCTTTCATTGGCTTATGAAGATTAAGCTGCTAGAGAGTTAGGATCACCTTTCCTCCCTACTCCTTGTATAATAAATAAGCTCTGAGCATGCAGCCCCAAGACTGAGTTTTCTCTCCTAGTACATGAGTTGAATGTTTTTCTAAGTACCTCAGAGAGTTGATGTGAACATCGGGTAAGGAAACAGAATGAAAGCTCTTTGAAAAGAGTAAAGCATTTCTACTATGAGTTTGGGGAATTGTTAATTATTGATGCTATTAAGCCTAATTAGGACCTACCCTTAAATAATTTATCTAATTCTATAGATTGTGTTCCTTGAAATGTTCCACCATTCTCTAAACAGCAAATTTACTTTGTTTTATGATGAAAACAAGAATGTTTTCCCGGGTATAACTTAAAATTCTTAGTACAAAGATATTTTTTAATACAAGTAGGGTTTTGCATCAAGAATGAACATGAGTCATAGCCTCATGGGAGCAGACATTTTTAGAATATTCTTTTCAAAATCATGCATAACATTACAAAATTGAAAACATTCAACTTATACATATTTTATCTTTAACATTTTAAACACAAATTATTTTTATCATATGCAGTAATGCATGAAAATGTGCTGTATTTTTATCAGTCTTTAAATTTAAACGAAGAGGATAGCTATTCAAAAACACACAATCAATAATAAATTCAAGAAGAATTAGAATAATTAATTGCTAAGACAGCAATTTAATCTGTGTTGTCATGAGTCTCATTCTTGGGCTGGATACTGTACAATACCTAGGTGTTCATCTTATTCATATTTCATGCCAGAAAAAAGTTAGCACCTACTTCAATGCAAACTTTAGCATAATTTTTCAGAAATAATTGTTTGCTAACATCTAGAATGTTTTCCTTTGTTCCTAATATGGTCTTTGCTACTTACTCAATATATGAGTGCTAACTACTGTTTAAGTGGGTTATAGAGTTTGTTGAGACATGCTATATTGTATAAAAGAAATAATTAAGAAATAGTAACATTCCTTAAATTGGACATTCCCTAAATTCTGAGAACTCTGGTCCTTGTATGATCAAATTCTGATATAATAAAATAATATGAAAATCAACTTCAGCAAAATTAACATAGATAAAGAAGATAAAAAATGAATGTAATTCATTTACCACAGAATCATTCAGGTAAGAACATCCTCTATCTTATGCTTATACTCTTGATTTTGAAAAGAAATAATTCCAGGTGTCATTGCACACTTAGAAATACTGTACTCAGGAAAGAGAAGCCGTAAGAACAGGCTTAGATATGTTAGAGGCAAGATTGGGTTACATAAAATTTTTTATAAGAAAAGTAAAAGATTAGTTAATTATTGATGAATGCAACAGAAACCATCCTTGCACCTTTCTGTGTTACAAGTATTTCATGGATATTCTGCAAGGAGGTATCAGTTAGTCCATGTGTACAAAAAAGTATTGCTGCTCCTTCACAGCACCCAAGTCTCAATACTCACTTAGAAATACCACACTGTGATGCAACCACTTGAGTGGCTGCAGAACCTGGAGTTTGTGAAATTTCTGGCCATACGTATAGCTATTCTGAAAAATAAGTGATAGAAAGAACATTTGTCACACAGAGCTGTATTTTTACACTCCTTGCCAAGTAAGTAATCTTATTGCTGAGTCAAACAAGAAATCTATTTTAGTAAATTATGTGCAGTGCATTAACTTTCACTATGTCTTTAAAGCTAATTCATATATTTATATACGCTGTGTATGTAATATCCAGCTCTATGTCACTATAAATTTCTGTAATGATGCTACATCTCTGAACATGCCTTGTCTGATCAGTATAAAATATTCTCTCATATTTTCTCACCACACCTCATTGTGGAGTCTATTGTCCTCAAGGGCTTGCAAACCTTATACTTCCCTAGCCACCACTTCTTATTCCCTCAGGATACACAGACCAATGCTTTTTTTTTTTATATATATGGTGACCCAGCTTTCCAATTGAGTCCTGAAGGCGAGCCTGCTTGTCTGTTTATACTGTGAGGTGGTAAAGAATTGTGGGTAATGAACAGAATAAATATGACTAACAGAAAAATCCACCCTATAAAGGTTGGGAGCACATATCCCTTCAGGTTATGGACTTGGAAACTTGATTCCAGTGTCAGGGGATTTAAAACGAGAGGCCTTTGCTTGCTTCTCTTGAGAATAATTGCTTTATAATTTATAGTAAAGTGAATACCACAGGGATTATAAATTAGTAAAAATCACTTTGGGGACTGGGGATTTCTTCTCCAGTGCTACATTTTGGAGGGTTGAATACAGCTGTTAAACTAATTCCAGATCTATATATGAATTCCTATCACCTATGAAAGACAAATCTGAAAAATTTAGAACCCTACGAGAGAGATGCTTTCTCTCTGCCTGCTTCCTATTCACAAAGGAGGCCCTGTCTGGAAATGGAGGAACCTGGGGATGTATTTTATGTTTTCTTTTCTTCTTCTTCAGGGCAACTAGTTAGAATCAGAGTGAAATGCAACATTCAGGGTACTTTTAATCCTTTACACATTGTTATTGGTATTTCATCTTGTCTATTCCTGATCAATTAAATGTGCAATGTGCTCCTAGACACCAACCCCTTTGCCTATTCAGTATTTTCCACAGCAAAAATGATGGTTAATCAAGAACAAAAAAAGTGTTCTAATATTGTTGTCTACTTTCTATTCTTTTCTCTATAATGTAAACTTGACAAAGAATGGATTGTCTCTTTCTGGTCACTGATTATGGATATTTTGTAGGAGTTAATTTCTCAGCTTCTTATCATCATCACTGGTTCCATTCTGAGATTTTTTTTAAAGATGTTAATCCAGCAAAAACTGCTGATAATTTCACAGACAACAGCTCCCTTCAGTAGAGATGATGGGCTTGTGTGATTCCTCGTACAATATAAATGATCTCTCTCAGAGAGAAGCTGGATAGATAACTGCAGTGTGTTATGAGAGTGCGGTTTCTTTTCAAAGCTTGGGGTGCCTCAGCTTCACCGTTTCACAGACTGTCCAAAGTTATTTCCTGTCTGCACTTGAAAAGAAAAGTGAGCCACAAAGAGGCTCACACTACGTGCTTAGCTGTGGCCATTTCATCTGTCCTTGACCCAGAGTACTGTGCTATCTATCAGTAGCATGAGATTATGACCACACAACATGGTGCTGAAAACAAGTGAAAATCATTCTCATCACAGCTGTGAAGCCCAATGTTTATTAAACTATAGTGTAGATAAAGGAGCTACAGAATTTGTCAAGTAATAAATACACTAATTAATGAATGATAAAGGAACCACGATCTTAATCTGGATATAAAATAATGGTTATAAATAGATAAGCATAACAATAATATTTTATTCTACAAAGAAATTTATATAGCAACGTGACTGAAGAATTGTAGGACTCAGTGGTCAACAGTTTATGTTTTATATTAAGCAGAATAAATTGCATTACAGTGTCATCTATTACCCCCTATGTGGATTTGAATAAAATGTGTTCAATCTTGATTTCTGGTTTGTGAATTAGAAGAAATGATCTCATAATAATTGCATATTTTTGAGTCAGAGGATATAGTTTGGCAAGCATTATCCTCAAAGTATCTTATTCCTGTTACTTTGCTTTTCTGAGTCATGCAAATAATCATAGTTTGTGTTATAGAAAATGAAAATAACTCACACCATATGTTATTTACCCTAGCTTTTATCTCTAGTTGCTAAAGTTTTATTGACACACATCAATGGATAATTCATAGATCTCCTTGAATTAATGGCTAAATATCTTTTGTGCGTTAGAAAAGACTCCCAACTGTTGTCTTCTTCAACATGTCTTCCTCTTTGGTTTTTTAACACACCTCCTCTCTCACGCAGTTCCCCATTTATCTTTTCTCCTGCTCCTCTTAGCCTTACCTCACCTTGTCCTCCCATTTTTTTTCAAATGCATGGTTGACATTAAGACAGTTCATCCTTCCCGTCTTGGACTCTTTGCTGTAGTTTTCACAACTATTCCATCTCAATTCATTATCGCCATTATTTTTACATGGCCTTTTACATTTGCTTATATGAGTGGTTTGCCTGGATGTATGTACAGCAACACGTACATATCTGGTGCCCATGGAGGTCAAAAGAGAGTATTGGATTCCCTGGAATTATGATGGCTCTAAGCTACCATATGGGTGCTGAAAACCAAACCAAGATATTCTGTAAGAGCAAGAAGCGCTCTTAACCACTGAGCTTTCTCACTGGCCTCCATAAACCTGTTGTGCTCATGGTGGGTAGTTTGTTTTTTGTTTTATTTGTTTCTTTTGTTTTATTTTTACAATTTGTTTTAAAACCCATTTAATTACTAATTGCTTATTATTCAGTTATTAAATTTTTGTAACTTAGAGTTTCACATTCTATACAAAAATTTGTATCAGCTTTTAACATTTCTATTACCATATTTACATAGTTATTTTAAAGCTTCTTTGCACTGTGTTTTACTTTGTTTAAAAAAATCTTACAAATCTTACCAGCAAACTTCTGGTTATTTCTGTTGAGTGACAGGCATTGTATTTTTAAACATTTGTTTTATTCATTCTTTGAGAATTTCACACATATATGATCATATTCATTCCAATTGCCTCTCTCCAACCACTTCTGAATCCTGCCCCCTCTCATTTCTCTTCTCAACCTCATGTTTATTGTATTTATAAATACAATATGGAGAAAGGAAGTGGAGGCTGAGTACAAGTTAGTTATAAGCATAATGTTACCTCACTCCAGGGAAAGCTCATATTTTCTCTGGCAGATGACTTGAGACAGGAGCCAAGCCATTTGATCACACAAATCCAATCTTAGGAAAGGGGATTGTGGGAAGTCACGGTCTAGCTTCGCAATAGCTGTGTCCGAGTACCCATGCAAGGACTCTGCCAATGGGAACTGGGATTTTCTGGCCACAGTCCCCCTGAATGACCTGAAGCTTGACCTATAAGACAGCTTCCAGCATTTTGTTTTTTCTAATCAGGTAGAAAATTTCCTATTATGTACAGGTTTTGAGAGATAAAAGGTCCCTACTGATAAGAAATATCCTGCTTCATTTTTTTCTGCTCTCTTAGTGCAGCAAGTTTTCCATGTATGACTAATCCCAGTACCTTTTCTGGCTGCATAAGGTCTCCCCTCTCTGCAACTCAGTGTTGTCCAACTTTAACTCACTCACTGCCTGGTCCCCAAAGTAGAAGTGTTTTTTTTTAATCACATAAATTGCATTACATAATTCTGAGTTATATACATACTTGAAACTGTATTTACCAGCTATCCTACTATACAGTAAGGATAAAAATATAAGCAATAGCAATCTTGAGCATTTTCTGGAATAATTATAATTTTCTTTATTCAAATCTACAATTTTAAGTAGAAAGAAAGCAGCAAAATGCCTATTTTAGTTGTAATCCTCAAAACCCAGCCTGTGCCACATAGTGAGTCTCTGCCTCAAAAAACAATAAATAAATACACCAACACTAATCAAGCTAATCGGGGAAAGGTTATATGACACAGATGCAAAGAAATCAACAAATAAAAATAAAATAAAATAAAAATACCCTTAAGTTCAAGTAATCCTGAGTTATTTATTCATATCTTTTTCTACATGAGGCAAATATGTGGTATTACAATAATTTTTAACCTAGAAAAGTCATAAAGAAAAGATGAGACAGAGGGGAAAGGCTTGGATAGAACAGGGAAGAGGGAGGGAGGGAAGAGTCAGAAGTAGAAGGAAGAAAAGATAAATTGGGTTATGTATCTCCTGGTAGCATATCCTGAGCCTGGTGAGCACGGTGAAGTAGGAAGGTCAAAGCTGGACTACTCGTTTGCTCTACCTGAGGCATACAGCTCTACTGTTTCATGGAGAATAACGGACACAATTGTGGCAAGCTATGGTTTATTCTGATGGAATAGCAGGCAATCTTGCATCCTCTCTAGGGCCTATGTGTCTCCCCAGAGCACTTCCTTCTTTCAAACACTTTGTTCCATTTTTTTAAACCATTTATATAACTTAGCCATTCTAAAAAAAAAATCTGAGTCCTTTCCAAACCTTGAGCAGAATTCCCTTCCTTAATTACAGAAAATGAAATCATACCACAGAAGTTGGGAACTGAACAAGTTGTCCATTGATATGAAATCAATTTGTCAAGGATTTTGGAGTTGAATTGCAAATCTGGATACACATTTTGAATATGTGGGGAAAGTGGTTTCTTTTTCATTAATTCCTGAGAAAAATTGTATTTTTAAATGAATCTCTTCAGCAATTTTTTCTTCTGTGAATCTGTCTAAATGTACCCTGGGGAGTCTTTTAGACTATAATATTTTAGACCTACAAAAGGTGATTCCCCTCCTTTTAGCTACTTTGCACATTATTTAGCTATATTGCTATGTTTTACAAGTGAATTAAAATTTAAAGTGTAACATTAATTTTTAAAAACACTTTAACAAAAAAATTACAGAAGTTTTAATCAAGAAAAATTTTGTATTTGGTATATATATACTGCCACCCCTCCACAATTTCAGCTT
>OU015749.1:77892508-77905284 GCA_907169655.1 Acomys percivali
CTTTTCAAATAATACCAAATGATTCTTTGTATTTTCCCAGTGTGTGTTGTAATTTCCTCTTTCACTTCTGATTTTATTAATTTGAATGTTGTTTATATGTCTTTTAATTAGTTTAGCTAAGGCTTTGTCTTCCTTTTTTATTTTTTCAAAGAACCAGCTCTTAGTTTCATTGATTCTTTGTATTATTCTCTTTGTTTCTAATTCATTGATTTCAGCCCTTGGTTTGATTATTTCCTGCCATCTACTTCTTTTTGGTGTGTTTGTATATTTTTGTTCTAGAGAATTTAGGTATATTATTAAGGTTACTATATAAGAATTCTCCAATTTCCTTATAAAGGCACTTAGTCCTGTGCACTTTCTTTCCTCTTAGCATGCTTTAATTGTATTCAATAAATTTGGGTATGTTTTGACTTCATTGTCATTGAATATTAGGAAGTATTAAATTTCTTTATTTCTTCCCTGATCCAGTGGTTACTGAGTTGTTTAGTTTCTATGAGTTTGTAGGTTTTTTTGTTATTTCTGTTTTTGAAATTTGAGATTTAACGTCTGATAAGATACAAGGGGTTATATCAATTTTCTTGTATTTGTTGAGTCTTGTTTCATGACCAATTATATGATCAACTTGGGAGTATGTTCTATGAGATGCTGAGAAAAAGATATATTCTTTTGTGTTTGGGTGAAAAGTTCTGTAGATATCCATTAGGCTCATTTGATTCATGATATCTGTCAGTTTCATTGTTTCTGTGTTTAGAGTCTGTCTCAATGATATATACATTGGTGAGAGTAAGATGGTGAAGTCTCCAACTATTAATATGTGGACTTTAATGTGTCATTTAAGCTTTAGTAATGTTTCTTTTACAAATGTGTGTGCCCTTATATTTGGGACATAGATTTCCAGTATTGAAAGGTCATCTTGGTTTATTTCTTTTTCTTTGATGAGTATGAAATGTCCTTCCCCATCTCTTTTGATTAATTATGTTTGAAAGTCTATTTTATTAAATATTAGAATGGCTATGGGAGCTTTCTTCTTGAGTTGGCTTTCTCAGAAAAATATTTTCCAGCCTTTTACTCTGAGGTAATGTCTTTATTTGTTGCTGAAGTCTGTGTTTTGTAAGCATCAGAATGATGAATCTTTTTAAAACATTGATTCTGTTATCTTCTGGTTTTTATTGGGGATTTGAGTCCATTGATGTTGAGAGATATTAATGACCCACCATTGTTGCTGCTGTTTTGAGATTGGTGGTGATGGTAGTGGTAGTGATGCTGGTGGTGGTGGTGGTGGTGTGTGTGTGTGTGTGTGTGTGTGTGTGTGTGTGTGTCTTCTTGTGCTTTTGCCTCAGTGGAGTTACTTATTTCCTGTGTTTTCTATGATGTAGTTAACTTCCTTGGGTATAAGTTTTCCTTCTAGTATCTTCTGTGGAGATGTATTTCTACACAGATATTGTTTAAATTTGATTTCATCATGGTATATCATGTTTTCTCCATCTATGATGATTGAAAGTTTTGCTGTGTATATATTCAGGAATGACATTTGTGGTCTCTTAGTGATTGTAAGATATCTGCACAGACCCTTCCAGCTTTGAAAATATCCTTTGAGAAGTCAGATGTAATTTTGATAGGTCTGCCTTTATATGTAACTTCACCTTTTCCCCTTTTAATATTTATTATTTGTTCTGTATATTTAGTGTTTTGATTATTATGTGGTAGGAGTATTTTCTTTTTGTTTCAATCTACTTGGTATTCTGTAATATCCCTGTCTGTTTGTAAGCGTGTATTTCTTAGGGTTGGGGAATTTTTCTTCTACAACTTGATCGAAAATATTTTCTGGTCCTTGGAGCCAGGAATGCTCCACCATACAACAAAGTCATTTGCTCAACTATGTCATAGCACCTTTATTCATAATAGCCAAAATCTGGAAATGACCTAGATGTCCCTCAACTGAAAAATGGATAAAGAAACTGTGGTACCGTTACAGAACAGAAAATACTCAGCTATTAAAAACAAGGAAAACTTGAAATTTGCAGGCAAATGAATGGAACTAGAAAAGGTCATCCTGAGTGAGGTAACCCAGACCCAGAAAGACATCCATGGTATATACTGACTTATAAGTGGATATTAGCCCAACAAAGATGTCTTCGGAGAGACTTGACTCAGCAAGGGATCTGGACAGATATTGGAACTCAAAGCAAGACTCTTTTTTTTTTAAAGTGGCTTTAATTTTATTTATTTTATTTTTATTTTTAAATATATTTTATTAATTTATTCATATTACATCTCAATTGTTATCCTATCCCTTGAATCCTTCCATTCCTCCCTCCCTCCCTCCCATTTTCCCCTTACTCCCTTCCCCTATGACTGTGACTGAGGGGGACCTCCTCCCCCTGTATTTGCTCATAGGGTATCAAGTCTCTTGTCTGTGCTTTGAGAGTTGAATGGAAGAATAGGAAGATAGGAGAACATGTAGGAGTCAATCGCCCCACAGGAAGACTATCAAGGCCAGTGGATCTGGATCCAGGGTGGCCTGTTCAAACTGAAAAACCAACCAAGGTTAATGCATGTAAAGAACCTAGAACAAGGGATCTAGGTTCATATATAGCCAATGGACAGCTCATTCTCCAAGGTTTCCGAAGGGGAGCACAATCTACCTCTGATATGAACTCTGGTGCCTGAGATTTGATCACTTCACCTTCATGGGGAAGCCCTATGGGCACACATAAAAATGAAATGCCTGCTATCCTGATGAGAACTGATAGGCTGTGGTTAGATGGTGGGAAAGGCTCCCACCCTTTGTCAGAGGTCTAGGTTAGGTGAATATGGTAGAAGATGTGACCTAGTGGATAGCAATAAGATATGCAAATAAATTATAATAAAAATTTAAAAAGATAATTAATTTAAGGTTATTTTTTAAGGAGAAACAATAGAACTTTATTCACATATATACCTACACACATATTCTCAAGAACCACAGACATCTGTGGAAATACTCTTATTAGGACTTGAAAGTTATAGGACTGGAATTTACTCATTTATGGAACTAGTTATTCTAATTCTATATTTCATATGACTCATCATATTTCTAATTTTATCTTAGGTTCTTTCTTTTTTTTTCTTTTTTTTTTTCTTTTTTTTAATTAATTTATTCTTGTTACATCTCTATGGTTATCCCATCCCTTGTATCCTCCCATTCTCCCCTCCCTCCCATTTTCCCCTTAGTCCCCTCCCCTATGACTGTTCCTCAGAGGGATTACCTCCCTCTGTATATGCTCATAGGGTATCAAGTCTCTTCTCAGTGACCTGCTGTCCTTCCTCTGAGTGCCACTAGGTCTCCCCCGCCAGGGGACATAGTCAAATGTGAGGCACCAGAGTACTTGAGAAAGTCAAATCCCTCTCTCCACTCAAGTGTGGAGACTGTCCTGTCCATGGGCTAGATCAGGGTAGGGGTTTAAATTTTACCACCTGTATTGTCCTTGGCTAGGGCCTTAGTTTGAGCGGGACCCCATGACCCAAATCTGCCTATCATAATGTTCTACTTGTAGGTTTTGTGTTACAGGTGTATTAGTTTATTCTGGGCTTGTTGTAGTATGATAGCTAGGTTGCACTGGTGCCATATTGCTCTGGTACATGTTAGTTGTGTTCTTACATTGGCCTTTAGCCATCTGGTTGTCCCTGGTGTTGGCTGCATGCTCCTGGTGCCTGCAGGTCTCCTCAGGAAAATGAGTTGTGCTATGACCTGGAGCCTAGATGTGTGTATTTGTTTGTTGATGGAAACCCCTGAAATTTCTGGTTAGTATGACTAGACCAAAAATGACCATGTTATTGTAAGTGTTCTTGTGGCAAAGCGAAGTATTCTTGGGGTATATACTCAAGAGTGGAATAGCTAGAACTTGAGGTAGAACAATTCTCATCTTTCTGAGGAACCTCCTTATTGATATTCAATGTGGCTATACAAGATTGCACTCCCACCAACAATTGAGTAGTGTTCTACTTGCTCCACATCCTAGACAGCATGAGCTGTCATTTGTGTTATTGATCTTAGCCATTCTAACAGGAGAAGATGGAAACTCATAGTCATTTTGATTTGCATTTCAGTCATTTGAGTTCCCTTTGCTACGAATTCTCCTCTTTGTTCTGTACCCCAATTTTAATCGGACTACTTTGTTCTTTGATATCTAATTTCTTGAATTATTTTTCTATTATGGATATTAGTCCTCCATCTGTTATGGAGTTGGAAAAATCTTTTCCCATTCTACAAGTTGCTTTTTTTGTCCAAATGCCAATGTCCTTTGTTTTAGAAAAGCTTCTCGGGGGGATCCAAGATGGTGGAGCCGAAAAGACACCTTGTTTGATCAGCAGGACAGCAGTGACTGTACAGCAACCCAAGGACTAAATTGAGAAATCCAAAACACCAGTGCTGTTGATCCCCAGGAGAAAGGGGTGCACACTGTGCAGAGCCTGGGAAAGTCTAGCCTCAGGCCACCCAGCAAATCCACAGAGAACTCCATGGGTCTCTGCAGGCACATCCGTCCACAGCAAGGTCTTGTCACAGCATGCCTTGTGGGGTACCGTTTCTGATGTCCAGGACCCAGAAGGAGCTGTGTGCTGTGAAAAGTGCAGTGCCTTTGGCTACTGGCCCACTGGAGACTGCACAGCCTAGAAAACCAACAGATCTCACCTCAGGTCCCCAGGTCAACCAACAGAACCTTCCATATTTCCCAAGCCATGAACACAGGCCAGGGACTGGTGGCAACATGCCTGACCTGAGTGCCATGTCTGACCTCTTGGGCCCAGAAGGAACTGTGAACTACTGAAGCACCAGGGTCACACATTGACCTCCAACCCATAGAGACAAGCTGGAGCACTGGAGAAGTTCTCTGCTCCAATAACTTTCTGCCTGCTCCCCAGCTTACCCAGCTGAAATCATGGAGCCAACAGAAAGAGTGTACTAAACACAGGTGCCTGACCTCCCTGGATCACAAACAGGGAGCCAAAGCACAGTGACCTCAGCAGTAGTGAATAGAGGATGGAGACAAATCACCTTTGTCTAGACCTACCACTCAAACTGTCTGACTATTAGAGACCATCAAACCAGCTAACATCAGAGACATCAC
This sequence comes from Acomys percivali, assembly GCA_907169655.1. Lineage (NCBI taxonomy): Eukaryota > Metazoa > Chordata > Mammalia > Rodentia > Muridae > Acomys > Acomys percivali. Next base: position 77,897,617 of record OU015749.1, read on the forward strand.
AATGGGAAGAGTGCAGCATAAAAACACAAGAAACAACTACCAAGATAATTTGATACCACCAGAAATCAATAGTCCCACCACCACCACAAGCTCTGGAGATAATATCACATCTGATGCACAGGAGAAAGACTTCAAATCTGAAGTTATAAAAATGATAGAGGCCTTAAAGGAGGAAAATAAATTCCTCAAACTAAAACAAGAATACACAAAGAAAGAGATGAAAGAATTGAACAAATTGCTTAAAGAAATTAGTGAAATACAGTAAACTACAATCAAACCAGAGAAGGAAATATATAAAAGGACTCAAGACCTAAAAATGGAGATAGAAGAAATGAGGGAAACACAACCTGAGAGAACCCTGGAAATAGAAAATCAATGGAAGAAGATGGGATCTATAGACACAAGCATTACCAACAGACTATAAGAGATGGAAGAAAGAATCACAGGGATAGAAGATATTACTGAAGAAAATGATCAACAAAGAAAATGTTAAATCTAAAAAGCTCCTGACACAGAAGATCCAAGAAATATGGGACACTATGAAAAGACCAAACCTAAGAACAATAGGCATAGAAAAAAACAGTAGACTCTTAGCTCCAAGACCTAGAAATTATGTTCAACAAAAAAAACTTCCTCAACCTAAATAAAGTTTGTCCATAAATATAAAAGAAGCCTTAAGAACTCCAAATAGGTTGGACCAGAAAAGAAAATACTCCTACCATGTAATAATCAGAACACTAAACATACAGAACCAAGAAAGAGTATTAAAAATAAAAGCTTTTCAGTTTCACCGGGTACCATTTATTAATTGTTTATCTTGATGTTGGTACTAATGTTGGTCCGTTCACAAAGTGTTCTACTGTACCAATGAGATTAAGGTTATTCTGCACTTTCTTTTCTATCAGTTTCAGTGTATCTGGTTTTATGGTGAGATCTTTGATCTAGTTGGAGTTGAATTATTTTTGTTGTTTTGTTTTTCAACACAGTATTTTTATTGATTATTTGGGAAATTTCTCATCATGCAACCTGATCAGATTCCTTTCCCAGTACTCCCAGGTAGAGCTGAGTTTTATTTAAGATGATAAGTATGTGTCTATTTGGATTCTTTTACCTGCAACCATCTGGTTTGACAAACAACATTTTTTTGAAACTTTTCCCAGTGTGTATTTCTGGCTTTTTAAAAATAAAAATCAGGTATTTATAGATGTGTAGATTTATGTCTGGTCTGTAAAGTTGATTCCATTGATAAATATGTATGATTTGTGAAAATATCATGCTGCTTGTGTTACTATAGCTTTATAGTTCAATGTTAGGTCAGTAATAGTGATACCTTCAGAAGTTCTTTTATTGTTCTAGATTGTTTTAACTACTTCAGGTTTTCATATTTCTATGAAGTTGAAAATTGCCTTTTAAAGATCTGTAAAGAATTGTGCCAGTGTTTTAGTTATGCTTGCATTGAATCTGTAGATTGCTTTAAGGAGGATGAACTTTGTTACTATATTAATCCTATTGAACCATGAGAATGGGAGATCTTTCCATCTTCTGAAATTATCTTCAATTTCTTTCTTCAAAGATTGGAAGTTTATTATTATATAAACCTTACCTGCTTGATTACAGTTACCCAAGATATTTTATATTAATTGATGCTACCATGAAAAAGTTTTCCCCCTGATTTCTTTCTTATTTTATTTCCATTTGTACGTAGGCAGATTACTGATTATTTTTAGTTAAATTTGTATACAGCTACGTTGTTGAATATGTTTACCAGATGTGTGTGTTTCCTGATGCAATTTTTCACGTCAATTACATGTATATATTATCATATTGTGTACATATAAAGATATTTTGATTTCTTCTTTTCAATTTTTTTATCCCTTTGATCTCTTCCAGTTGTCTTAGTACTCTAGCTATGTTTCAAGCACCATATTAAGTAAGTGGGAAGAGAATAACAACCTTGTCTCTTGTTCTTGATTTTAATAGCATTTCTTTGTGTTTCCATTTAGCAGATGTATATGGGTTTGCTGTAAACTATCTTTATTATGTTAAGGTATGTCCCTTGTATCCTTGATCTCTCCAAGACTTTTATGAAGAGGTATTGGATTTTGTCAGCATTTTTCAGTGTCTTATGAAATGATCATTTTTTTCTTTCAGATTTTTTTTTATATGGTGGATTACACTGATGGATTTTGTATGTTGAACCATCTGTGCATCTCTGGAGTGAAGACTACTTGACCATGGTCAATAATCTTTTCAATGTGTTCTTGGATTTTATTGTGTGTAAGTATTTTGCTGAGTATTTTACATTCATGTTCATAACAAAAATGGTCTGTAATTCTCTTTCTTTTATGGCTTTTGATGTGGTTTAGATATCAGGATAATTGTGATCTCAAAGAAGGAATTAAGCAATGATTCTTTTGTTTCTATTTGATGGAATAATTTGAGCAGTATTACCATTATCATTTTCTTTGAAAGTCTGAGGGAATTTTGTCCTAAAACCATCTGTACCTGTATCATTTTTCAGTTGGGAGACTTTTAATGACTGATTCTTTTACCCTAAGGAATATAGGTCTGTTCAAATTACTTATCTAATCTTAATTTAACTTTGGTAAGTGCTATATATTGAGAAAATTATGTCTTATAGATTTTCCAATTTGGTGAAGTGAAAGTTTTTAAAGTATGTCCTTATGAGTCTCTGGATTTCTTCAATTTCTGCCTTATGTCCCCATTTTTTTAATCAGTTGAGAGTTGTTCAGTCTCTGTGAGTTTGCAAGCCTTCGGTGGTTTCTGTTGTTAATATTCAGCTTAAATCCATAGTGGTCTGATAGGATGCAGGGTGTTATTTCATTATTTTATATCTGTTGCTTCTTTGTGTATGTGTGTGTGTGTGTGTGTGTGTGTGTGTGTGTGAATGTGTGTGTGTGTGTGTGCGTGCGTGTGTCTGAGTGTATAGACAATTTTGGAGAAAGTTACATTAGGTTCAGAGAAGTTGTATTCTTTTGTATTTGGATGAAATGCTTTGTAACTGTCTGTTAGAGTCATTTGATTCATAAATCCAGTTAGCTCCCATATTTCTAGTCTAGTTTTTGTCTGGATAACCTGTCTTTTGTTGAGAATTGGGTAGTGATGTCTCACATTATCAGTGCATGTGGGTAAATATGCAATTTAAGCTGTGGTTATTTTAGCAAAATTTGGTGTTTGTGTGTTACTCAATGGGAAAATTTTCGTGGATCTACTAGGTGTTGCCACTGGCTTTTCTGGGTAGTGGGATATGATTCTTAGAAATGGGGGTAAAATAAGGAAATTAGAGGGTTCCCTGGAGGGAGGAAATCAAAGTGTTCTAGTAGGCTCTGCTTACTTAGTATCCTTAGAATAGGGACAAAAATTGAAAAATAGTCACTGCAGAAAGTCTGCTATAGAGGGAAAAATGAGACTAGGGGACTGGATCTGGTAGAACAGAAAAAGAAGTGAGGATCTTTAGTTAACCTATTTGCTTCTCTGGCAGAAGTGGCCTGTAGGTTAGTAGACAGTGTCTGCTGAAGCTTGCAGAGGGTAGTGGGGCTGGGACAAAGCAACAAAGGAAGACCACTGTATACCCCAATATTCCAAGTTAGCTAAGAAACAAAGCTGGATTTTTCAATCCTTTTCTCTAAAAAAAAAAACAAAAACAAAAAAAAAAACACATTCTTTGTGTATTATTTCTTCTTTCTGTCTGGCACTTGGATTCTAATTATGTACACACTTCCCTGATGTTCCTTAACTAATAGCTGGATTAAAGGAAATAAAACCACTGTTGTTCCTGTCTATATCTTCTGGCAATGTGCAAGGTTCATAGTCCTCATAATCAGAAGGCTGGCTGGGCTTAGCAAGGGGAACAAGCAGTTTGGAGAGCTGCAGCTTGCAACTGCAACTCAGTGTGGCTCTAAAAGGAAGGGTACTGACCTTCAAGATCAAGGCCATGCAGGCAACCACAATACAGAATGGAGTGATTACTGCTTGCTTCTGTTCATTATAATTGACCAAAGTATAGCCTAAGACTTAAATAATGTTCACAATTTTGTCTGTTTTCTTACCTCACTAACTACTCCATTTTTATTCTAGTAAATTCTACACAAGCTACATAATGACAAAATTCCCACTGCATTTTATGGCCTTGGCAACATGCCTGTGCCCAGAATCACCTCTAATAGTTCCATGACGTCATATTATTTCTTATTATTATATATAACCTGCTTTGTGGCTTTCAGATCCTCAGTCTTTGGATAATATAGGCTCAGAGTGTGCACGTGCGCGCGCACACACACACACACACACACACACACACACACACACACTAGATAGAGCAGGAGAAGGAGAAATTTTTAGAATCTCCCCTCATTTATGAACTATATAATATATATGTTCATTCTATAAGTCTGTGATTCTATTTAGAGAAATTTATTAGAATTACAAGCTGCTGTCCAGCTAATCCAACTATGGCTGGCTGTGAAAAGAAAATATAAGAATCTAGTGGTTCCTCAGTTCACAAGGCTGGATATCTCAGCTGGTCTTCAGTATATGCTGTAATCCTGAATAAGTAGGCTCCAATACAATTCCTTCATCTATGTCATTATATAGACTTCCAGCATAAGTGTGGCCCAGAATAAAGGCATGTCTTCTGACCCCAAGATCTGAATTAAAGGCGTGTGTCTTCCTGTCTCAAGATCTGCATCAAAGGAATGTGTGGATACCAGAATTGGATTCACCCACTAAAACCAACCAATAACTCTCTCGTAAGTGTGCCCTCTTTCTGGGATATAGTTCACTCCATATGTAGTCAAGTTGAAAATCAGTAATAACCATCACACATTCAGATAGCTAACCCATCAATAGGTATTCTTCCTGTACCAGCTAAAATTGCCAACTTACAAATCAGTGCTTTGCCAAAGAAAAATACCTTATTGCAGTATTTTCCTAAGTGACCATCATCACAGGTGTCTATGAATCAACAAAGGCTAAGAACACATAATTAACCTATGAAAGTCAATGCTAAACAAACAAAACATCGTGCCTGTATGGCAGCTTTGAGCTACTCCCTTTCTGAATCTTTTCAGTTGTTTTATTAAGCTCTGCATCCAAGAATACATATAAGTCCTACATATAACAACTGCATTTGATATTAGAAGTTTAGTGACAAAAGATGTTTGCTCTTCTCACAGGTATTCATAGATTAAAAGATAGAGGAGCTCAGAACATGATTCAAATATAAGTATCTCTTCACTGATAAGTTGATGGACATAGGATGACCTTCGAAAGCAGCCTTCATCCTCTCATTTTCTTCTTCCCTCCTATCTTATTCTCAAAACAGCTTATGATAAACCATGAGAAAAATCACTATTCCTTTTATTTTTCTTAAAGGTACAACATAAATATTCCATTGTGTAAATATATCAAAAAAATTTTATCAGTTATTTGGTTGAGGGACATCTGGGTTGTTTCCAGTTTCTGGCTATTATGAATAAAGCAGCTATGAACATAGTTGAGCAAATATCCTTATCGTATGGTGGACCATCTTTTGGGTACATGCCCAGGAGTGGTATTGCTGGGTCTTGAGGTAGAGTTGTTCCCAATTTTCTGAGAAAGTGCCAGATTATTCCCAATTTTCTGAGAAAGTGCCAGATTAATTTCGAGGGTGGTTGTACAAGTTTACACTCCCACTAGCAATGAAGGACTGTTCCCCTTTCTCCACATCCTTACCAGCATGTGCTGACACTTGTGTTTTTTTTTTATCTTAGTCATTCTGAAGGGTATAAGATGAAATCTCAGAGTTGTTTTGATTTTCATTTCCCTGATGACTAAGGACAGTGAACATTTCTTCAAGTTCTTCTTAGCCATTCGACATTCCTCCATTTGCTCTTTTCTGTTTAGCTCCATACTGCATTTTTAATTAGATTATTTTGTTCACTGGTGTTTAATTTCTTGAGTTCTTTATATATTTTGGGTATAAATTTTAGTTAGATATAGGGTTATTAAAATCAAAGAAATCATGCATTTTGCAGAAAAATGGATGGGACTAGAAGAGATCATCTTGAGTTAGGTAACACAGACCCAGAAAGACATGATTGTTATGTACTCACTCATAAGTGGATTTTAACCATTTAGTACAGGGTAACCATCCTACAATTCAGAGACTCAAAGAAGATAAAAACAAACAAAACAAAACAAACAAGGAGGATTGAAAGAAGGATGCTTAAATATTACTCAGAATAGGAAATAGAATAGATAGCAGAAGTGGTTAAAGAGAGGGAACAAGGTAAGAGAGGCATCACAGACAGATGCCTTGGGAGAGTGGGTGTGGGTGGACAGAGGGATCTCAGAAAGAAGAGGAACCTTGGCCAAGGCTTCTCTGTGACACACCGGAGAACAGTAACAGGGTAGGCTCCAAGGAAGGTTATAAAGGTGACTCTAACTGAGACTCCTAGTAGCGGGGTTCATGGAGAATGCCTAAGGAGACATTACTCCTAGTGGAAGAAGAATACCAACCCACCCAGAAAAACTTTTACCCAATACTTACCCTGCATACAAGTTGTACAGAGACAGAAATAAAGCAGAAATTGAAGAAATGTCTAACTGTTGCCTGGCCCAACCTAAGACCAACCCTATGGGAGACAGCAAACCCCTGATACTATTAATGATACTCTGCTATGCTTGCAGACAGAAGCCTAGCAAAGAAGTCCTCTGAGTGACTCCACCCATTACTTGATGGAAACAGATGCAGAGACCCACAGCCAAACATTTGCTGGAAAGTCTTGTGGAAGAGTGGGAAGAAGGACTCAGAGGGGACAGGATCTCCACAAGACCAACAAAGCTAACTAACCAGCACCCTGTGAGGCCTATGGAGACTGAAGCTCCAACTAAGAACCATGCATGAACTGGACCTAGGCTCCCAACACAGATGTAACCTATGAGCGGCTAAGTCCTCCTATGGGTCCCCTAGTAAGGGGAATGGGAACTGACTCTGACATGGACTCTGTTGCCTGCTTTTCAATCATTTTTTTCCTAGCAGGGCCTTGCCAGGCCACAGGGGAAGAGGATATCCTAGGTCCTGATGGAACTTGATATCCTGGGATGAGTGGGTGGAGGGGGCTCCCCTTCACTGAGGAGTAGGGGAGAGAGAGTAGGGGAAACAGGGAGGGTGGTGACTGAAAAGAAAGTGGGAGTGGCTACAATTGGGATGTAAAGTGCAACATAAGACTTGCACATTTAAGGAGTTAGAAAAGGAAGAAACATAACACAACTGATCCATCAGTTTCTTTACACATAGTCATACTGCTTCTATAAATCATTTTCTATTACTACTATGAAGCACTTTCATCAAACTTACCATAAAAACACATCATCATTGGACGTGGCTCTTCATTTCTTAAGGCTTCAATATCATCTAAAACTGATTTAAAGAAGTACTATGCTAATCTCCTGTTAATCTTTCTCTTATTCTGCAGCCATCAATCATAAATCTTGTAATGGGTAAAGAAGATAAACTATGTGATTCAGAGTCTTATGGTAAATTTAGTAAAGGAAGTCAAGTGTTTAATATATAAGTGGAGGACATGCACTCCTGGATATCCCTTCAGGATTCAGTGGCAACTGTGTTACATCATAACAGTCTGAGGGGAAAACTGTAAAGAAAGT
>OU015749.1:77908316-77924972 GCA_907169655.1 Acomys percivali
CTTCTATTCCTTCATCTCCTACCTCTCTTCCTTGTTCCAATTATTATTATTATTTTTTGCCACAAGTTTTTAGTTGATTTGGCCAACAATTTTGGAATAATCTTATCCCCTCCCAAATCGGTGTCTAACCTGCTTGTGCATTATGTATAATCTATATAGGAACGTTTATATTTTCTACTTTATTTATATTTGTTTTCACATATTGTTTTTAAAATATGTAGGCAATAAAATATACAGCTTTAAATATACAAATATATATACAAATATACAAAATATATACAAATATGTAAGTCATAGTAATATATTTACGATTATTCATTATCTACAAACATAAGCAGGGTCCAGAAACTTTCTATTCAAGCAGGCTAGACAGGAGGACACTGCTATTGGAAACACCTCTACCCAGATATAATGACATTCCATCTTCCAAACTACCAGAAACCCATCACGTCTGTAATAGCATATAAGTGAAAATTAAAAATAAGTTTTTCTCTCTTTAGCTTGTTTCAGCCTTTTGTTTTGACATTTTGATATCTTGTGATTATTAATGAAAGCATTAGAGTATTTTTCTTCACAAGCTACTTTTTATGAATTAACTTTATGATGGGGTTACAAATTGTGTCACTCTTTGGCCTCATTCACCTATAGTTCAGTCTATTGATTTCCCCAATTATATTTATTGTTCCCTTCATTCCACCCTTTTCCCATTTAATTTGGTAGTTATTTATCTTCTTTGTTTCTTAAGATAGAAGTATGTATAAATGTTTTGAAATATCTTCCAAGTTTAATTAAGGCATATATTCCCATTCAACACACCTTAAGTCACTCTTCAAGTGTTATGTTTCATTTTCTTATTGTTTAGGACAAATTAATTATCAATTTCCTGATTGATAAATTCTTTAACCCTGAAAATATTAATGGCAGCTTACTCTTTCACACTTGTCATTATTCTCTAGATATATTTTGATATTTCTAATGCATAGTATAATCAACGAATACACTTCATATAACTTCAGGTCTTTAAAATTCGATCTTGTTAATGAGAAAGTGATATTTTAACTGACCAGTCATGCCACTGTCACATAAGCTGTTAATTCTCAGCTCATCAAATGACTGTGACTATTTCCCATTATCACTTCCTGTATGTTAATCTTACAGTAAAATTTTTCTGCTCATTGTGTTCATGCCGTTGTATACTTTTGTGAGACTCTGCTGTAAGGTCAAAGTCTGGTTTTCCCCCTAGCCTCTGAGCTCGTTATATGAGGACAGACTCCCTTTCTCAGTGGGATTTCCTCTTCTCCTGATCTGGTCAACCATAGATCCCCAAAGGAGCATCACATAGCCCTCAGGAATGATTACAGGCCAGACTCTTTCATCTCCGATGGGGTTGAAGACCAGATAGATAGTATAGTTTAACAATTAAGCTGAGTTGTAATTTAGGAGTTAAGAGGTTTTATAGGTCTAGATAGGTGTTTTAAGTTGATAATGATGAGATACAATAGACATTGATTTAAATTCAGGATTTTAGACACACCAAGATAAGAAAGGTCTTTTCTTCAAGGCTGCCAAATGCAAATAGCCAGACTATTACTAATGTAACATTTATATAATTCCTGATTGTTTCATGGATTTTCTTACTATAGGTAGTTTATTGTATGTATGTGTAATAATATAAATGTATAGGTAATAATTTTTAAAAATTAATAAAATTAAATTAAAAAGAAAAGAAACAAATTTGGAAAGTACCCGGGGATTCCCAAAGATACCCACGCTATGCTAATAAGATGTCTTGGTGTCTTGGTTTTCAATGGACGACCTTTAACTGTGTCTGAAGATTCTCCCCCACCCTCTTATAATAGGCTTTTTTGGTTATATGCAGATTAAGCATCCCTGGTATCCCCAGCCCCAGCAAATCAAACACATTCACCTTTGACACCCCTCCCACGGCCCGAGGTTTACAGTGTCCTTGATTCATGAAAACAAAGGCTTGCTCTCTCATTCTACTCCTCTACCACAACCAGCCCAGACTCATCATTTATTTTGAGGAAGAATTGCTGCTGGACGTCCAGCGCTTAACTGCCAGTCAGGCAGCAATGACAGAATTGCCTTGGCAGCTGCTTAGCCCCTGACCCCTCACCTCTGATGGCAGCTCCATTTCAGAAAGCTTGTTGCTGACCACTGGTGAAACCCCTGCTGGGTCTGTGTCTCACCATACTTTCTTTCTGGCCAGTTTCAGGCATCCACTTGTGACTGATGTCATGCTTAGAATAGAAGTTTGACAAAGGGCTGTAACACTTTTGGTATCATCATGGGTTTTTATCCATTGCTGTCTGATACCAGCAATCTCATTTTAAAAGAGTTAACGGTAACATCCACTAGAAGAACTCATTTCCACCTCCCCTAGTGAGACTGGAAGCCTCACCCATCAGACAAGCCTAACCTCGATGGTTGTAAGCTACTCCTGAGAGACAAACAGGAGCTTTAATCTTGAGATTGCTCTGTTCGCTCCCGAAAGCAAATAGTATGTGGACCTGCCCACAGGACATGGAACTCAGGCTGTCCAGATGAACAGAACATACTTTATATGAACAAACTTTATATAATTGCTTATTCTTATTCATAGTTTAATTATCAAATCATTTATTAAACAACTAAGCGTAGGTAGAAGACTGGCAGTTGTCTTTATTCATGTAGTTAATGTTTTGGGTACTATTTTCATTACGTGGAATTAAACTTCCATGGAGTGAAATTCCCTCAGTCTGAAAAGTATCTTTTCATTTTTATTTTTGTGATATTTCATTCAACATTGTTTGTGGTGTATTTTGGTCATATGAGGACTGTTTTTTAGTACAAATTGTATTGTGATAAATTATTTCTGTTTTTTATTTTCTCCCAAATGTCTACATTTTGTCTTTATATTTAAAATGAAGGCTTCACAGGGTATAAAGAATTCTCTGTGGGAGTAATGTCTTCAGTATCATTTTCTTCTGGCTCTCAATACTGACAGAAATCCCTCCTTCTTTACCTAAATGTCTTTTTATAAAATACGTTCTTTTCTGGCTGACTTCAGTGTGTTTCTCCTCTGCATGTCAGCCATAACATTCCTTGGTACAGTGTACTTTGTATTGGCTGGTGTTTTCTGAATTTCTTTTGGATGCCTCACTTCTTTATTATTCCATTTGTAATTCTTTTACTCAATATTAATTTTGAATAGTTATAGTGATATTTTCCTCTGATATTTCAGTTCAATCATTTGATAGTATCTCATCAACCAGTGTAGCTTCTGGTATTTTTTTCTCCTTCTACACTAATTTATGCTTTTTTCAAACTCTCTGATGCTCACTGGTGTTTTCCATTTTTAGGCTTCAATAACGTTCATTTTCATAGGTCCAAGTATTTCCTAAAAAGGTTCTTTTGTTTATTCCACTTTTTAAAAATTAATTATAATTTCATACATTCCTTCTCCTAGCTACACATTAGAATGATAGTAAAATAAAAAAAGACACATGTTTGTCATCATTTTACAGTTGAGTGTTTGGTACCCTCAGTCGGTTAGTTCACAAAGCGCTGCACCAATGAATGCCTTTGCATTGTTGAGAATCCACACTAAAGCGAAAGTGAGTGAAAAAAGAAGTTCATGAATACAGGGCGTTTTCATTCTCACTAGGTTCCTCTCTACTGAAGAATAGGTTCTCTTTTTACCTTTCTTTGTAGCTGCTGGAATAAAAATTATGTTAAGATAACCATTACAGTTAAGGTAAATGTCTGCTAGGTTATCAGCATTTCACAGGCAAAGTAGTCTATCAGGGTGGCAGCTAGTTCTCTCTCTCCACTCATTCTGCCAAAATTGACATCCTCTTCTGGGACATGGGGATGGAGGTGTTGTCTGATTGATTGCTACCTATAGCATTTTGAAGAGAGCATCTTATGGTGGGCAAGGGAATTGAACCAGACAGACTGGGGTCAGAGTCTCAAACAAACATGAATGATTTCATGTCAGAAGGTATTCAATGTGCTGGAGAAACAATTAAGTAGAACATTTCTTAACAAAGTTAATCAAGGGTTAAATGGTGTTTTTCATTCAATTTCTTCTGAATATTACAACGCTGTAAAAGGACTCTCTGTGGTATTCAATTGTTAGTATAGACAAACTTCAAGAAAGCATAAAAGATGCTGCTAAGTTGTCTTGAATTTATTCTTTAAACAGCATCAAAGGGGTTGCTTGCATTTCCTATTATCCTCTTTCAGAAAACCTGCAGGGTTATGAGTCTGAATTCACAATGACAAAGTGACAAGCAGAAACACTAATAATTTCTAGCCGTGGCCTTGATATGTGAAGCTATGGCTAACCGAAGATTTTCAGGTTCCATTCTCTAAAGCAATTAAATAGTCAAGATCTCTAGTGCTTCTGTGCAGTTTCAATGCTTGTGTCTGACCATTTATACCACACACTTAAAATCATACTGTGATATCATTTAAGAAGAATGTAATATCACATCCCATTAAAAACTAACATAAAAAATTAATTCTCATGAAAAAATATTCAGCTTTCACAAAGATCTACTACTGGAAACTTGCCAGGGATTTTACATACTACTTGTAAAAGTTAAACAGAGTCAGTGATTTGTTGCTCTGAAACAGCCATCAAGTAAGTAGTACTTAAATCATCTAAAGATGTAAATCATCCTTCTACACCCCTTCTAATGCCGCCTTCCAGTACATGTAACAGTTGTTAATCTAATGTATCGATAAGGAAAAAAAATTGGGTCAGGAGTAGCTGCCAGTGTCTGGCATGAAAAGTCTGCTGAGTGGGCATTTGGCACACACAGAGACACTTAGGCCTTTACCTCCTTCAGGCTCAAAGGTAATATCTGGAGTGAGCCATCTGTCAAGAATACACAGATACCAGAAGCTGCTATACAAGAAATCTCAATGATTACACATCTATGTAAAAATCCAAAGACTTAAAGTGAAGATCTTATGGGGGAGAGGGGCTGATATCAGAGTGCTGATCAAGAAAGAGAGTCATAGAGTTACAGGGCACCAGGCAAAAAGGAAATCCAATGGGTCCAAAGCAGGGGGAAATGGGGAAGGGGCATCTGATGGGGGGAGCGTCTGATGGGGGGGCATCCAGTACTCAGGTTTCTTTTATGAATGGGTCAGGCAGCAGGTGAGCTCTGCAAATCTCTTTGGAATAAAGGATTCTTCCAACAGCATGTTGTCTGTGCCTCTGGAAGCAAAATAGCAAACAGGTGCTAGTCACAATGGAATCAGGGCTAATTCACAGATTAGTGACCTTATTCCTAGAAGACTCTCCAGGAGAACGGACCCAAATTCACAATTGTCCTTCAATCGACCACTACTTCACCAAGTCCAATATACTCTGTGTGTTTCAGAGTGAAAATGTTTAACCAGCTACCAGACACGTCTGCCATTCCCAGTCATTCTTTTTTTTTAATTTATTTATTTTTATTAATTTATTCTTGTTACATCTCAATGGTTATCTCATCCCTTGTATCCTCCCATTCTTCCCTCTCTCCCATTTTCCCCTTATTCCCCTCCCCTATGACTGTTCCTGAGGGGGATTACCTCCCCCTTTATATGCTCATAGGGTATCAAGTCTCTTCTTGGTAACCTGCTGTCCTTCCTCTGAGTGCCACCAGGTCTCCCCCTCCAGGGGACATGGTCAAATGTGAGGCACCAGAGTACATGAGAAAGTCATATCCCACTCTCCACTCAAGTGTGGAGACTGTTCTGACCATTGGCTAGATCTGGGTAGGGGTTTAAAGTTTACTGCCTGTATTGTCCTTGGCTGGTGCCTTAATTTGAGCGGGACCCCTGGGCCCAATCTACATCTGACAAAGGTCTAATATCCAAAATATATAAAGAACTCAAGAAATTAAACACCACTAAACCAAATAACCCAATTGAGAAATGGGGCTTGGAATTAAACAGAGAATTCTCAACAGAGGAATATCAAATGGCTGAGAAACACTTAAAGAAATGACCAGTCATTCTTTTGCGACAGGAAAATACATGTTTTTCAGATCCTACACTAAGACACGTCACACAGAAATCATCAGTATCCTCAGACTTTATGTGCCTTTATTTCAGCATTATGTGAGGGCTGCTTCTGAAAGACAAAACCCAGAATATTCCCAAACACATGACAGGTTAGCAAGTTAGAGGTCTGCAAAGGGATGCATCCTGGAGATCTATGTGGTGGAGATCCCCTTCTCTATGGAGGCAGCAGGGTTCTGCCTAGGTGGGAAAAATAAACAGTAGCAAAAAAAGCAGAAACCAGTCACAGGAGCGAAAAAAAAAAATCACTTAACACCCATCAATACCCTTGCTTTAAAATGACTAAATACTTCTGTCCTCAGAAAGAAAGGTAACTAAAGGTCTTTAAGTGAAAGGCTTTGAGTCTTGTTTTATTAATAAAGTATTATTTTTCTTCTAAGAATAATGGCTAAGAAGCACTTTTCTCCTAAGCCACTATCCATCAGCTGGAGGAGGTGTTCAGAGCAGCTCCCTGTATTTCAACTGATTTATGGTTAATGCTGAGTATATTTCTTAATGACTGCAAGCATGAGCAGCTCTGGAGAAGCACAAAGCTTGAGGTCTGAGATTTATTTTTCTATCCAGATAAAATTTCAAGTATGCTACAAGCAATTAAAGTGCAGGGAAAGCCTTTGTTCCCATTTAGACCTTTACAAACTTTAAAAATATATCACCATCTTTCCAACATGAAATGGTCTCCAGCTGGGAAACTACATGAGAGTAAAGCAATATGGTCTGAGTTCAGTTAAAGACATCACTCAGGGTCTCAGCAGCTGAGCACTGCCAAGACATTTCTACCCTCAAATGCAGCTTTTGTTTGACTCAGTGTCACTGAGCAAAAGGATATCAGCCTTGAAAATGAATTGGATGGCAGCCACAATTGTCACTACAAGTGTCTGAATAGGAAAACACTGCTAATAAAGGTAGAAAAATGAAACACAAGTAAGATATAGATATTTCTATACCTATATGGGTAGTTTATTAGTGCCTGCTGGAAATCCCCTTATAAAATGTTCAGCTTGTAGACCATGGGGACAAGTTTCTTCTGGTTTACTGGACCTCCCCCCCACACACACACAAAGAATTTACTTCAATTTTTACTAAAATACAATTAAAAAGAATGTTTTGCATGAAGCTTTCTCAAGTAGCTGTTCCAAAGATAAATTTTACATTTTCCTTTTACCATCTACACATGCAGATTACTTTCTACATTTGAACTGACTTTGAACCAATGCTAAACATCAAAATGTAAGGTGTAGATCTGGGGATGAGTCAAACACAATACACATTAAGAAAATTCTGAAAGAATGGTTGGGTTTTAGTCCCACTGCATGATTTCACACACACACACACACACACAAAAAAAAAAAAAAAAAAAAGAAAAAGAAAGAAAGAAAGAAAGAAAGAAAGAAAGAAGAAAGAAAGAAAAAAAAGAAAAGAAACTTCCTTTTTAACCCCCTGTTTCTCTGTGTCGGTCTCTCTGTGTCTCTCTCTGTCTGTCTCTCTGTGTCTGTGTCTGTCTCTGTCTCTCGGTCTCTGTCTCTCTGTCTCTCTTTCTGTCTCTCACTGTCTCTCTGTCTCTGTCTCTGTCTCTGTCTCTCTCTCTCTCTCTCTCTCTGTGTGTGTGTGTGTGTGTGTGTGTGTGTGTGTGTGTGTGTGTGTTCTTCCCTCAATCTGTCCCTCTTCCTGCTGTTTATTGCTCTCCGTTCTTGCCTTCCTTCTTTGTTGTGTGTATGGTGTTAAGGTTTGAATGCAATGTTTCCACAATCAGGATAAAACATTTGTAACTGATCTATAACTAGGAATTTTTTCTCTTAAAATTGAATTTCTGGAAATATGAGGAATTACGGTTACTTATCCCTCTGTTTAAGATGACTGGTGTTATACTTTTGTGATTAGTGATGCCACTAAGGAGACTAAACTGGAAGTGGAAAACAGTACTAGCTAATATTCACTAGCAACTTTATTTCTTCATAAAAACAACAACAAAAAAGGAAAACCTAGTTGAGAACTTGGGAGATGGCTTCCTTGGTAAGGTGCTAACAGTGTGAGCATGCCTACCTCAGTTTGATTCCCTGTAACCCATGTTCAAAATATTGGGCAGTTTATACATGTTTTTGCTCCCTGCAAAGAGGAAGCAAAGGCTGGAAGATAGCTGGGCATACAGTTCAGCCAAACTGGCCTACTTGACAGTAAGAATCCCTGTTTTAAAGGAAGGAAGACACCCTGCATGAGAAATAACTACTGGGGTGGTCCTATGGTTTTTAAACACTTTAAATACTTGTACTTTCAAATGTACATGGATGTACCCAGAGGAATCCGTGCCTCAAAGAGTTATGAACTGGAAGGATACATTGCCCTGTCCTTCTGTCTGAAATAAGAAAGACAAAAATCAACTCTTCTATCTACTGTTGCTCAATGTCTCTTTGAATGCTAACCCACCTCACTATAGACTATAGCTTGCTGTATCCCCATGACTTTAATTCTTACAATAGAGAACTCTGTTTCATGCTCATAACCTTAAGAAATGGAAGTGTGTATTCTTTCTCTGAGAGCACAAAAGCAGTCATGGTAAGAAATGTAAATATAGGGAAAAATGAAGAGCTGGAAAACAATCATGAAGTCAACATGGCCAGGCCTCCAAGAGCCAACAAGAAATCACTTATCAAGAATTAAATATAACATAAAACTAATATAGTCTTCACAACATATTAAATAGCCCTACTTAGTCCCTCTCTGGTATGGCAGCAGTCTTTGAGGCTACCTCAGCTCCATGCTGGCCGCTGGTTTCAGAGGAAAACTGTAGACTTTATTCTTAAGAAATACTGCTTACCAGGCCATTTGTCTTAACTTGGCAGGTTTCCCAAACATCTAACACAAAGACCTTTTGTTTTTGCCTAACTGAAAATCCCTTTAGGCAGTGAAGGCTGTGAAACAGACGCACACAAGTCTTTTGCTGCTGAGATAAAAATGTAATAAGTGGGAAACACCTGACACATCAAAGGTCTGAAACACTATTTTGGGCATTGGAAATTTGAAGAATAAGAGCTTTTGCAATTACCATTTAAGCTGGAGTGACTAAAGTATATTGCACTTGTGAGGTGCAAAACATGTGATCCGAAAAAAAACTTTTCAGTAAAGATCTAAAACTATTCTAAGCTACAATCTCACTATCCCAAGGCTTGATACTAGCAACAGTAATGGCTAAGGCGGCCAGGGTTCCCAACACAAGAGTATGATGTCAGTCTGTATCTCTTTTCTTTCCCCCTCCTACTCCCTCAACGTCTTTTTCTTTTCTCATCTTTCTTGTACAAGATCTAGATTGTGTGTGTGTGTGTGTGTGTGTGTGTGTGTGTGTGTGTGTGTGTGTATGCGTGTGTGTGTGAGTGAGTGAAAGGGTAAGAGACATGATGTGAGTGGGAGTAAGATGTATAAAGTATATGGGAGGCATATCAGAAGAAGAATAAGTAGTTAACGTAAAAAAGAAAAATATGTTTTTTTCATATGCAGAATATACCATAACAGAAAACAGAGGGAGTTAACAGAGAAAACAGAGACCAGTGGAACCATACTGGTGAATGACTGAGCAAATAGGAGCAAATTATGTTAATGAAAATATCCCAAGGAAAATCTTTAGTTTATATGCTAAAAATTATTTTAAATGGAAGAAAGAAATGCTGTCATTTACTGGAAAGTGGATGTAAGTATACAACATCATGTTAGGCAGATAAAGGCAAAGATACAATTATATCATGCATAAATAATAAAAGCAAACAAAAATGAAAGATACAAATATCTAATACCTCTGGCATGTAAGATGGGCTACACAAGTGTCATTAAAAACATTACAGGAAGTGGAATATATCATAACAAAGCCCATTAATTTGCTCAATTAATGTTTTATAAATTGCAATTATAATAAAAAATAAAGAACAACTATAGATTTATTACATTACTGGTTTTAATACTATTTTTCTGTGTTACTTAAAGAGGATAACTGTAATTCTAG
This sequence comes from Acomys percivali, assembly GCA_907169655.1. Classification (NCBI taxonomy): domain Eukaryota; kingdom Metazoa; phylum Chordata; class Mammalia; order Rodentia; family Muridae; genus Acomys; species Acomys percivali. Next base: position 77,918,386 of record OU015749.1, read on the forward strand.
CTCTAAAACAATGGATAATTTATGCTTAAAATTGTAATTTTTGACCAATAAAATCCTAAAAAATAGTCACTAGGATGGATGGATAGAAAATTTGAGTACCATGGAAGCTAACTTGTATTAATTTATGATAGGTTTCATATATGAATCAACCTACTGTCCTCAATAAAAATAGCATTAATATAAAATAAAAGTATGAAAAACTAGAAACATAGTCAAAGTAACAACAGCAAAGTACCTGTTACAAATAACAGAAAAAACACAAGTTAAATTCAAGTATAAATCACAGTATTACCTATAGTCAGCTTGTTATGCTGGTCACTAGATCTTACTTTTTTTGTCACAAATTATATTTTGTTTTTTGTTGTTTTTGGTTTTGTTTTGTTTGTTGTTGTTGTTGTTGTTGTTGTTGTTGTTGTTGTTTGAGAAGGAATTTCTTTGTGTAGCCTTGACTATCCTAGATTCACGTTGTACACCAGGTTGGCCTTGAAATCACATCTGCCTACCTCTGCTTCCCAGGTACTGGGATTAAAGGCATATACCACCATGACTGGTTCACAAATTATACTCTGATGTAAATAAAACTATACTATCTCATTCACATCATAATTACTATAATTTGAGAAAACAACATATCAACAAATTCTGGTGATATTGTGGAGAAAGAGAAACACGCTCCTCATGGGAATATCACATAGTGCAGCCACTGTGGAAATAAAAAAGGAGTGCCTTAATACACTAAATTCAAAACTCCGTTATGCCTAGGTGTGCTCTTCCTGGATATGTATTGCAAGGATTACGAAGTCAGAATGTCCTAGAGATACTTAAGTGTTGCTGAAGTAGCCACAATAGCCAAAATGGGAACTCAAATTTAATGTTCATTAATAGATTAATGGGGAAAGGAAACAAGGTACACAAACACAATAGAGTTTTATTCATCCTCAAAGAAGCATAAAATGATGTCATTTGCAAGAAAATAGTAATTTAATTGGACGTTATGCTAAGCAAAATGGACCAGAAACGGACAGACACTGCTTGTTTTCTCACGACTGTGAAATTTATATTTAAATATATATACTTCATATCCTTGCATACACATGAAGTGAATGTAGAAAGAAGACTGTTTGCTAAAAGGGAGAAAAGTGGAAGGAAAACAGCAAAGTATGAAAGTGTCATATTGAGAGAATAACATACAGGTTGCAATCTGAATAAATTATAATAAATTAAAATTTAAAACGAAGCTCATTATTCCTTATGTTAAAGAAACCTTTAGTTTGGATTCTACACAAAAGGCTCGGTTTGTGTTCCACCAACAGGTGATTCATTGTAGACAGAATGAGAAGATGTATTGTGCTGCTGAGAGACAAACAAAAGAAAGGAGACTGGCCAGCCAAAGAGACAGCTGGACTAAAGATACTCAGCAATAATAAACTCAGCAGAATAAACTAGAGAGAGGAAGTTACTGGAGAGAAATGTCATTTTTTTTCAGGAAGTCAGGATTCTTATAAATGAGCATGCATGTAACAGCCATGACTAAGATATTGGAAGATTTCATTTTAGATTTATTTATTTACTCTTTACACAGTGTTCCAACTACATGTATGCCTGCACACCAGAAGAGGGCACTAGATTTCCCAGATTTCATTAGAGATGTTTATGAGCTAACACGTAATTGCTGGGAATTAAACTCAGGAACTCTGGAAGAGCAGCCAATGCTTTTAACTACTGTGACATCTCTACAACTCTCCGTGAAAGATGTTTTTAAAATGAAAATCTATCTGGTGCTATCTCAGAAAACTGGGAATAGGGCTTCTTCAAGACCCAGCTATTACACTCCTTGGTATATACCCAGAAGAAGCTCCACCACACAACAAGGACATATGCTCAACCATGTTCATAGCAGCCTTATTCATAATAGCCAGATCATGGAAACAGCCTAAGTGTCCATCAGTAGAAGAATGGATAAAGAAACTGTGGTATATACACTATGGAATACTACTCAGCTATTAAAAACAAGGAATTCCCGAAATTTGTGGATAAATGGATTGAGCTAGAAATGATCATAATGGGTGAGTTAACCCAGAAGCAGAAAGACTCAAATGGTATATACTCATTTATATCTAGACATTAGCCCAAGGGGCGTGTTCCAGGAAAGCCTTCACTTACCAGGAAACTGGGGCAGAGGAGAGGACATCCTATTGGGACTCTAGATGAGAGAATCATGGAAGAATAGCAAAGTAGAAGGATCCAGAGGGTCCTAGAAACCTACAAGTAGAACATTATGATAGGCAGATTTGGGCCCAGGGGTCCCGCTCAAACTAAGGCCCTAGCCAAGGACAATACAGGCGGTAAACTTTAAACCCCTACCCAGATCTAGCCAATGGTCAGAACAGTCTCCACACTTGAGTGGAGAGTGGGATATGACTTTCTCACATACTCTGGTGCCTCATATTTGACCATGTCCCCTGGAGGGGGAGACCTGGTGGCACTCAGAGGAAGGACAGCAGGTTACCAGGAAGAGACTTGATACCCTATGAGCATATACAGGGGGAGGTAATGCCCCTCAGGAACAGTCATAGGGGAGGGGAATAAGGGGAAAATGGGAGAGAGGGAAGAATGGGAGGATACAAGGGATGGGATAACCATTGAAATGTAACAAGAATAAGTTAATTTTAAAAATATAGGAAATGGGCAAAAAAAAAAAAAAAGAAAATTTAACAATAATATCGGAAGGTTCCACATTTCATGTTCAATATTGGATGTAAAAATAAACAAAAATACTTATGACAAGAGAACTCATGCTATATTATAAAGCAAACAAATCTAACAGACACAAAGCATATATATATATATATATATATATATATATATATGGAAAGAAAAATATTGAGATACATTTCATAAAATCGTAGGTATTTAAAAGGTGTGATTATTTTACTTATTTACTGATTTTAATAAACTGCCACAAACAAGTGAGTTCCCACATCCATTGCCTCATAGAGCGTAGCTGGTAGATGGTTGGAAACACAGATAAAATCTACTCAGTAAATTCATGTACAGTATAAAATATTAGAAACCAGAGCCACCCCTTATGAATTATGTCACCACAGTATTTGGTTTATATGTTTATCCTTTGGCTAATAGTGACCTCTTTTACTCATCTTTCCATTCCATTGATTCTGCAACTCTGATACTCTCTTTCCACGTAGAAGTGGAACACATAGGTGTGGGATTGTATGAAACTTGTCTTCCTGTGTCTGTCTGGTTTATTTCACCCAGGCTAGATCAGTCAATGTCACTGTAAACTGTCAGCATTTCTTTCTAAGTTAAAGCTGAAAAATACTTTGGTTCATATATGAGTGTTCAAATCTCAATATCTCAGCTTTCAGTTAAGTCTTTTGATTTTAGCCATAAAGAATGACTAAGATTTTTGTGTCCTAAGATGCGAACAAATATCTGCCTAAGATAAGGCTCCAGTAATAGGTTAAAGAAGGCATTCCTCTCCTTTATAATTTTGGAGATAAAGTATTTACTGAAGTTATTCAAAGTCAGCAGCAGCACTGGAAAGCCCTCCCTAAGATGAGCATAACTCATGAAGACTGCATCTGCTAAGGTTTCCAGCTCAACTTGCATACAATTCTCCGAACTGATATTACTAATTCCTTAGTGAGGGCATCCAGAGTCCTACAAATTTTCAGCTCTTTGTGAGCTCATGAATTTCCTTAGCTTCCTGAACTGTATGAGCCTGTCTCCAGGAGAGAATACACTTGTAAATAATAACTACAAAACAGAGGTGATATTTCAAAGTAGCTTCAAATTTCAGTTCCCTGATTATGACTGATATCAAATAGCTTTTTGTATAAGTGTAAGCCATTTGTATATTTTTTTGAAAACTGGCTATGAAGACACTTTGCCAAATTTTAATTAGCTTATTTGTTTTAGGGCATTAGTTGTGGTCTGTGTGCTGAGCTTTTAGTGTTATTACTTGTTTTTAACACCGATTTGTAAATATAATTTCATTGTATAGTTTTGAGGGATGGTTGTGTATGCTTTTTAACAAGGTCTTGAATATTACACATTAGCTTCAAAACTCTCATGTGAGGATGACCTTGAGTTTCAATTCTTCCTTCCTCCACCTGCAAAGTGCTGGGATTATACCCTTTTACCATTAAATCCTATGTATGGTGTGCTAGGAGTAAAATCAAGGTTTCATGGATCCTTACATAGTTTGGCTATTAAGCTCTTATCAATTATATAACTGTACAAATACTTCCATCCTGTGAGGAATTCTTTTTTTGCATTTTTCATTTTTTCAATAGTTTTGTTGTTACACTGGACATTTACTTTGCTACAATGCTATTTTAAGTCTTGCTTTAGCTACCTATAAGTTTGGTGTTAAACTTAGAAATCTTTGTACAAAACAAAATTAATTAAGAAGAATTTCTCAGTGTTTTCTCCTAGGAATTCTATGGTATCATGTTTTATTATTTTAGAATTTAATTCAATTTAATTTATATTTTGTGTGGCTTTGAGATTGCTGAAGACAATGCATACACACCTCATGAAGTGTAAGTAAGACCCAGCAGATGCCTATATAGAGCTTTCAGCTCTACTCAGCTATTAAAAACAAGGAAATCCTGAAATTTATGCACAAATGGATGGAACTAGAAATTATCATAATGAGTGAGTTAACCCAGAAGCAGAAAGACTCAAATGATATATACCCCTTTTACTCTTAATGATACTGTGATATGCTTTCAGACAGGAATCTGGCATAACTGTCTTCTGAGAGGCTTCGTCCAGATGCTGATGGAAACAGATGCAAAGTCCCACAGCTGAAAAATAGCATGAGCTCAGGGAGTTCTGTTGAAGAGTAAGAGGAAGGACAGAGAAAGCCAGAGGGGGTCAAGAGCACTACAAGAAGACCTACAGAGTAAACTAACCTTGGCCCATGAGGGCTCACAGAGACTGAACCACCAACCAAAGAACATGCATGGACTGAGTTTAGACTCCCCTTCACGTTTACAGCACATGTGCAGCACGGTCAACATGTGGGTCTCCTAACAATGGGAAGAGGGGCTGCCTCTAACTCTGTTGCCTGATACTGGATCCCTTTCCCTAGCTGAGATGCGTTCTCTGTCCTCAATGGGAGAGGATTCCCCTAGCCATGTTGTGACTTGAGGTTCCAAATGGGTTGATACTCCTTTGGGCCTGCCCTTCTCTGAGAAGAAGAGGGGAATTAGAGGAGGGGGTATGAGAGTGGACCTGTGAGGAGAGAAGGATGGAGACTGAGATCAGCCTCTAAATATATATATATGCAAAGCAGTTTTAAAATATCTCCTTCTAAAAGGCGTTTCCATTTGCTATGCCTTTTTAGTTCCGTCTATCCTCATCTCTGTGCCTGGAATGGCAGCAAGAACATCCACTGGGAATTTTCCATTTTCCCTCATGATTTCAAGGCTCTGCTTTGAAACTCTAGTAACTCTTTGGAAATAATCATTCACCCTGTCTTCTTGAAATTAGGAACATGATTTATAGATGCTTTTATTTCTAGTTGATAGGATAGCATTTTTCTAGTGAAAAAATTAACTTGAGTATATATTTTATGGTATTTCACTGTGAGATAACAAGATACAATACTCAGTACAATGGCAGAATATTGGGAATTGTGTTAGAAGCAGAACTGGACAAAGAATTTCCCTTAGCCTTTCAATTAAATAGATTCAGTGAAGCTTAACTCTAAACATCACTTCTATAGTTTCACTGGACAGGAATTTTATGACAATTTTATTATTCTTTATTAAAAGGTATACTGCATACTAATATTCATGGAGAGACATACTCTAGTATATTTTGAACTTAGACTACTTAGTCCAATATACTTAAGTCTTACCAAGCAACATACTATGTCTCTATCTGGTTATATTCCAGAACAGCACTGATAACTGTGACATTTATAGCTCTGTATGGCAAAGGGGTTTCCACTGAACACACTGTTTTCTATTCACAACAAACAGTATCATTATATCCAGTACTTGGTGCTTAAAAAGTCTCAGTTGCTTTTTTTTCTAGTTCATTGCTGTTAAACGACGGTTTAATAATTGAAGAAGCTCCCTAATGTTGAGCAAAACTTTAATTCATAATTAACACAACTTAAGCTCAAGTAGATACAGGGTGCTTCCTCATCAGCTAATTTAATCGCATTCAATGAGCAAAAGTAGCAAACATTCTGTGATGGCTGGCTATCACCACAGGACTTGGAGTTGTTTTATTCCTTTGGATGAGAACTGAAATTCTCTGAATGGAACCAAAGAACACAGACTGTTATTATGCTTAAAAAAAAAATCTAGTTTTGAACTCATTAAAATTTATATGCAAATACCTATGTAGCTTTTTCAAAGTAAGTTGCCTTAACCACTCATCTTTGTATGTCTATGGTCACTGATACAGGAAGTGCTTAAAAAGAAAACTATCTGGTTTGTTACCTTGTTAATGTTTACATGTTAATAGTTTGATATTGATTTATTCATTCTACCAGGTATTTCTCTCTCTCTCTCTCTCTCTCTCTCTCTCTCTCTCTCTCTCTCTCT
>OU015749.1:77933771-77956587 GCA_907169655.1 Acomys percivali
CACACACACACACACACACACACACACACACACACACACACACACACTTGGATGACTAAATCAATTAATGTTCTCACTTTCAGTGGATCCAGAAACACTTCTAAAATAACGATATCTTGGCAATTCCAAGCTTTCCATTTTCTTCCTTTTCAAATTTAAGTTTATATCTGAAATTCTTAACAGTTAGTTATTTTATCACATATGAAGTCTTATTGATTAGCTTTGTTGAGGCCAGGTCCCTGAGGACAGAATGTAGGAGTCCTGCCAAACAGTGAAAAATTAAGACATATTTTATCTGGGTCTTGAGGTAGAACTATTCCCAGTTTTCTGAGAAAGTGGTAAAATAATTTCCAAAGTGATTGTACAAGTTTGCACTCCCATCAGCAACAGAAGAATGTTTTCCTTTCTCCACATCCTCGCCAGCATGCACTGTCACTTGAGTTTTTTATCTTAGCCATTCTGATAGGTATAAGATGGAATTGTTTAGACTTGCCTTTCCCTGATGACTAGAGATGTTAAGCATTTCTTTAAGTGTTTCTCAATCATTCTATGTTCTGTTGTTGAAAATTCTCTAGTTGGTCAATATTTTAAATTGGATTATTTGGTTCGGTGGTGTTTAATTTCTTGAGTTCTTATTATATTTTGGATGTTAGCCATCTGTCACATGTAAGGTTGGTGAAGATCGTTTCCCAGTCTGCGGGCTGTTGTTCTGTTCTATTGACAGTGTCCTTTGCCTTACAGAAGCTTTTCAGTTTCTTAAGGTCTCACTTATTAATTGTTGATCTTAGAGCCTGAGCTGTTGGCATTGAGTTCAGGATGTTGTCTCCTGTGCCAATGAGCTCAAAGTTCTTTTTTTAATGAAAAAAATCTATTTTTTTATTAATTTATTCTTGTTACATCTCAATGGTTATCCCATCCCCTGTATCCTCCCATTCTTCCCTCCCTCCCATTTTCCCCTTACTCCCTTCCCCTATGACTGTTCCTGAGGGGGATTACCTCCCCTGTATATGCTCATAGGGTGATCATAATGAGTGAACTAACCCAGAAGCAGAAAGAGTCAAATGGTATATACTCACTTATATCTGCATACTAGCCCAATGGACATGTCCCACAAAAGCCTTCACTTATCAGGAAACTGGGACAAAGGGGAGGACATCCTATTGGGACTCTAGATGAGAGAAGCATGGGAGAATAGCAAAGTAGAAGGATCCAGAGGGTCCTAGAAACCTACAAGTAGAACATTATGAAAAGCAGTTTTGAACAAAGATTAAACTTCCCAGGAAGTACATGTAAGGACAAGAGTGTGTCTTCCTGAAAGACCAACATTCACCTTCTCATTTCACAGGCAGATGTTGCTGAAGTGCAGACAGCCTGTGCTCGAGGCAGAGCCGGTTGTTGCTCTTGGTGACTATCTTCTGGGTTGGTTTAGTTAATATATTCATCTTTTTGTTTTTGTAAGACTGTGTTTTAAAACTCACTCTCCAGATACTATGAGTTAAGTGTTTCATGAGAAACAGAATTTTTAAAACTTTTACAGCCTTTCATGAGATAATAAATTATTTGACATTGTATATATATTTTTTCCAGACAATGTGACCTGGCATGAACATGAGTTGGGGAAATTACATTTTTAGAAATAATTCAGACAAAAAAAAATTCAGACTAAGTTTAAACAGGAAAAGTTTAATACAGGCAAATATTGATTTTAATAGTAGAGTTTAATAAAAACTCAGGTCAATGAGCAATAGTGGAAGGCTGGCCTGTTAGCCCTTGAGGATTCCTGGAGCACTATTTGCCTTTAGTCCATACTAGAAGCTGAGGGCCAATATCAGTGAAGGAACGCATCAGAGGCAGCAACAGTGGTACAGAGATAGCAGCAGTGGTGTGGATGAACTCACTGGCAAAACATGAAGGTAATGAAGAAAAAAAAAACAAAAACAAAAACAAAAAAGCCAACTCAAACCTTTTCTACCAGACCTCCTTTTACCTGGCTGTCAAGAGAATGTCTTTCCAACATTCAGGGAGATTTTCCCTCTTTCAAGTTACTTAGTCAAGAAAACCTCCCATAAATATGACCGGTAGATAACCTCTTAATTGATTCCAGATCTGGTCACACTGCTAATCAATAGTAATGATGCAAGGGTGTAAATTGGACAAGGGCATGGTGGATGAAGAGTCCTTGTGCAAGGCTGGAAGTCAGACATCCTTGGAGGAATGGTTTCGGAGCACACAATGATGAAGGATGTTTCCTTAGATACTGTGGCAGAATGGAACCTCAGACACTAGGAAAGGAATAAACTCTCTGCTGTGGGGAGACCAAGGTTGGCAAACTACCATAGGGGGAGTTTGGCACACCGGGAGTATATGCAGCCATGGTGCTCAAACTTGAGTATGCTGGGTATGCTAACTGGGTTGCCAGATTACGGCTATGCTTGAGCAGGAAATAGCAGAGATAAAACAGAGGAATCTTTGTGCTAGACTTCTTTTTTTTTTTTTCTTTCTTTTTTTTTAATTTTTTTTTGTTTTTTTTAATTAATTTATTCTTGTTACATCTCTATGGTTATCCCATCCCTTGTATCCTCCCATTCTCCCCTCCCTCTCATTTTCCCCTTATTCCCCTCCCCTATGACTGTTCCTCAGAGGGATTACCTCCCTCTGTATATGCTCATAGGGTATCAAGTCATGAAAATTTGCTCAACCATGTTCATAGCAGCCTTATTCATAATAGCCAGATCATGGAAACAGCCTAAGTGTCCCTCAGTAGAAGAATGGATAAAGAAACTGTGGTACATATACACTATGGAATACTACTCAGCTATTAAAAACAAGGAATTCCCGAAATTTGTGGACAAATGGATTGAGCTAGAGATGATCATAATGAGTGAGTTAACCCAGAAGCAGAAAGACTCAAATGGTATATACTCACTTATATCTGCATACTAGCCCAATGGACATGTCCCACGAAAGCCTTCCCTTACCAGGAAACTGGGACCGAGGGGAGGACATCCTATTGGGACTCTAGATGTGCTAGACTTCTTAATCCAGCACAGAGGTGAGAGTCTACTCTGTGGAGGCAGCACCAAGGTAAAGAGCAAGGGTAAGGTGCCCTACCTGAGGGGATATGTCTCTTATAGAGATCTCCAGATGCACACCACAATTACTGCAAGATAAGCGGCTAGGTAAAATTAAATAATAAAATTCATCATCGTCATCATCATCATCATCATCATCATCATCATCCTGATGGTTGTGGCTCATGCCTGTAATCCCAGCACTTGTGAGGAAGGGCAAGATAGATCTCTGATTTTGAGGCCAGCCTGGTATAGAGAATGAATTCTAGGACAGCCAGAGCTACACAGAGAAACCCTGTGTCGAAAAATAAGGACACACGCCTTTATCCTAACACTCTGGGAGGCCGAGGCAGGGAGATCTCTGTGAGTTTGAGGCCAGCCTGGTCTACAAAACTAGTCCAAGACAGCTATGGCTACACAGAGAAATCCTACCTCCAGAAACCAAAACAAACAAACAAGAAAGCAAAGGGAGGAAGGGAGGGGGGGAGGGAGGGAGGGAAAAGAATAAGAGATGAATTGGAATTGGTACAGAATAAAAATCAATTTGCTGTTTATTAGATGAGATCTTTTGTTCATATGAGAAATGTTGGAAAATACACGTATATAAATTCATACAATGGGAACATGGCTCTGTGTAGACACCTATATTGAAATATTAGGCAGCATGTCTATCAGTGGTAATACTCTTACAGAAAATCAGACAGAGCATTACCAGTAAAGATAAATCATGGATAAATACAACTCATGGATGATGAAATATTCTTCTGAGATCTAGAAATGTAAATTATATGACAAATGTAAAGGACAGTATGTTCTAGTTAAGTCAGATTTATCCCAAGAAAGTTGAGTAAGCACTATAAACAAAGAATCATTAGAATTCACCATACTACCAAAATGAAAAGGAAATCATATAAACAACATGTCCAAGAATTGACTAAATTGTCACCTGGTGTGATGGTACATGCCTTCAATTCCAAATAGCTTTAAGTTTAAGGCCAAACTAATCCATATAGGGAGTTCTAAACTATCCATTGCTACATACCGAGATCATGCCTAGGAAAAATTATTCATATTGTCCCTTCATAAAATCTTTCTAGAACTGTAATAGAAGGAAATGCTCTGGAAATGTAAATGACATACAAAGCGAAGCAACATAAGCAGGAAATAAATCTCAAGTATGTTTTAAGGTTAACAGATAGACCTGTAAATTAGGGACCAAGGCAGCAAGGATCCTTTCTTCACTATTCAGTATCAATCTCTAGTTTCTAGCCACTGCAAATGGGATGGAATAAATGAGTGTAGAGTACAAAAAAACCAATATTTTCTTTCTGTATAGAAAAATTAGTAGAATATGTTCCTAATGCTAGTAGAATTCAAAGTAAACTTAGATAACTGGTAACATATAATAACCACATAAAAACTTTAACATATTTCTAAGAATGAAAAGCAGTAAAAGTTAAAATATAAAATAATTGAATCTATGAAGGAAAAATATGCTTCATCTAGAGATAGGTATTTCAATGCCCAGTACTGGGTTTATTTATAATAAACAAAATTAGAAATAATCCAGGAATCTACTAAGTATTTTTCCAACATTCTGTAACAATGAGCACGGTTACTTCATACACAAACATCCTGAATTTGGAAACAGATGAACATATACCCTCATTTGTTTTCCCCTTTCTATTCCCTCTATAGACATCACATATTTCCTCAAAACTAATTTAGTACCTTCAGTTTAACCTCACAAGCTATATTCACCAAGTTTGTGATATGATTTATACCTTTCAAAATGCATAGATAAACAAACAGTGATATGCCTGAAGAATAAAATACTCTTCAGCAATTAAAAAGTGAGCTCACATAAATGACTAAAAATAACTATGTTGTCAAGAAAGACAGAGGAAACATCACATGTAGAGGATCTTACAAATATTTTACAAAATGGAAATAAATATTTATTTGCCCTGAAGTAAATGGTTGCTTCTGAATGAAGAGGTATCAGAAGCCTAGGATAATAAAGACTACAAGGAAACATTTGGGATACATGTTTACTATGTTGGTTGAAAGTGTATTGAAATTGCATGCATATATGTTAAACATGTGTGCATGCTTTAATGTATGTCAATTATATGATATTGAAAAAAATAAATAAAAGTCTGTTTAACTCACAAGAATACAAATTATTTTCATTCTTCAATCATACACACATACAAACACACACACACACACACACACATACACATGTATCTTTAAAATGTTTCTTAGTTCCCAAAGTAATTTTACTTTTTAGATTTATCTTATATTAGTCTCTCTTTCTCTGTCTCTCCCCCACTGTTGTGTGTGTGTGTGTGTGTGTCTGTGTTGTTTTGAATACAGTTGTGCATGTCCACAAAGCATGAGTATATATGAGCAATCAAACTTTTTGACATTGATTCTCTCCTTGCATTAGAGTTTCTGGAATCAAATTCAAGCCAAATGTTTTGTGTAGAAAGTCCTTTTCCCTACTGAGATATCCTACCCACCTCACAAAGTAATTTAAAAATCTTTTAGTAGGGTTTTGTGTGTTTGTTGTGTTGATTTTGTTTTTCTGAGACAAAGACGTGATATATAGCCATCGCTGGCCTCTATTTATACCAGACTTTCTTTGAACATGACACAATTCCTGTGCCTCTGACTAACAAGTATTGGAATTATATATGTGCCCTATCATACCCAGCAAGGTTACAGTTGTTTATATCTCCCAGGAGAGTCCATTGGTGCTCTAGGTCTCTGCACCATTCTTCCATGCTTTTGTCTAGAGGCGAGCGCGCAGGTGTGTGTTCATACATGTTAAGGTTAGATGATAGCTTCACATATCATCTTACAACAGCTGCCTATCTTGTTTTTGTTTTTGAGAAAGTGTTCTCGCTGTAACTTGTGTGCACCAATTGTGCAAGGCTGGCTTGTGAGTGAGCTCCAGAAATCTGCCTGTCTTTGCAAGGTCTGTACTGAGATTGCAAGTGCATGCCACCACATCTGGTTTGTTGACAAAAGTTTGCATTATGGAACTTAGATCTTTATGCTTAGAAAATAAGCACTTTCTTTAGCTATCTTCCAGCCTCTCTTACTTTCCGTATATTACACGTTCCTAAGGCATCAAAAACTAATGCTCCAACCAAGGACAACGTATACAGAGAAACTAGAACCTATGTTCAGATATAGCCAATGGAAAGCTCTTTCTCCAACATGAATTGCCTTTTATTCATGAACTCAGTTGCCAGAAAGTTGATATCTTCCCCTTGGTTGAAGGCCTTGGAGGTCTCATCTATCCAGATGAGACCTGATAGGCTGTGATCAGTCAGTCAGGGAGGAGGGCCCCCGCCAGAGGTCTAGAGAAGGGGAATAGGACAGAATAGAGAGGGTGGGAATGGGAAGATGCAAGTGAGGGGATAACAATCAAAATATAAAATCAATAAATTATTCTAAATAAAATTTTAAAACAATAATCTTGCATCATCCCTGTATTACAGAACTGTAACACAGTTGTCCTTACAAAATAACTCTGCATAAAATAAAGTTCCTTATTAATTCTCCATGTGATGAGGTCCTATGTATTGTTATAAGGCAGTATTCTTTATTTCTTGTGTTTATTGGTATGTAACTTCCTTTTGTGTCTTCAAGTGCTCCAAGTTTGTACAGTTTACATTTTCTTGAATGAATAGTTCCTCAAAGTATTATTTGTTAATACATTTCATTTTACTGGCATTCTCTATCTCATTGGTAATTATTTGTTGGCATAATTTAAATGTCCTAAGATGTTACTTTTTTTGTCTTGTTATTTACAATTGTAACTGTACTACTACTGAAAATGCCACCCAAAAAAAGTGACAATGTAGAAGTAGATCATGATGAATATACATTTTCTCACTTTTAATTCTCAAAAGAACTTCAGAATTGTGAAGATCACTATTTCTACAATAACACTGGAAGACACGACATGGAAATCCAAGTTCATATCTCTTTCTCAGTAGCCATATAATTCTTCAAAATGTCCCTAAGCTTTACTCTTTCCTACTGAAAAACTACAGTTCACCATTTAAGTGCTACTTTTTGACAATGGTTTTAGTTATGGAATTTGGGTCCTTATACCCAGAAGGTAAGAACTTAAGTTATCTTAACAGTCCCTATTACTTTCCCTATATTATACCTTCCTAGAGCATCAAAAATGATAAACATATCATCCGTGTGTTTTCACACTTCATAAATGGAACCCATAGCTCCACCATCACAGTTTTATATCTCTAATGTTGTTTTAAATAGGTTTTTAGTTGGACTAGTATTCCATCACTTTCTTCCATTCTTTTCATCCCATCTCCCTCTCTCAAATCACTCCCATGTGGCAGCTATCTCAAGCTGCTAGCCTCTTTCTTTTTGATTATTGATTGTTATTACATATGTACAAGTATACATAAACATATAAATTCAACTGACCAAACCACTATTTGTTGCTTATGTGGTCATGATTTCCGGGTTTGTACTGGGGTGTTTCGTTTGGGATAAACAAGCACTTAAGGGCTAATATCTGTGAAGGGCTGATTGTCTCCCTCACAGCAGACATTAATTAGCTGCCTGTAATTCTTTGTCTAGGAATGGAATTCCCATGAGACACAACCACTGATGCTGACATTGCCCAGGTTCTGTTTCACAACCAACTCCCTGGCATTTTGGCTCTTGCTATAAGGGAAGCTTCTTCTGAAGAGTAACAGATACACTCACCCAGTAAATGTGTCTCAGGAACAAGGAGGATTGTGGGCTGCCATATAAAGCACCTTCATTATTCAGCTTTTTGCCTACAATGAACTTAACTCTGTTATTTTCTTTCCCATTTAAAGCCCTTTCCCTCTTCAGAGAACTTTTTTTTTTAACTTCTTACACACTAATCAATGATCTATGATTCTTTAGACTATTTCTTACTTGATTATGGAGAATTATTTTCTTGAAATGTGATAGACATAAATTGTCCTCCTAGAAAAACTATCATCCCTTCTTTTTCAATATGATCTTTTTATTATCAAAACACACAGGTGGGTAAAGAAAAAAATCTGAACTGATGTTAAATTTTCATTTTAATTTGAGAACATATTGTAATTTACAATTCACTTTCAGACCCAGGTGAATCATGATAACTCTATTCTTCATATGGTTTCCTATATCTAATTTTAATTCATGTTTACCAACCTCATACGTAAGTCTGTGACTGAAACTTCTCTAATGTCTGTCCTCTGGCTTCTCTGACAAACAAAGTTAGTATTCACCAATCAGCTTGGATTAACATTTCACTATTATTTTGCTTTATTTTATTTTCAAAAACATTATACACAACTAATCATACAGAATTTTAGGAGCAGTTTAATTCATGTAGCAATCTCTTTGATCTAATTCTTACTATTATTTCCCATATTTAGATCAATTTGCCTAAAAGTTACTAATTAAATTTCAGACATTACTATAAACACCTCTAAATATTTTTATATTCTTCTAAAATATAATGAAAATTCAATTTAAACCCCTAAGAAACATTATTTTATTGTATTACAATATAATGTTAACAATAACTCTTACCATAATTTAATAACAATTCCCGATGCAGACTTTTTAAATTTTCACTAATGTGTCACTTGAAAATTATAAATATTTTGTTATGCTTATAAGACAAATTTAACATGAAACAGACCCATACCTAAATAAATTAGGCTGTTGAAAATCGGGTCACTTTTTCCGAGTGAGTAGTCCAAATTCTAACTTTTGACATCTCTTTTTTCAGCATGTCACGCATTTGCTAGTCTGTCTCCTGGATTTCCTGTAGCATAGGATTAAAGCAGAAAACTTGATTAATTTCAGATTAAACATGTTTGGCGGAGATTGTACATGCTAATTAATTTTATACTAGGGACTACAAAAAGAACTCTCCGCTATTGTACATTATAGGGAGTGGATGCAGCTACTCCACATTTTAGTTATTGTATATTATTTTTTGTAACCTTTATATTTTTATATGTTTTTCTAAACTTGAAACAAATTGCAAAAGGAAAATTTGTAACTCATGTAATACCCTTTTCTTGAAATTGCAAACAGATTATTTTAAGATACTTATATTACTTTTTTTGCAATATAGAATTTTGTCTCTCCATTCTTTTCTCCTTTGGTATTACCTATTTTGAAGTAAGTTGGACTGTCATGCCATCTACCACTAAGTAATTTACTAATAGCAAAGATATTCTTGAAGGAGCATAATAATTAAGATAAACAAAAGTAATATTATATCAGTATTAATAATGCTTAAAGGAAGTAATAAAAAAACAAAAGTGTATTTTTTGTTAGGAATAGACGTTCTAAGAGAAAAATACATTTTATTTTTACAGTCACACAAATTGTGTGTCTGATTCAAAACTCTTAATCATCAATATATCAGACTTATTCTGGGGACTCCAGGACACCAAACAGGAGACAGAAAGCTTGAATGAATGATGAAAACAGCATGGAGTACAGAGTCTGAAAGACTCATGTGTATCTTGAACAATTTGTTAGCTCAGAGCTAACACAAACAACTGTCTTGGAGGACCAGATAGAACACAATGAAAGTTTAGTGCATTGTAGAGTTCTTAACAGCTAAAAGTTTCATTATTGATCCTTGACTCCCTTAAATTAGTGGCTCTAGGAAAAGAAGAAAGAGGGAATTAGAATCAATAATTGGAGCTAAGTATGTGAGAGCACTTTATCTACCTCAACATGAACAGAAAAACTAAATTAATAAATTAAACAATTAATTAAAAGGCAGATTGGAGAATTTTAGAAGCAACAGAGAACATTCTACAGCATGACTATTTAGTGGGGCCAGGGAGGGGAGTACAGCATGAGTAAAAATCCTAGGCATGGATGCTCCATCACAGGGGACTATGAGAGAGTAAGGGGAGGTTTAAGGGGAAAGTTACAGTGGTCCCAGCAGTTTAACAAGCTATCTGTCCTGCTATTAGCATGCACAACCTTCTAATCATGCTTAGTAAACTGTCTGTTGTTTTAAAATTGTCTAGAGCTTGTCAAATTGAGTCTCCATTTCCAAACATAGCATCGCTTTCAGTTACACTTCTACGGTTAAATTTTACTAGGAAACTACTCCAAAATGAACATTATCTCACGGGAGCACAGTACCAGAGTACACTTTAAACAAGGTTTAATATTTGTATGCTTAACTAGGAATTGGGTGAGCGGCTTATTACATTGTAGTGTTTCTCGTGCTCTAAATTGTTAGTGTTTGAAGAGACTGATGAATTTGTGTTTGCTCTCAGCACACCTCTACAACCCTACGTCTTGTGGCTCACATTCTGCCTGACTGTTCTGAATAACCCAACCATGTATTCCTCATCCATAGTGATGAGTCAGTTTATGTTCAAAGTATGGAAATATAGGATAAACTGACATGTAACAATGAGTAACACAAACATAATTATCTGAAGATGGACACTGAAGGCACCCGGATGATAGTTGGCATCTTATAAAATACAAAGATGATTTTGGCATATAATTTAGCCAAAGGGGAATGTGAGAGGAGAATAGGAACATTTATGCTACCTTAAGATGAAGAGCATTCTACTTTAAAAACTAAAATACTTTATTTTAACTAATTAAAAATAAAATCACCACAAAGCTAGTTAAATAAAACCAAGCAAAAATGTGCCACTCACAAATGTAATACATGTTAGTAAACTTCTTTACAGTTAGCAATGAAGCTTAACTTAGAGTTAGATTGGTTTCAAACTCATTCACTATCAATTATGTTATTTACTTATTGTAGTTTCTGCTACTTCTTTTTAATTTTTTGTTTTTAAAAAATGTTTTTTTAAAGTGAGATAACCCAGTCCCAGAAAGACATACATGCTCTATACACACTTATAAGTGGTTATGAGCCCAAGAGAAAGGTAGTCTGAGACACTCCACCCAGCAAGGGTTTGGGACAGATACTGGGACTTGCAGCTGGACCTTGGGAGGAGAGCTGTGGGTTGTTGCTATTTCAATACCCTGAAAGTTGAATTTAATTATCTACTATGAAGAAAAGGAAAATGTAGTGGAATTAAACTAAAAAAAAAAAACCTTATACCCTTCTTGTGACTAATATATCCTCTCGCCAACATCTTCATACATATTCTGAGTGTGCTTTAATTCCATATATTCTATATATGTTCATAAATATATACACACATCTTGTTCTTTAATATTTCATTGCCTTATGCTTATATCTTGAGTGAATTTTAATAGCCTCTATATGATCCATTTTCTCTAAGCACAAAGAATAAAAATATCTTCTGAGTAAATCATCTTAATTTATGTAGTGGTTTTATAGCCATATAGTTATGAGTATCATATGTTAAAATATAGCTGTTAGGGGAAATCTAAGAGAAGCCAAAAGAGATTAAAAATACATTACTTATTTCAAAACCACAAATGGAGCTCTGACTGAAGTCCCAGAGATAGCAGACATTGGAGACTACCAACATCCCCAAGGGCTGCCCTCTGCCCTCGCTGCCTGATTTCCTGGGTCCCTAACTATCTTTTAGTTCCAGAGGCAGCAGCTATAAGGGACTACTAGGGACATCCAAGACTGCCAACACTAGGGCCAAAAGACAGTGTAACAACATACTCATCAAAACCCAGGGCAATACAGCAACCACCAGAACATAAGTATCCTCCAATGCAAGCCCTAGATAGCCTAACACACTTGAATCACAAGAAAATGACTATAAATCTAATCTTATAAAGATGCCAGTGACTTTTAAACAGGAAATAAATAAATCCTTCAAAAACACAGAAAAATATATCCAAACAGGGGAAGAAATGAATTAAACTATTCAGTACCTGAAAAGAGAACTGTAACAACAGACATTACCATCACCAACAGACTAGAAGAGATGGAAGAGATAATCTCAGGCATAGAATATATGATAGCAGAAATCAATACATCAGTCAAAGAAAATGCTAAATCTAAAAAGTTTCTAACAAAATATCCAGAAAATTGGGACACTATGAAAAGATGAAGTCTAAGAGTAATAAGAATAAAAGAAAGAGAAAATTACCAACTGAAAATATCTTTAGCAAAACAATAGAAAATTTCCCTAATCTAAAGAAGGAGCTGCTTACAAACTTACAAGTCAAGAGAACACCAAATAGATGGACCAAAAACCAAAATCCTCCTACCACAGAATAATTAAAACACTAAATGTAGAGACCAAAGAAAGAATATTAAAGTTCATATGGAATAAGAGCCAGACCTTTAAGAACTATACCAGACTTCTCCATGCGGAATTTAAAAGCAATAAGTGCCTGGAAAAATATTTTGCAGAGCCTAAGAGGAACAGATGAAAGCCCAGACTACTATACCCAGCACAACTTTCAGTCACTAGATAGAGAAAACAAGAAATCCCATGACAAAACCAAATTGAAACAATATCCTCCTAAGAACCTAGCCTGACATGGGATATTAGAAGGAAAACTCTAACAAAAAGCTGGAAATTACATCTAAGACATCACAGGAAATAAATAATTTCACACCAACCAAAACAAAAGAAGGGGAGCACATACTCTCTCACTACAAACAGCAATATCAAAATTACAGGGATCAAGAATCATTGTTCATTTATATCACTCAATATCAATAGACTCAATTCCATAATAAAAAGACACAGGCTAAGAGTGGATGCAAAAAATAGGACCCATCATTCTGCTGTATACAAAAACCACATCCCCTCAACAACAGGCATAGACATTACCTCAGGAGAAAGGGCTGCAAAGGGGTCTTCCAAGAAAATAGACTCAAGAAATAAACAGGAGTAGATATTCTAATATCTAGTGAAATAGACTTTCAACTGAAAGTAATCAAAAGAGACAGGGAATGGAACTTCATGCTTATCAAAGGAAAATATACCAAGATAATTTCTAAATTCTGAACATCTACATTCCAAATGCAAAGGCACCCACATTCATAAAAGAAATATTACTAAAGCATATTTCACACATCAAACACCACACATTAATAGTGGGAGACTTCAACACCCCACTCTCACCAATGAATAGATCATTGAGATAGAAACTAAATAAAGAAATAATGAAAATAACAGATATCATGAATCAAATGGACCTTCTGTTATTTCACGCACAAACACAAAAGAATATATATACTTCTCAGCACTAAGTGGGACCTTCTCCAAAGCAAGCCTCAACAGATACAAGAAGATGGAAATACTCCATGTATCTTATGAGACCACCATGGATTAAAGCTGGAACTCAACAACAAAAGAAAGGCTACAAACTCAAGAAAACTGAACAACTCTCTATTCAATGACTGCTGGGTTAAAGAGAAAACAAGCAAACAAAAAAGCAACTAAAGATTTTCTAGAATTGAATGAAAATAAATGCAAACATACCCAAACTTATGGTATCCAATAAAAATAGTGCTGCATGGAAAGTTCATAGCACTCAGCCTTCATAAAGTAATTGGTAAGATCACATGCTAATAACTTAACAGCACATATGAAGGCTCTAGAAACAAAAGAATTACACACATCCAAGAGGAGTAGATGACAGGAAATAATCAAGCTCAGGACTGAAACCAATGACTTAGACACAGAAAAATACAAAGAATCAACAAAACTAAAAGCTGGTTATTTGAGAAAATCAATAAGATAAATAGCCAAACTAACTAAAAAGCAGAGAAAATATCCAAATTAACACAATCAGAAGAGAAATGGGGGGCATAACAACAGACACCAAGGATATCCAAAGAATCATTAGGTCTTACTTTGAAAGCCTATATCCTCCCCAAACTGGAAAATCTAAAGGAAATGGAAAACTTTCTTGATAGAATACATTTACCAAAGTTAAATCAAGATCAGGTTAACAATCTATATAGTCTTATAACACTTAAGGAAATAGAAGCAGTCATCAAAAGTCTCCCACCTATAAAATACCAAAGCCATATGGTTTCAGCACAGAATTTTAACATATTTTCAAAGAATAGATAATACCAACACTCCACAAACTATTCCACAAAATAGAAACTGAAGGGACATTGCCAAACTCATTCTACAAAGCTACTAAATCACCATGTTACCTAAGCCACACAAAGATTCAACAAAGAAAGAGAATTTCAGAGCAATTTCCCTCATGAACATTGCTGCAAAAATACTCAATAAAATACTTACAAACCAAATCAAAGAACACATAAAACACATCACTCACCATTACCAAGTAGTCTTCATCCTAGGGATGCAGGGAGGCTCAACATATGAAAATCCATCAATATAATCTACTGCATGAACAAACTGAAAAAAAACCATAATAATTCATTAGTTACTGAAAACTCCTTTGACAAAATCCAATACCCCTTCATGACATTCTCCACAGTTGAGTGGAGAGTGGACACTGACTTTCACACAAACTCTGGTGCCCCATATTTGACCACATCAATATTGATGGGGAGGCCTAGTGGCACTAAGAGCAAGGATAACAGGGTATCAATAAGAGACTTGATACCCTATGATCATATAGAGGGGAATGAGGTCCCCCTCAGTCACAGTCATAGGAGAGGGGGTTAGGGTGAAAGAGGGAGAGAGAAAGGAATGGGAGGATACAAGGGATGGGATAACCATTGAGATGTAACAAGAATAAATTAATAAAAAAATATACTTGCAAACCAAATCCAAGAACACATCAAAAGTGTCATCCCAGGGATGCAGGGATGGTTCAACATTCAGAAATCCACCAATAGAATCTACCATATAAACAAACTGATATTGGCTATGGTCCTGCTGAATATTGCATTATTATGTTTAGGTATGGGCCTTGAGTCCTTGATCTCTCCAAGAATTTTTTTTATAACTGGCTTTCTTTTTTCTTTTATTCATTAATTCATATTACATCTAAATTGTTGTCCCATCTCTTGTATCCTCCCATTCTTCCCTCCCTCCCAGTTTCCCCTTATTCCCCTCCCCTATGACTGTTCCGGAGAGGGACTTCCTCCCCCTTTATATGCTCATAGGGTATCAAGTCTCTTCTTGGTAACCTGCTGTCCTTCCTCTGAGTGCCACCAGGTCTCTCCCTCCAGGGGACATGGTCAAATGTGAGGTACCAGAGTATGTGAGCAAAGTCATATCCCACTCTCCACTCAACTGTGGAGAATGTTCTGACCATTGGCTAGATCTGGGTAGGGGTTTAAAGTTTCCTGCCTGTATTGTCCTTGGCTGGTGCCTTAGTTTGAGCGGGACCCCTGGGCCCAAATCTGCCTATCATAATGTTCTACTTGTAGGTTTCTAGGACCCTCTGGATCCTTCTACTTTGCTATTCTCCCATGCTTATCTCATCTAGAGTCCCAATAGGATGTCCTCTGTCCCAGCAATGTTCATGAGGTAAATTGGTCTGAAGTTCTCTTTCTTTTTATGGTTTAGGTACCAGGGTGACTGGGGCTCCATAGAATGAGGTTGGCAGTGGTCACTCAGTTTCTATGTTTTAGACTAATTTAAGGAATATTTGTATTAGCTCTTATTTGAAAGTCTGGTATAATTTTGCGCTAAAAACATCTTAGCCCAGGCTTTTTTTTTTATTTTTTTTTTATTTTTTATTTTTTTAGAGGAAGAGTTGGGAAACCTTTGATGAATGCTTATATTTTCTGAGAGGTTATAGGACTGTTTAAACCATTTGCCTGATCTTTTTTTAACGTTGACAAGTAAAATCTATCAAGAAAATCATCCATTTTCTTTATATTTTCAAATGTGGTGGAGTATAGATTTTTGATGTAAGACCTAATGATTCTTTGGAATTCCTCAGTATCTGTTGTTATGTCACCATTTTCATTTCAGATTTTGTGAATTTGGATACTGCCTCTGCCTTTTAGTTAGTTTGGTTAGGGGGTTGTCTATCTTGTTGATTTTCTCCAAGAGCCAGCTCTTAGCTTCATTGATTCTTTGTGTTGTTCTTTTTGTTTCTAAGTTATTCGTTTCAGCCCTGGGTTTGATTATTTCTTGTGGTCTTCTCCTCTTAGGTGTGTTTACTTTTTTTTTCTAGAGCTTTTAGCTGTGCTTTTGATTTGCTAGTATGAGAATTATCCAATTTCTTTATGAAGGCACTTAGTGATATGAACTTTTCCCCTAACACTGTTTTCACTGTGTCCCATAGGTTTGGGTATGTTGTACCTTCATTTTGTTTTAATTCTAGAAAGTCTTTACATTTTTTCTCCATTTCTTCCCTGACCCAATGGTGATTGAGTAGAGAGTTGTTCAATTTCCATCTGTTTATATGCTTTCTCTTGTTTCTGTTTTTGTTGAAATCCAGCTTTAATCCATGTATTTAATAAAAATACAAGCGGTTATTTCATTCTTCTCATATCTGTTAAGGCTTGCCTTGTGACAAGTATATGGTCAATTTTGGAGAAGGTTCCATGTGGTTATGAGAAGAATGTATGTCCTTTATTGTTTGTGTGAAATAACAGCTATATATCTGCTGGGTCCATTTGATTCATGATATCTGTTATTTTCATTATTTCTTTATTTAGTTTCTGTCTCAATCACATGTCCATTGGTGAGAGTGCAATGTTGAAGTCTTCCACTGTTGATGTCTGGGTTTGATGTGTATTTACTCTCTAGTAATGTTTCTTTTACAAATACGGGGGCCCTTGCATTTGGGACATTGATATTCAGTGCTGAGATTTCATCTTGGTAAATTTTTCCTTTGATGATATGAAGTGTTCTTCTCCATCTCTTTTGATTAAGTTTGGTTGAAAATCTATTTTATGAGATACTGGGATGGCTACTGAACATTGGTTTTTTTGGTTTCTTTGCCTGGAAATCTCCTTCCTGTTCTTTACCCTGAGGTAATGCCTATCTTTGTTGCTGAGGTATGTTACTTCTATGCAGCAGATTAATGGGTCCCACTTCTGCATCCATTATGTTAGCCTGAATCTTTTTAATTGGGAAATTTAGTTCATTGTTGTTGGGATATATTAATGACCAATGATTGTTACTTCCTGTTATTTTCATGTTACTGGTGGTAAAGTATATGTGTATGGTGTGGGTGCATGCTTCTTTTCTTTTGGTGTTTCTGAAGTTGGTTTATTTATTTATGATGCTTTCTTGGGTGAAGGTAGCTTCCTTGGAGTGGAGTTTTCCTTCTAATATATTTTTAAGGCTGTATTAGTGGATAGATATTGTTTATATTTGTTTCTGTCATGAAATATCCTGTTTTCTCCATCTATGGTAATAAAAAGTTTTGCTAGGTGTAATATTTAAGGTTGACATCTGTGATCTTTTAATGCTTTTAGTGCTTGTGGTAGTGCCAAAGCCCTTCTGGCTATTAAAGTCTCTGTGGGGAATCCAGGTATAATTCTGATATGTCTTTTATATGTCACTTGGCCTTTTCCCCTTTTAGCTATTAATATTCTTTCTCCATTCTGAAGTTTAGTTCTTTGATTATTATGTGGCTAGAGTATTATGTTTTATGGTCCAATCTATTTGTGGTTCTGTAAGCCTCTTCTGTTTATAGGCATCTCTTTCTTTAGGTTGGGGAGGTTTTCTTCTATGATTTTGTTGAAACTATTTTCTGGGCTTTCTCCTTATATTACTATTATTCTTAGGGTTGGTCTTTTTATAGTGTCCCAGGTTTCCTGGATGTTTCATGTCAGAAACTTTTTAAATTTAAAAATTCATTTTACTGATGTATTGATTTCTTCAATTGTATCTTCTACAACTGTGACTTTCTCTTCCATCTCTCGTATTATATTAGTGATGTTTGTTCATGTAGTTCTTTTCCCTAAGTTTTGCATCTGTAGGATTGCCTCAGATTATGTTTCCTTTATTGCTTCTATTTCCATTTTCAAGTCTTGAACAGTTTTTTTTTTTCATTTCATTCTACCATTTGACTGCATTTTCCTATATTTCTTTAAGGAGTTTACTTAATTCCATCACCTGTTTGACTATATATTCCTGTTTTTCTTTGAGGTATTTATTTTCCTCTTTCACAGTCTCTGTCATTTTCATAACATCAGATTTAAGATCATTTTCTTGCACTTCAGGTATATTAGGGTATCCAGGGCTTGCTGAAGGAGGATAGCTGTGATACTGGGTTTTGTTGTTTGTGTTCTTATGCTGACCTCTAGACGTCTGGTTGACCCTGGTGTTAGCAACCCTGGTGGAGCCTGATGGTAGTAAGCCTATAAGATTATAGGTACAGCTGGTAGTCTTAGATGGTAGTTGTCCTCTACTTTTCCTGCATGGTAGCAGGCCTCCAGAGGTACAGGGAGAATTGGTAGTTTATGAAGGCTGCTGGTCTCTTGTATGCAGGTGGAGATGGGGCACAGGAAAATAGGGTGCACCAGGAGCTGTTTGTCCCTCTACTCCTCCCTGATGGCTGCCATTCTTCAAGAGTGAAGGTAGCAATATGCCCCAGGAAAGTGCACCTGGGAAATAGAGCATGGAACACTCTGGGATGATGGAGCTAGGAAGACTTGAAAGAGACCATGCCTATGCAGCTGGGCTCTAGTAAGCCAGGAGTTGGGGGAGGGTTATCACCTGCTGTTCCTTGCTGTATGCCTATCTTCAAGACTGCAGGTGGAGATTGAATTCACTGTTTTTTAAACTGAGCTCCTTTATATGCTAGGTGCTACTTTGAGAATAAAAACTCTATTCTCCAGGAACAAAAGAAAATAAAACCCACAAATGATATCTGAACACATGTATTTTTATATGTTAACTATGAATCCTCAACAGACACGTCCATATTTCTAACAGTGGGGTGATGCCAGTTGGCACATTAGCTGAAACATAGCCTAGGTTTACATTATTTTTCTGTTTGGTTTCAAATTCAACATCTATTATATGATCAAGCAGAGGCCTACACAAATGTTTTCAGGGTCAACAAAAGAAGACATCATTTCATATTCATAACAGCAACCTGATTTGTATAGATATAAAGAAACTGCTCAAAGCACTAGAACACCTTCAGAAACTAGCACAATGAACTCTAACTTCCTTTCCGTATTGTTGGTCTCCATGGTGAGGGCTGCTGCTGAGGTTCACTTGTGGGGACAGGTTCCCTTTACAGGTCTCCACAGAGTTCTAAAATTACTAGCAATTCAACCCTGAACATTTTCTTTAACCTCTCAAGGATTACATTATTTTCTAAATTGTGCTACTAAGTTTCTTGTGATGGTTAATCGTATTACAAATGTAAAGTGGCTAAAATAACACCCACGGACCATCAAAAGTTAGTATAAGTAGCTTGGATAGGAAAGACCAAAGAGGCATTAATTATTTTATGCTTGCATGTTGAGTGTATTTAATAGCATCCATAACTTTCATTTTTTCCAATCACACAACATTTAAAAAAAAACCTGAAGACAGAGTCAAAAAGACTGATCTAACGGAGCAGGAAGGCATCTCCCTTGGCACATTTACAAGATGGGCTTACATTAAGAGCTGAATGTAGAGAAAGTACAGACTATTTAAAGAAACATTGCCTTTCAAATGGGTCTGGACCAACTTTATATCTACCAACTATGTGTCTTTTGGCAAGTGGGTTTTAGTAAGATTATTAGGTACTAGCTTTCTGGTTAATATATTCATAATATTCACATAATTTTATAAAGGATATGTTTTCATTCAAATTAGACTTCTGTGAGAGACCTAGAATTATAATTAGTCTTTGAAATCAAATATATAATATTGGCTTAACAGCCCTGCACATCTAGAGATCTCTGAACTGCACTTCTATCCTCATGAATATGTATGAGCATACTGAATCTCTTACCACTCCACAAATCTAGAAGGACTACTTCCTTGATACAATGAAGTTCATGAAAATACAAGTGAAGGACTACAGAGGTATCAGACAAACTAGGGATTTTGTAATGCTCATGAAGAAAAGAATCTACTCAGATAGATACTCATTTTTAATAATCCATGTGTTCTTGTAACATGTCAGGGAACCTGGAACATAGAGTGAACCAGGCAGAATCTCTGCCTTAAGGGGGTTCAAAGGTGATCCAGTTGTGAAGGAATGAGGTACACCTTAGTTCAGTCACTCTGGTAAATGTGTAATGGGAGTAACCAGAGGCAGTGTCTCCTTTTAAAAAGGGAAGGCAGGTGAATAAATTATAAAATGTTGCACAGGAACAAACTGGATGATCAAAGAGTTGTTCAGACAGTAATGACATTTCCAAAGCACTACATAATGTGGCTGGTAAGCTTCAAACAAATAAGAATTTTCCATGATCTGCACCCTTATTTTTATTTTTATTTTTATTTTTTCAAAAGATTTAGGAATTTTGTGTTTTACCTTTTCTTCTTTTTTTTAAATTTTTATTAATTTATTCATATTACATCTCAATTGTTATCCCATCCCTTGTATCCTCCCATTCTTTCCTCCCTCCCGCTTCCCCCCCTACTCCCTTCCCCTATGTCTGTGACTGAGGGGGACCTCCTCCCCCTGTATATGCTCATAGGGTATCGAGTCTCTTCTTGGTGACCTATTATCCTTCCTCTGAGTGCCGCCAGGCCTCCCCATCCAAGGGACATGGTCCAATATGGGGAACCAGAGTTTGTGTGAAAGTCAGATCTCCTTCTCCACTTAACGGTGGAGCATGTCCTGTCCATCGGCTAGACTGGGTAGGGGTTCGAAGTTTACTGCCTATATTTTCCTTGGCTGTTGCCATAGTTTGCGGAGGACCCCAGGGCCCAGACTCTCCTGTAGTTTTCCAGGACCCTCTGGATCCTTCTATTTCCTCATTCTCCCAGGCTTCTCACACATTAAGTTTCAATAGGATGTCCTCCCCTCTGACCCACTTTCCTGGTAGGTAAAGTTTTTCATGGGGGTGTACCCCTTGGGCTAGTGTCTCGATATAAGTGGGTATATACCATTTGACTCTTTCTGCTTCTGGGTTAACTCACTCATTATGATCATTTCTAGTTCAATCCATTTGTCCACAAATTTCAGAAATTCCTTGTTTTTAATAGCTGAGTAGTATTCCATAGTGTAAATATACCACAGTTTCTTTATCCATTCTTCTACTGAGGGACACTTAGGCTGTTTCCATGTTCTGGCTATTATGAATAAGGCAGCTATGAACATGGTTGAGCATATGTCCCTGTTGTGTGGTAGTGCATCTTCTGGGTATATTCCAAGGAGTGTAATAGCTGGGTCTTGAGGAAGCCTTATTCCCACTTTTCTGAGAAAGTGCCAGATAGACTTCCAAAGTAGTTGTACTAGTTTGCATTCCCACCAGCAATGAAGGAGTGTTCCTCTCCCTCCACATCCTTGTCAGCATGTGGTGTCAGTTGAGTTATTGATCTTAGCCATTCTGATGTGTGTAAGATGAAATCTCAGTGTCGTTTTGATTTGCATTTCTGTGATGACTAAGGAGGTCGAGCATTTCTTTAAGTGTTTCTCGGCCATTTGATATTCCTCTGTTGAGAATTCTGTTTAGTTCTGAGCCCCATTTCTCGATTGAGTTATTTGGTTTGGTGGTGTTTAATTTCTTGAGTTCTTTATATATTTTGGATATTAGACCTTTGTCAGATGAAGGGTTGGTGAAGATCTTTTCCTAGTCTGTAGGCTGTCACTTTGTTCTCTTGACAGTGTCACCTGCCTTACAGAAGCTTCTCAGTCTCATGAGGTCCCATTAATTAATCAAGCGTTTTACCATAAGAATTGTCTAGATTCTCATCAAAGAGGAGTTAGATTGCTTGATTGAAGCATAGAAGTAGAAAGTAGAGAATTTATAGTTAAATCTGGTGTCTTATGTCAGATAATGATGTGAGGGTGTTGTTCTTAAGAGTATGACATTGTGACTTATGAACAAGGTATCACAGAAGCTAGAGCAGCAAAGATACACTGTTAAAACTCACTACATTCTTAGTGACAGCCTGAATAATGAATAATCACCAGAGACTAAATGGACGTGACACCTTCAGTTGCCTGGCAGCATTCCAAAGGCAAGCTCCCCTCCAGACAGCTAGAAAACTTAGGCTTAGAATAACACATATAGAGGATAGTTAGTCCCATCTTACTAATCAAGTTTTCTGTGTTTACAGCAAGTTTGACTTTTTAGCACTCTTTATGCCAAACACCTATGCTCAGTGCCTGTTTTTGGAACTTATGAGTGGAAAAAAGTTATAAATTTACTTAGAAAATATAATATTAGTTGTCATAAAATAATAGGTTCAAAAGCCACATGTTTTCAGTATATCAGTTGTTAAGCATCCACGTTCATCTCTATTTCTTGTAGCTCTGCATAGCAAAATAAATTCATTTGCAATTCCTATGTGAAAACTAGGGAAGCACTAAATACACAACAGACGTTCAGTAAATAGCACTGAATTGATTCAAAGAAATAGGGAAGAGTTTCAGTCAGAAGATTGGCTGATTATTGAGAATGTTAACCCATATCCATCTACATTAAGTAGTTATATATTAATTAGAAAATATATAAAATCAAAGAAACTTTTGTACCTCTCATTAATATTTTATCTTGACTAAACATAATAGAAGGGACGTGTTTATGTATTAGAAAAAGAAACAGAAAACAAAGAAATATGTTAGTGTTGTTATTGTTTGGTCATATAGTTCAGTGGCAGAATGCAAACATAACTTGGAAGGTTCTAAGATTATGCACCAACACACGCCAACACACACACACACACACACACACACACACACACACACACACA
>OU015749.1:77977436-78009288 GCA_907169655.1 Acomys percivali
TCTCTCTCTCTCTCTCTCTCTCTCTCTCTCTCTCTCTCTCTCTCTTGCGCACAGGTGCTTTGAGAGAATTACTTGTATATGTGGAAAGAGAGGACCCTGGTAAGTGACTGCCTTAGCAGCAGGCATGCAAGAAGGTATGCTTCAGCCACAGAGGGCCACATTTCACTCTCAGCTCTCACATCTAGGACTAATCAATTGTTTATTTGTTTACTGGGCTTTAGACTTATACTATTTGATACTCTCTTAAAGTCTATTGGACACTTCCAATCCTAGGGCAGTGGTACATGACTTTTATACCAACATTTGAGAGGCAGAGGCATGGGGATATCTGAGTTCAAGGCCAGCTGATCTCTGTAGTGAGTTCCAGGACAGCTAGTGCTACACAAAGAGAAACTGTCTTGAAAAGAAAAATAAAAAAGAATAAGGAATATGAGAAAAGAAAATAGTGAATATAAGATTAGCCTGAGCTATATAGAAAGCTCAAGATCATCCTAGGTGACCTAGTGAGACCATGTTTAAAAAAAAAATAACCTTACTCAGCACCCCACATGCACAAGAAAAGGAAGTAGAAAAATTTTATCTATACTAACTCAACTTAAAAGATAAAGAAATTAAAGATTAAAAAGTTAAGAAACCTCTTAAATATTCAAGCAAATATCTGGTCTGTGTCTCAGTTCTTCATCACCACAATCAGGCCATTCAGTCATCACATATACGACTGCATAGATTTAGAAAAACAGAAAGGAAGTATGGCAGATGGGAAAAAGTCAGAAAGGGATAATTTGGAAAAGACAGTGAGATGAATTATAATAAATGTTGATGCTGAGAAAAACCATCTTCAGCCTAAGGACCAAGTTGCATATGTAAATTTTTCTCAAAATAGCAGTGAAACCTTTTAAGATAGATTGTGTTATAAGTAGTTTTGGGTTTTGGATAATCTACTCTGGCAGCATTATGGAGAACATTCTAAAAGGGAGAATGAAATTTGTACAGGAAAACTAGATACATTTTCTTGCCAAATTCTAGACAAGTTTTGACATCCTTGGCTCAGCATGTGTCCATGACAACATGGAGAAATCTTTCAACTTGAAGACAGTTTAGGAACAAGAAACAGGAAATGGAGATAGGCTTGGCTTACTGATTAAAAAAAAGTCTGGAATAACAGTTTGGGGACTCTGGTTTGTCATTTTAGTTAAAGTCTTTCTTGCTCTGACAGACACAGAAATCCTGGGTTATAACAAGTGGAATCTTTTGCACTGTACATGTGGAACTTGAGATGTAAATCAACCCTTGTAGCTAGGACATGTTTGAAGGTACACATCAGAGGTTCAGAAGGAACCTTGTGCAAATGATATTATGTTGAGATTACTTTGAACGTACAAGAAGCACTTTGGATGTAATGTTTTAGTGGAGGATAAGTTTTACATTTTTAGAATTTATGATGATCTAATGAAAGGTGGACAGGAAGCTCAGTTATAGAGATGTTCTCTTTACTGGTCTTCAAAAACACAAAATGTCCCTCTGGCAAGAGTGATATGTTGCTTAGGGGGAAAGAGAGTGCCTTCATTGGTGTTTTACTGCTATGAAGAGACACCATGACCACAGCAACTCTTATTTTTCTTTCTCTTTCTTTCTTTCTTTCTTTCTTTCTTTCTTTCTTTCTTTCTTTCTTTCTTTTTTAAATAAAAACATTCAATTGATCCTTATTTATAGAGTCAGAGGTTTGCTTCACTATCACCATGTTGGGAACATGGCAGTATGAAGGCAGATATGGTTCAAGAGAGTACTTGAGCATTCTACATCTGGATCAGCAAGCAGAGAGACAGACCCACTGTTCTTGGCTTGGGCTTCTGAAACCTCAAACCTACCACCAATGACACACTTTCTCTAACACAGCCACACCTACTCCAACAAGGCCACACCTTCTAATTTCTCTCCAGTAGTGCCACTCCCTGATGACCAAGCATTCAAATATGAGCTTATGGGAGCTCTATCTACACAAACCACCACAAAGCAGGTAGGAATGCTGATCTGTTAGAGATGGCAGTGTGCTTTAATAACCCTCATACAGGATTTAACCTCAGGTCAGAGAAGAACTGTAAAACTGAAAAAAGAAGGAAGTGATTTACAACAGCAGATTTTACACAAGTGGAATTTCCTTTATTCATGAAAATGAACACCTTGACATTGGCTAACCTTGTGGCACTGAAAGAAGATCTAACAGTTGCTAATTTGTAACCATAATTATATGTCTATGAAGAACTCACAGAAAGACATTGTTTACTTGAAAAGTGGTCTTGCTGTATCTGAAACACCAATAGTTGTAAACGTGGGGATTTAGTGCTGAATAGGCGCTTATTATGCAGTTTGTTATTAAAATGCCGAGCTATGAAGTTTTTCTTTTTGTATGTACGTGAATATTTTGTTCCATTGTATAGTATTCTTTGATCTTACTTTAAATTTTTCCATAATTGACGCTTCCCAGGAGATCTGTATGTGACCAAGGTACTCTATAATCACCAATTGTCCTTTTCTTGATTTAATTAGTATATACACTACCATAACCCATCACCATTGAGATAAACTAAGGGACACAATGGGAAAATTACCTCTTTATGTCTCCTTGGGCACCCACATAAAAGTGGCACACACACACACACACACACACACACACACACACACACACATACACACACACTCCTACTAACAGTGTGCTATTTCTCTACTAAATCTTTTATATTATTTTGTGAAGTACATTTTACCCATGTTTAAAAGTAAAACACCAGGGCTGCAAAACCCTGAATAACTAAATGTTATTTAAGAACAGTAGACACAGGTATCTCTTTTAAAAAATTGAGACATTTGGAGATGTGTAGTAGAAATAGCACACTTATTTGCACCTCATATGATGGAGGGAGGAAGATGTGAATGTTTTCTGACACAGTCTTTGTGTTGAGGTGATATAGCTATGGATCTAAGAAAGTCTTAAAGCAAAGAGTAAGCCTTTGGGTAACATTAATCAACATCAGACCTGGGAAGTTACTGAGCAAGCCTCTGTGAGTTTTATAGAAAATAAAAGTTAAACAATCTTAAAATGAGTACATAATAGCACTATTGCAACAACAATTTAGATATTTTTATAAGGTAGCTTCCTATCAAATACCTACTTAGTTTTACGTTAGAGCCTTAGGTCTTTTCTAAAGGATGGATGGAATAAGAAAATTGCGAGTACTTATTGATAAAAAATTAAAATATTGAATTTCTATTTTAATCAAAGTGTTGCATTTTACATCTATAAAATACTCCTCAAGACTTTCTGCACATTTTGGGATCTATTTCTTATTTAAGTGACAAGACTTGTATATACATTAACATGTCATAACAATTGGTTATTCATCAGTTTCATTAATAGAACTTCCCCCCAAATTATATGTTTACAATTTTTAGTATTTCCATAAAGTTTCAATCAGGATCAGTTATTTGTAATTGATCATTTTTATGTCACACATTTTAAATTTTTTGAAAGCTTATCTATTTAAGGTAAACAATTACATTCTTATTATTAGTTTAGCTTTAAGGCTAATATTGCAAATAAAATTTAATTATTTTTCAGAATATATGGACATAAATCTTGATGCAAAACAGTACCATGATAAAATAATAGTCCTGTCATATTAAGAAAGTTGTGAATCAAAATTGAGAAAACCCATTCTGATAGTCATACAATCAAAACTGCAGAGATTGTAGATGTTCCAGCTGCTGGAATAGACACAATCAATATTTTAAAACATCCATATATATGGCTAATGAAATGGAAATAGTTTTGTTGCTGATCTACTAAAAGATACCTCAATGTGACCCTGATTGCTTTCTCTTTTGCCACTAGTAAGTTAAATGTAAAATATTCAACATTTTGGAAACTTCAGTTAAAGATTTTAGTCTTTGCCTTATCTCACCTCCCCCTCTCTCCCTGACCCTCCTGTCCTGCCCCCAGTCTGCCTGTATAATATATTCTATTTTTGCCTACCAGGGAGATTTATGGCCCTCCTTCCAAGATCCTAATAAAGGGGGATAAGAATTCTAAACTAGCCATCACTTTGTACCAAACAAGGCTTCTAGTAGCAAAACTGGACTGTATTCAATTGAGTAGTTGGCCAAGGTGTCCCTTGTACACCCCTGTATAATCCGGGCTATTGTTAAGCAAAGGGATGTTCTCCACAAACCAAAAATGGGGCTCCATAATGGAGGACAACTCTCTTACAACTCACTAAACACCGATAATTTTGTGTTCAAGGCAGAAAGTATCCTTTGCTATGGAAGGCACTGCTGGGGAGATCAAAGTCTGGCCTATCTAGAGAGCCAGCAGAGCTCAGGCTATTATGCCTGACCCCTTTTCTCAGTGGGGTTCAATTTTAGACTGATCTGGGGACACCCAGATTCTATAAGTGGCATCACATAGCCCACAGAGAAGATTACAGATCACACCGTTTCCTGATAGAACCTGTTCAGCCATCACCTGAGGATTCGTGAAAATACCCCACCCTGTTTTAAGGAGATTAGCCTTCAGAAAATGACTTTTAATCATACCTAGGTGTTCTTCCTCCACCCATAGGATAATGGGGTTTTTTTTGTTTGTTTTTTGTTTTTGTTTTTGTTTTTTTGTTTTTTTGTTTTTTTGGATATGAGAACTTTATCTGCAGAAGAAGGCATCAGATCACATTACAGATGGTTGCGAGCCACCATGTGGTTGCTGGGAATTGAACTCAGGACCTCTGGAAGAGCAGGCACATCTCTTAACCACTGAGCCATCTCTCCAACCCCCACATCCATAGGATAATTAAGAACTGTGTTCTCCTTCTTGGATTAGGACCCCAGGCTACTGCATGTAAATGAGGTACTGTATGTACTACTGCATTTTAATCAAGTATCCTGGCACTCCTAGCCCCAGTGAATTAGACACTTTTACCCTCAAACTCCTATGTACTGCTCAAGGTTTATAAATCCCTGATTCATGAAAAGAAAGACTGATTGACTTGCTCTCTCATGCCATTCTTCCACTGCAACTGCCGGAGACTACATTTATTCTGAGGAAGAATCACCACTGGACTCCTCAGGCTTGACAGCCAGTCAAGGCAGTGAAAGCAGAGATGGAGAAGCTGTCTTGGCAGCTGCTGAAGCCTGCCCCATCACCACCACTACCTTAGTGCTGAGCTCAAGTGAAGCACCTACCCGGCCTGCCTTCTGGCTGGTTTCAGGTGTCTACCCACATCCTCTGCCATGGTTAGAACAGCAGCTTGATCAAGAGCTGTAACTCTTTTGGTATCATCATGGGCTTGTGGTGCTCCCTTGTCTCCACTATCAGCTGATACTAGCAATTTCACTCAAAACCGTAACACTCCATGGAAAACTTCTTCCACTCCCTGGTCTAGTGCAAGGGCCTCACCCTAAAGTGCCCTAGCCATTCCTGAGAGAAATGAGACCTTTGATCTTGAGGTCTGTCTGTGTTTGTCTGGAAACAGAAAGACCGTGAAAAAACCCATGGAAGCCAGGCCACTGGCCACCACCAGATGCTGGAAAATAGTGCTAGACACTCACTATTGGCATTCACATCTTGTTGGAATATATGTTAATACTGAGGAAAATTTATTTTCACATACCACTTCCACCCAAATTCACTGGTATTTGCTCTTGTTGTTGTAGACATTATGGTGTTGACAAATGGTCAGTGATGTGCGGCCAGCATTGCATTACTATATAGAAGAGTTTCCCCACCTTAAAAGCTTTCTATGTTCTTCCTTTTCTTTTCTTTTTCTTTGCTAAACTCCCACAAAAAAACCACCACTTTTACTTTGTATAATTTTATATCTTTGAGAATATTTTAGTTGGAACCACAGTAGTTGGCCCTTTAAGACATATTTCCCTTCCAAAATATAAATTGAATATATTCCCTTCTTCCTTTTGTATATTATTTATTTTCATTGAAGAATAACAGACCTTTGTTTATGCATATTATAACTTATTTATTCATTTACTTACTAATAATATCTTGATCTATTCCTGGTTTTTCACATACTAATAAGGATTAATGTTTAAGTAGGATTTGGGTGAACATGAGGTTGTCACACTTTGGAGGAAATTATAACTGGTGGGCATTACGGTAACAGCAAATATAGTGTACTAAGAAAACATTAAACTGTCTTTGGTAGCAAATCTACAACTTTGTATTTCAAATAACAATTGTTATTAACTTGCTTGGATCTGGACTAAAAGAAAAAAAAAGCAGATTGCTGGATAGTCCTATAAAGAATTTCCTTGGGAAAATTATTTGAATTGTAGAAATCTATCCTAAATATGGTGGCGCCTCTCAGTGGTATCCCAGATAAAGGGGATAAAAGAAGAATATTTTATGTGCTTTAAATTACCTTTTATCAGGTAAGTTAGTGCAAATATTCTTTTTGGTATAAAGCTTTTCTTAACATCTTTTTGACATTATACTTTCAAACGAAAAAACAAGCACTTTAATCTTCATGAAATCCAACTTTATTTTTTTATGGATCATGCCTCTTGTCGTGCAACTAAAATTTAAGCCTAATAATGGTGCCAAATAAGAATTTTGTCTTGTTTGATTTAATATTCAGATTAGTACACTACTATAACCAGGAGGAAGTTACATATTTTAACACTTCATATTAAAATAGAAAAGTCAATCACTTTAAAAAGTTTATCTGTCATTTAAATATTTATTATATATTTATTTTCTATAAAAATGTCACTTTTTCATTAGGTCAACTAATTCTTTTTATTTTTTTATTTTTAATTAATTTATTCTTGTTACATTTCTATGGTTATCCCATCCCTTGTAACCTCCCATTCTCCCCTCCCTCCCATTTTCCCCTTATTCCCCTCCCCTATGACTGTTCCTCAGAGGGATTACCTCCCCCTATATATGCTCATAGGGTATCAAGTCTCTTCTCAGTGACCTGCTGTCCTTCCTCTGAGTGCCACTAGGTCTCCTCCGCCAGGGGACATAGTCAAATGTGAGGCACCAGAGTACTTGAGAAAGTCAAATCCCTCTCTCCACTCAAGTGTGGAGACTGTCCTGTCCATGGGCTAGATCAGGGTAGGGGTTTAAATTTGACCGCCTGTATGTCCTTGGCTAGGGCCTTAGTTTGAGCGGGACCCCATGACCCAAATCTGCCTATCATAATGTTCTACTTGTAGGATTCTAGGACCCACTGGGTCCTTCTACATTGCTATTCTCCCATTGTTCTCTCATCTAGAGTCCCAATAGGATGTCCTCCCCTCGGTCCCAGTTTCCTGGTAAGGGAAGGCTTTCATGGGACATGCCCATTGGGCTAGTATGCAGATATAAGTGAGTATATACCATTTGAGTCTTTCTGCTTCTGGGTTAACTCACTCATTATGATCATCTCTAGCTCAATCCATTTGTCCACAAATTTCGGGAATTCCTTGTTTTTAATAGCTGAGTAGTATTCCATAGT
Organism: Acomys percivali; assembly: GCA_907169655.1. Classification (NCBI taxonomy): domain Eukaryota; kingdom Metazoa; phylum Chordata; class Mammalia; order Rodentia; family Muridae; genus Acomys; species Acomys percivali. The sequence goes on from OU015749.1 coordinate 77,984,939, forward strand.
GTATATGTACCACAGTTTCTTTATCCATTCTTCTACTGAGGGACATTTAGGCTGTTTCCATGATCTGGCTATTATGAATAAGGCTGCTATGAACATGGTTGAGCAAATTTTCTTGCTGTGTGCTGGTGCATCTTCTGGGTATATTCCAAGGAGTGGAATAGCTCAGGATAAAAGGATGGAAAAATATTCCAAGCAAATGGTCACTAGGTCAACTAATTCTTTTCACTCAACTAATCTTCCATTGCCTAAATTCTTTCCTGCACCTCCACCTACCAGGAGTCTTTAGAAAGTCTCTCTAACTGGATTATAATGTCAAAATATGTATTCTCTTCTGTATCGAAGTTGCTCAATGGTTCTGTTGAAATAAGCATTTAAGTAGCTATATGCTTCCAGAATTCACCCTGGATTATGTTCTGTGATTACTGTGATGTGAGTCATAGTCCATCATCATCATCATCATCATCATCATCATCATCATCATCAATTTTATAAGGGTAGGAAATGTTTATACTTATCTAAAAATTATTCAAATGCCTTCCATTTCCCTCAGGTCCTCTCACTTTCTCTAATTTCTCTCAAGGACTCTATTATTTGGTTTCAGTGTTTGTGAAAGGGGCAAAGGTTGTCTGATGTGCTCACATGGCTCCTGATGGGCTGGCATGCATACTGACCCATATCTCTCCAGCAAGTACCCATTTCTCACCTGTCTCAGAGGGAGTACTAACCACTCTGTGTTTATTCACATAAATCATTTTTGAAAGCTTAATTCTGTGTGCTTACAGGAAGTTTTGGACAGGCCAATTAGCTCCTTACAAATTCAGAACTAAAATACCTCAGGCAGTGTTTAAAATGTTTGCCTCTGTTTTCCAGTCCTAGAGTGAGAAGCCAGGTCACTGCAAGCTCTACTCCTGAGCCAGAAATGCAGGCTTAAAAATACACGAAAGAAGGAAAAGTAAAAAAATGAACCTAGAACTGGTGGCTTAATAAAGCAGAACAGTAATTTTTATGACTGACTAAATTATAGTATTCACACTAACAAATTAATATAAACTTTTGGAGTTACCAGTAGTTGTTGTTAAATGTTTATAGTGATATATATATATATCAGATGAGGTATTCTCTGTCCATAAAGGAGATTGCACATGTAAAATTTGTATTACACAGAATGAGAGAATAAAAAAAACCTTTAATTTACATTATTTATAGTCATAGTCCTATCTTCCATATTTTTTCCTCATTGATAATTTATAATACCCTTTAATCTGTGATTTATTAATCTTATGTTAAAATAAAATGAATTTATTTAAAAGAATCCTATAATTCTAGACAATTTCTGCATAATATTCATTTGGAAAATATTTTATGTGAAATTAAAAGATAGTAACCCCAAGTAATTACAATCATAAGTAAATGATACTATAAGAAGTTCATAACAGTTCTATTTTATTCTCATACCAAATAGCAGCAATTTTTCTTATTTTTGAAAGTCATCCATTAAATCTAAACACAATCAAATAATAATTAAGATCATTGTACTGAGAAATCCTTAGAATTTATAAAACAGTTGATAACAGAGCAATATTAGTAGATTAGTTTTGGTGTATGAAGGAGCCAAAAGTTCTGACAGACTTCCTTTTAATAGAAATGACTTTTGACTTGTGAAAGAAATAAACTACCACAAATAACTGCTCTTACACAAATATATAACTACTACTGTTATAGCAGAATATTAATTATGCTAACACTATTAAAATGTATTCAAACGTCTCATTCCCAGTGCTAACTTGACCTATTTATATAGGAAAAATATGCAGGATATTATTAACTAAGGTTTTATTTCTCCTTATTATTAATATATACCCAATACTTCATTCTAAATTATGAGGCCCTGTTTGGATTTTTGTAGAGCTGCTTCTGGCTTTTTTTCATTTTCTTCTAAAGATCAGACATGCTGTAAGATCTGTATTACCTACACCCTGGGGTACCTTCAAGAAAGACTAATTTTATGACCTCTATTTTCTCCATATTGTCAAAATAATGAGGTATAGTTCTTCTGAGTTCTTAAAGGGAAATATTTTAAAGTCCCTTGAGTTTAAAGTACCCAAATTCCTTTTACAAATCAATACAAGGGATGCAGTGTTATGAAGTTGACTTTTCACTTGTCATTTTGATTATTCTTTTCATAGGAAATATCAAGGGGTGCCATTTAAACTCTACCTACAGACTAAGGGACTGTGCTTTACAGCTTGTCAGCTGCAGGTGCCTCAGTCTTAAATCCTTCAATAGGAAAACAGTCCCTTCTCAGAAATGTCTGTTCACATAGTACAAAAAAGGTCCAGATCCTTACTTTGATGAAAACTTGTTGTATAAAGGGCCTTCCTGCCACATGATACTACATAGAGTTGATGGATATCCTTACATAAATCTATGCGGTTCAATATTTCCCTCATTCCACTACTGTTTACCTCATTATTTCACATGGATTTAGAAAAAGTGCCCAGTCATGCAGCTACAACCCTTACACATGCAGATCTTAGACATCAGAGTCTGAGTTCCTGAAAGGTCAACTCAAGACATTTAGTTTTCAAAGTGGCCGTAGAAAAATCAGAACCTAAAGTTGCATGTGGAATCTGGATGTAAGTTTGGGAAAACAGATTGTAAAGTATTTCAAAGAGAGTAGAATTGGGCGCAACAAAAATCTAACAAAATGCAAAGGATGGTGCACTATCCTGGGCCAGCAATCCTAAGGTAATTATGAGACTTACCCAATAATATGGTGCCCAATCATAAGAAAAATTTAGTGAGAACATGACAGTGATTAGTCAGAAACTCTTGTTCTTCTTTGGCCACAAGTAAAGACCTTTTCACTTCCTTTAAGCCAAAGGTCAGAATCAAATATATAAACCTTCAGATGCAGTCAATTTACAGCTGTAGAAGAGAGTCTGGAGCAGTTCCTTATTCTTAGACTCTAAAAATTAGATAAGAAGATTACAGAGCAGAATGAGAATCAAAGATACCCTAAGGCATGGGGTGAGGACAACTGTTTTAGAAAATAGAGAGTTAACTCCTCAGATTCTTTCAGCTCTTGACATTATCAAAGGTATTCACTTTCTTTGGGTGCTTAAGGATTGTGTTCAGATAAAAACTTAACTAATACTAAGAGGAAAATCAAAAATAGCAATGTTTTGACTTGTAGTGTGTACAAACTTGTACAGGGTAAGGAAATATCAACAGGATGATGGTTCACATCTGAATCTACTAACAGGGTGATGGAACTCTTACCTGATAGTTGTCTTCCAGAAACTGGTTCTCACTCATTGCAGTTCAACATTGGATCAGATACTGTGAGCTTTAAGCAATATTCCTCATGGAAATCAGAAAAAAACATACGATATTGTTTTTTTAAAAATCTAGTATAATATAAGATGGTTGAGGAAGTACTCAGAAGGAAAATAATTTACCTTGAAAGAGTTATATGGCTTGGCCATGTCTACAGTTAAACACAAAAACTGACCTCACTGATAAAATGACAAGATTCTGTGGTGTCTCTACAACATGTACCATAATATAAAGTTGCATTTTTAAAATGTTTACTGACATGAGAGTACTAGACTCGGAGACTATATGAAACTTAATGATTTGAATTGACCTTGGAAATGCTAAAATATACCAGGAATGGTTCTGGAAGTCTGGAGAAAACCAATAGTACACAACACAAACAGACATTCTAGAATTTCCTTGGCAGACAGAAAACTTGAACAATAATTTCACAGAGATGGACAGATCTCATTGCAAACAGAAAAGTGCTTATAGTCTACTGAGGTTCTAGACAACTCTCTATTGCCCAAAATAGCAGGCATGGAGGGGAATCCTATGAAAACTTCCAAAGAAACATTCCTTGGACCCAAGGCTACAAAGTGCTCCTCTAGAACAGGGCTCCTTTAAGACTATGAGGTCAAAGGTCCATATTATTACAAGGCAATTAAGGACAGTAAATGCACAGAAACACTATTAACATTTGCCAAAGTAACACCAAGGACAAAGCAGCAGCCAGGATGATAGAAGCATGGAGCCTATGGTGGTGATTTACAGAAAATAGGTCGGGCATGGTGGAAGACTTAATAAATTAAGCACCACTGTTGTGACTAGCAAGATCTGGAGATCTCTATTGCCAGGTTATGCCAGTTTATGCTTAGAAAATCAATTAATTAGCACATTGAAGAGTGTTCTCTTACAAATGAACCACAATGTCATATGGGTACAATAATATTTTAGGAGGTAACTATGTTTTATTCTCTGGAGACTGGCCTAGGCCCATTTACTTATAAGTTTAAAAACTGCCTAATGTGAATTTGCCCAAGTAGATAATATGGCTTTGAGTCACACTTGCAATATGTGGCCCCATGGGTTGTGTATCTTAGTCTTTCCTCAAAAGAAAATGCTAAATATAAATGTTTGGGCTTTAGATGAAGAGGATATAATCTTCAACAAACATCTTTAAGAAAATAGCTTATAGCAGTGTCAACATAACTGGAAGAAATGAATGAATACCTGGCCAATACTAGCCAAAAGATCACATAGCCAGAATGTCCATCATAGCACCATGACATGGATTTTTCCCCAGATATTAGAGCAAGCTTACCAATGTTTATACTAAAATGGAAGTAATTATCTGGTACCACGGTTGACCACAATAAAAGAACATAAGAAAGTTACATGACTGGATGCCTTAACTGTTTATGAAATCTGAAAGAGTGTGGCTGTGCTTCAGGATACTTAGAAACATGTGTGAAAGACAGGCTAGCTCCCTTTTTGGCTAGCGAACATGACAGAAAACATGTATTCTGAAGCACTCTGAAGTGAAAATACTCACAGACTCAGGGGCAGTATTTAGTGGGTTATCCAGTAACATATAGGCTTGGGTGTTGGACACAAAGTTAGTTATATGTGAGAAGCCATTGTGTAGGCCTATGGGAACAAAGTATGAGAGCCTCTACTATGGACAATGTACTTTATACTCTAGTCCACGAAGTGTCTTAGCCCCTGGTACCTTGCCATTCCTTGGGCAGCAGGCATAAATAAGATCATTAATGGAGGCTATTCAAAGAACTCTGGCCCTCCTTCCATTCAACAAGACCACATCAAGTTCTCTGTTACTGAGCATCCAAACGTCCAGAAAAACAAACAAATGATGTTGATCATGTGAAATGCAACCATTCCATAAATTTTTCCAGCTATATTGTGGTGAGATAATTGAGTTAAACAAATTCACCCTGTAGTGTTGGTGAAAGTACAGGTCAGCCTTTTCTTCTCCTGCAACCACAGTTGACATCATACATATCTGGTCATCATACTTCTGGTCATGTCAGGATCATGCCACAGAGATAGTACATGGCAAGGATATCTGCTCATTCTAGTTTGAGTCCTGTGCCATCCAAAGCTTCCAGTCCAATAAAATGTGCTATCAATAAGTTATCCTTTTTGACATGATACATGAAAATGTTGATATTTGTGTCCTAGAAGACCTAAGGCAGAGAATAGCTGTAGAAGCAGAAATACTCTCACCATGACTCACAGTGACCTCTAGAAAAACCACCCTGTACTCTACAATAAATTTCAGGAGTGGAATGGAATATTTTTATCCTGAGGCAAAACAAGAGTTTCATTTGTGGAAACTAGTAGCTTTGTACACCTTTCACAATAAGGAATGAATTTTATTACAAACTTGGCATCAAAAATTGAGTCTAGTTATCATATTGAGTTAGGTGTTGTGCATGAACAAGTGCATTCTGTAGCAAGTAGTGTTTAGCCCGGCAAGTAGAAACAGTGAAGATAACTTAAATAGTTTAGATTTGAGTTACAGGGTTATGTAATGGTGAGTTGGCTAAGAAAGACCCAAAGGTATAGGGACAGACTGATTCAAGAAGGTCATTCAAGAAATGATTAAACTGGTACCAACAAACAGGTCCTTGTGCAAGGACACTTCAACTCATATCTTGTTTTATTTCATTCTGTTGTTTTTGTATTATTTTTATTTATTTATTTAGTTTTGGATATTCAAGACAAGGTTTCTCTATGTAGCTTGGCTGTCCTGTACTCATTTTGTATACCAGTCTGGCTTCAAACTCAAAGCTATCTGCCTGCCTCTGCCTCCTAAGTGCTGGGATTAAAAGCATATGTATTTGATTCGATTCCTCTGATCAACCAGCCTATTGCTGTGCCAGTACCATGCTGTTTTAATTACTGTTGCTTTATAGTACGGCTTGAGGTCAGGTATGGCGACTCCTCTGGAGGATCTTTTATTGTAGAAGATTGTTTTAGCTATACAGGTTTTTTTTGTTGTTGTTGTTGTTTTCATTTTTCTATATGAAGTTGAGAATTGAACTTTCAATGTCTTTAAAAAATTTTGTAGGTATTTTGATAAGGATAGCAAATCACTTACCAGGAAAGTGGGGCAGAGGGGAAGACTTCATATTGGGACTCTAGGTGAGAAAAGCAAGGGATATTGGGGAAACAGAAGGAACCAGAGGGTCCTAGAAACCTACAAGTAGAACATTATGATGGGCAGATCCAGGCCCAGGGGTCCTGCTCAAACTATGGCACCAGCCAAGGAAAAAAAGGGCAGTAAACTTCGAACCCCCTACCCAGATCTAGCCAATGGACAGGACATTCTCCACAGTTGAGTGGAAAGTGGGGACTGACTTTCACACGAACTCTGGTGCCCCATTTTGACCACAGCTCCTTGATGGGGAGGCCTGGTGGCACTCAGAGGAAGGATAGCAGGCTACCTAGAAGAGACTTGATACCCTATGAGCATATACAGGGGGAGGAGGTCCCCCTCAGTTACAGTTGTAGGAGAGGGAAGTAAGGGGAAAATGGGAGGGAGGGAGGAATGGGAGGATACAAGGGATGGGATAACAATTAAGATGTAATATGAATAAATTAATAAAATATATTAAAAAATAATACTTACAAAAAATTAATAAACAGAATTAAAAAAGAAAAAAAGCATGTGTCACCACTCCCAGCTGTTGTTTTTCTACTATATCGCTGTCTGTGACAAGGTCTTAATATCCTGGGCTGGTATAGAACTTACAATATAGTCTAGGCTAGCTTAAACAAGCCTCCTTCCTCAACTGCTGAGGTGCTGGAGTTACAGGCCTGTACCATCATGCCTAGTATGCTATGCTCTTACAGTTCTTCTAATAGGCTTACACAGTTATTAAATATTATCATCCAGCTAATCTTGATCTTTTAAATCACAACTATAATTCCCTTTCCAGTAACAATCACAGTAATTGTTAAATGAGTATCTAAGGACTACAGATTGGCTATGCTGGTATTTTTATAACCCACCAGGCTGCTCTTAACCGAATCAGGACCAGGAAGAGTTAAAAGCTGAGTGCAGGTATTTCTGCTGAGGAAAGAAGCTTCTTGGCTTAGGGTTGTAACTGTCATAGAAAGACTGACCCTCATGGGATGCCTATGCTTTTTGGAAGGACCCCCTGAAGAACACTGTCACTGTGAAAGAGTGGACACTGATCAGGAAGCAAGGCCTTAGGCACTCACCATGGATAGTTTCCTGAGCATTTTATCTGAAGCCCTTGTATAATGTATATCAAGGGTTTATTGCAGAAATATTTTAGTCTCTTCCTATTTCTCACATTAAGTTACTGAAGAATTTAGAAGCAAAACATCAGAATGTTATTCAAATCATATTCTGGAGAAAATGAGAATTCTAAAGAAGCCTTCTTCCTTATGTGGGTACTTGTTAGAATTGAGGTTTCCCACTGGTCAGTTTTTTTCCTCTGTCAGAGTGAGCTGTGATGGAGTATGGCCATTTCTCATAACTTTTCTCCTCTGTTAAGTTCTCTACTCTCTTCAGCAGTGTACTCACTACCTGTGGAGGTGTTACAGCTCCGAGAGGAAAGGTTTCCTCAATGCTTGTGTGTGGCTCTGAAGGGAAAGGCATCCTGGCAGTTGGAAGCCTAGAAATATCACACTGCAAAGTCACACTGCAAAATAAACCTTATATAAGAGATTTATTCAGAGAGACACATGAGGATGGTGCCTCTGCTTGGGTGAGAAGCAGCAGAGACCTTGGCAGGAGACAGGGTTATGGAAGGTTTCTTGGTAGAGGTGCAAATTTTCCAGGATGGGGATTGGTGGGTTTTCAGGCTCAGAGATAGATGGGGGGGGGAATGGTAGGTTTTTAAACCCAGAAGTGTGCTTGAACCTTTACTCTATACCCTGACTTCGTTGATATTATTTACTATTCATTTACTAAAATTTCCATAAATATTTTCCATAAGCACTTTGCTGCTTCTTTGTTGCTGTCATGAAATCTGTCTGGTGTGCACAGTGCTGTCTACAGGAGCTTACATTCCACACTAAAGCGACATGCCATCATCAACTCTGGGGCATGGCATCATCACTCTGAGTGAGCTCCTTACCTTCATTTGGTTTCTGTAGATAGCAGGTGGCAATTGGACAGCAGAGAGGACGGCATAATGCATTTTCAAAGGCTGTTTTCTGTCCTTCCAGAAAAGATAATATGGCAAATCTCTTTTCTACTACACTCTGACAGAAACCGACTCTCAGAAAATCTTATTCTCCACTCACATGGAGGAAAGAAAACACTGATGACTGGAAGTCATCAAGCAAGATTCTAACTGTTCCCTTAAGTCTCACTTGCTCGTGTTCAGAAGAGATAAAGTAATGGCCACAGTTGAAGCCCTTTGGTTCAGTCCTCTGTTGCTGTCCTATGTCTGACCCCATTTAAATATAATACTAATGTATTTCATCAGAGGATCTATATATTTGTGGTTGGTTGGTTTTTGGTATTTCATTGTATGAACATGTTAGAACTGAGCCTCCTTCCCCATCGCCTCCCGGTCCCACTCTCCCTTCCTAACACCCCCTTCTTTCCTCCCCTAGTCCTCAGAAAGGGGAGCTTTCCTCCCCTAACATCTGACCCCAGCCTACCAAATCTCATCCGTACTGCCTCTATCCTCTTCCTCTGTAGCCTGGCAAGGCTGCCCTGCCGGGGGAAGTGAACAACTTGTGGGCACCAGAGCCCATATCAGAAGTCGTTACTCACTACTTCCCATATATTAAGACCAACGAGGAGACTGTGTTGCCTATCTACTACATCTGAGCAGAGGATCTTGGTCCTCACCATGCACGGCCCTTGGTTGGTGCATTAGTCTCTGCAGCACCCCCTTTCCTCTGGCCCGATTTATTGGATCCATTGTTCTTCTGGAGCTTCTGACCCTCCAGGTGCCTGTAGACTCCAATTCTTCTATCAGACTCCCTCTGTTCCACCCTAGAGTTTGGCTGTGTATCTCAGCATCTGCTCAGATCTCTTGCTGGGAGGATTCTTTCAGAAGACCTCTATGGTAGGCTCCCTTTCTGTTCCTTCTCTGCAACTGCCTCCAGGGTCTATTCTACTTGTCCTTCTGAATGAGAATTAAGCATTCTCCCTAGGGTCTTCCTTGTTATTAAGTTTCTTTAGGTCTGTGTATTGTAATGTGGTTATCTTGTATTTTTTATGAAATTATGTAATGAACCACATTAAAACCTTTATCATAAGCCCATATTTAACCTGAGAACAAGCCATACAGTATGTGTGGAAAATTCAAAGTATTGTAGGCAGAACATAGCAAAAGAGACTATTAATTTCCTTAGCAACTAAGTATGAAAATAATTTCCCCCTCTTTACCTTTTTAAAGAGAATCTCAGCAGTAAACTGCAATATTTATATTTAGAAGTCACAGGATCTAATCTAAGCATGACTCATTATGACAGACTGTGGGTGGTATAAGCATCAGTAAAAAATCTTAAATGTATCCAAACTAACAAATCTTCAGCCTTTGCTTCAAATTTTGGATATCTCTCAGCAACTGGCACATCACTGCTTTCAAGTTTGAGACCGAGAAGTCCCCATAGGAAGTGCAGGAGGAAATAGTCCTACCATTATTAAACAGATATTTTTTACTTGAATGTAGTTTATTAGTCCACCCAACAGAGTGGCCAGTTACAATGCTCATAAGACACTATTCAGTCATGACATATAAATACACTCTCCTGCACATGTCTATGTTCTTAATTTTTCATATTGCAAAGACACAAAGACCAAGCCAAATCAAAATCATCGTAGGAGTCTGTTAGATCCTCCAAATGTTGTGTGTGTCTCTGTGTGTGTGTGTGTCTGTGTGTCTCTCTGTGTGTGTGTGTGTGTGTGTGTGTGTGATAGGATTTCTACATCTTCAAAAGAGCCAATGCCTTCTGGCCACATTTGTAACATTTTGAGCTTACCATCCTATTATAATGCCACTAGGTCACATAAGCAATATATTTCTGGCAATAAAGTAGAAAGAATGTATGGCTGTTATGAGTTAGAGAATATCATAAGGAATGGTACTTTTGCTAATTTTTTCAGTGTAGCTTAGATGGTAATAAAGAGCCAATATTAGCCTCTGTAAAATACACTACACTGTCCAGCCTACAGCAACTTCAACTATGAGATCATTTTCATGATTTTTAATGATGTCACAGTTTTCATGTATGAGCTTTCCAGACAACAATGTCAGGTTGTCAGTCAAAAAGTTGGACATGGCTGTCGCATTTTGGAGGAAAGCAATTGTTAAGATAACAAAATGAGACTTTATTTATGGAGCCTCCATCATCATTTCTCCGTAGCCAAATTCTGTAAAGTTAAAACATTACCATATCTTCTCTCCCTCGGGAGAGTGAGAGGGAGGGGACGCAGTCTGAGTGGACTTCGGTTTACCTATCATGATGGTGTCTAAAATCAGAGCTCTTGGTCTGCTTGTTTAGCTTTCTAATTTTTATGTGTGCAGTATTCTGACCAACACAAGAAGGCATTGGATCTCATTATAGATGATCGTGAGCCAGCGTGAGGTTGCAGACAGTGCTCTTAACCTCAGAGCCATCTGTCCAGCTCCCTGTGTGTTTAACCTTATTTCCCTATTTGCTACAGGATTTTTACTTACTACCTTCACTGTCCTACACCTACTGTAAAGACTAAGGAAGCAGTGGACTAATGTTACAACTGTCTGCCATTGAAGCTTAGGCTACAAGCCTTTTGTCTTTCATTGCGTAATGTTTGCTTTGCAGCATTTCGACCTGGATAGAAGGGCAGCAGATCTTAAGGTTAAGATACAGACCGTTTATGGGATTCTGTGCCTAGCCAAATTTCCTGCCTCTTTGAATAAGTAAGTTTTTATTTGATTAATATTTTAAGTAAATTACTTGGAAAGCTGTTAGTTCACTGACCCATTGGCAATTTGCACAATTAAGTGCTGTATTAGGCATGTTCTGGATAAAAGATTAATAGTTCCAAGCCCCTTAACAATTTTGGTAAAAATTACATACAAATTGTTCCCCAAATATATTTGAGAATACAAAAAAAAAAAAAAACTTTATCATAAATATCACTTCTCTCTTTACTACTTTCTACACTTCTCTAGAGGCTATTACCTATGCCCTCTGCAGAATAACGGACATTCGGTTTTATATGGGTTGTGTTTACTATTTGATGGTGCTGTCTCTGGCTCTAGAAGCAGGATATAACGGATGGTATAAGCATTTGTATAAATGGTAAGACAATGCAAACTTACAAATCCCGAGCTTTGCTTCAGGTTCAGATATCTCCCAGCGGGCTGACATACCACTGCTTTGGAGTTTGAGTCCTGTGCGTCCCTACAGAAGTACAGGGGGAGACCACCCTGTCATTCTCGAGCACATATAAATTTTTCCTTGTGTGAAGTTTCCTAGTCTCCCATACAAGGTAGCAGGTTAGAGTGTTCTTAAATCACTATTCAACCAAGAATTATAAACTCATTAGTCACGTGCTTAATTTCTCATAAGGCAAAGCACTATAGACTAAGTCAAATCAAGATAAGGAATAGAATGGAAAATTCCGTTTCTTCTCTATGGGGATGCCATGGCTTCCACACAGACCTTGACTGTTGCTTTCTTGTTATGTTTGTGACTCGTTGTCTTTGACCATTATTTGGGCAATGTTCTTAGCATGACTTGTTTTGACTGATAATTTGCAATAACATTGGAACTGGAATTTTACTGCTCTGGCTCATTACTTAGACTTCCAAGTTCACACTGACCTTGCAGCTCTTCTCTGATCCTCACTCTACATAGTGGTCACTAAGTAGATATAATTGGAAATGGAGCTTTCTGTGCACTTTAAAATAATTTTAGAATGAGTAAATAGCGTGCGTTTCTTTCTGACTCTGTCATCTTCTCATTTGGGAAGCTGCTAACCTGCACTTCCTGTATACTCAGGTAATTAAATTTATTCCTTCTCAAGTCTCTGATGGGGCTGAAGACCAGATAGTTTAGTTTTACAATTAAGCTTAGTTGTTTGGGGGTTAAGATGTTTTTAGGTCTAGATAGGTGGTTTAAATTGATAAAGATGAAATATGACAGATATTGATTTACATTCATAATTTTAGACACACCAAGATAGGAAAGATGTTTTCTTCAAGGCTGCCAAATACAAACAGCCAAAACACTAAAATTGTAACATTTATATAATTGCTGATTGTTTCATGGTTCTTCTTGCTATAAGTAGTGTTTATTGTATGTGCAATAATATAAATATATGTAAAAATATTTAATATAAAAACTGTAAAAATTTTTAAAAATGTATTTCAAAAAATATCTTAGAAACAATTTGGTAGTTTCAGTAGCATGATATTTTATAGCCTTTTCCAGAGGTGGGAGTGGGGCTGGGGGTAGGTGTGAGGGTTGGGGTGGGGTAGGGGTGAGGGTGTTGAGACGGGATTTCTCTGTGTTAGAGCCCTGGAGGTCCTTGACTCACATTGTAGACCAGGCTGGCCTCAACTCAGCGATCCACCTGCCTTTGCTTGGATTAAAGATGTGTACCACCACACCTGGTGATATGATATAGTCTTCATTCAAGATTTAACACTTTCATTCTGTAACTACTGTAATCTAGTCAGCCTGATCTTGGTGGAAGTGAATAAAAAAATAGGATACCTAAAAATATTAAGACCTTAATTACAGAGAAATTCTGATGAATTCCACCAGTGTTTGAACAAATAGATGTCTCCATAACTGAACTCAGGTATGAAATGCGAGTTGTTAGCTCATATTATTGGATTGACATTTTTTATTTATAAAATGCAGGCCAATCGTGCAAACAGCTTTGTATTAGCTCAATTCTTCCATAGTTCACAAACAGAATTTAGACACCTCTCCTGACACTAGACTGGAACCCACTGAAAGGCTTGATAAAAGTATCATTTTTAAACTAAAATAAAGTATGACATATGTGTGTGTAGTGATTCATGAAAACACTTTTACATTCCTATCTAAAGTTATAGAGGTATAAAAGATAAAAATTATTTAATGAGTATAATTAATCATTAACACCTTAGGTATAACATTAAAAAATACAATGAGTTAAATACAGGTCTTATCGACTATTTGGCTTATTCTAAATATAAATCATCATTTATATAATTGACAAATATCCATTACGTAAGTGAGATGACTTACTTAATGACTGTTATTTCTTAGTTGAAAATAGGACTTTAAAAACTTTTGATAGAAATAAGATATAATGATGGGTATAGAATATGAGCAAAATTTAGTAATATACATTTGTAAACATCATAATAAAATCCACTATATTGTATACTTACTGAAAGTTAATAACTGGATAAAGGTTAAAAAAACATAAAGACAGTAAAATTTAAAAAGTGAAGGAAGTACAGTGTGTTGAGATGACACAGAAAATATAAGCACTTGCCTTGTAAGCCTATTGATCTGAGCTTGAAATTCCCAGAATTCAAAGGTAGAAGGAAAATTGACTTTTAAAAAATTGCCCTCTTATTTACACAGATCTGTTGTGCTATACACACACACACACAAAAAAAAAAAACACAAACACACACACTCATGTACATATTTAATACTACTAATAATAATAACAACATAATAATAAATATAATATGAATTCAAGGCAAGCCTGTATCACAAAGAAAGGTCAAGGCCAGAGTGAACTGCATGAGACTCTATCACTCAAAAGCATAGATGATGATAGATAGATAGATGATAGATAGATACATACATACATACATAAATACATGCATAAAAACGTACATACATAGATGATAGATAGAGATGAATAGTCAGAAACAGTGGCATCCAGTGGTTGCCCTGGCTTTCTGTATTAACATCATTGATTCATTGCTTTTCCTTCTACAGCCATAGAAGAAGCAGTGCTCCACAGAATTGTAATGCAGGCAGGGATTGTCTGCAATACAGCACTGAAAATGAGCACAGCTTTAGATAAATCCTTTCCCCCTTTCTGTGCTTACTATTATTGACCAACCAAACCTGCTACCTCATTTATAAAATCTATTAACATATAAACAAGGGAGCAGGTTTGCTAGGATAAACCTCTCAATTCCAATTTAGGAATGGTCAATTTATCATGTCTGATTGTGCCATGTAGAAAAGCTTGACATTTTGACATCAAACTAAAACTCTTCTGTTCTTTCCAGACTCCCCATTTTTTTCTCACTAATAGAATGTAGAGTACTGTTTCTTTACAAGTGCTACATGGACACAGAATATACTCAGGACCCTTCAAGTGGCGTAGTCAGTCAAAACTGTTTTTAAGTGGTATTTTTTTAACCATACTGACATTTCTTTTGATAACTCAAAAGACACCGTGAGGTAACTGCTGGCTTTGAGGGTGTCAAGACAGTGCCCTAAACCATGAAGGTGATCATTCTTTTCAGGATTAGCTTTCAGTGAAGAAAAAAGGTAATCAAGTTTTAAACTTCCGCTCCTAAATGCAGTGTGCTTTAAATATTCCACGTGGTGAGATAATAAGCAAAGGAAATATTCACATTGTGTTTCAAAGGCTGAGGCATTCACTGAGGAAAAACAACTTAATGTCCTATGCTATGTCCTGGCTTGTTTGTTTTTATTCCAGAGCAATATTTTTACTTAAAATAACAACTGTTTTAAAGTTCTGGTTATTCAAGTAGTCTTTGGACTAGCATTATCTTTCAAATGGACAAAATGAAACAGAATTCAAGAAAATCTATGGGCTGTGCCAGGGATACGATTCAAAATTCCAGCACAATACAGGCGGTAAAATTTAAACCCCTACCCTGATCTAGCCCATGGACAGGACAGTCTCCACACTTGAGTGGAGAGAGGGATTTGACTTTCTCATGTACTCTGGTGCCTCACATTTGACTATGTCCCCTGGAGGGGGAGACCTAGTGGCACTCAGAGGAAGGACAGCAGGTCACTGAGAAGAGACTTGATACCCTATGAGCATATACAGAGGGAGGAAATCCCTCTGAGGAACAGTCATAGGGGAGGGGAGTAAGGGGAAAATGGGAGGGAGGGAAGAATGGGAGGATACAAGGGATGGGATAACCATAGAGATGTAACAAGAATAAATTAATAAAAGAAAAAAACAAACAAACAAACAAAATTCCAGCACAACTTAGGGTGGAAAAATTGTATCTTATTGTAAACTTCTCACATTCTCAAGCCTAAAAGACCCCTGATGTGATAAACGCCAATATCAATATTTCAATGATGTAGGCTAAATTGTGTCATTCAGAAGGTTGATATCACTACATCAAACAATACATTTTCTGTGAATAATCATGTTACAAAATCAATCAGCATGCAAGAGAAATCAAGAGTGTAGTGTAAATGGAAATATGATCTGCATGGCCATTGGCTTACATTCCAGAGAGCTAGGCTTCAAGAACAGCCCCCAGATGGGTTTAGGAAGACATGGGACTAGAAAAACTGAGACCCGTGTATCCTAAACAAAACAAGCAAGCAAGTAAACAGGCAAAACAACAACAACAACAATAACAACAACAACAACAACAACAACCCTATTGTATCCTTATAGACTTATAATAGGACTCAATATGCGTTGGACTCCTTTCTGAAACTATTTAGGACTCATCAGGCTGACTTTCCTCCAATAGAAGGCCACTATTTCTCACTAGGTAACCCAGAACGACCATCTTCAGCCATATAATTAGCCCTTTACTCGTCAAGCCCTCAGGATATTAGTGCGCTAACAACTCTGCACTGTGTTTTGTTCAGAGTTCCTTCACATACGTAGTAAAATCTTTGATAAACACATCTTCAAATACTTTGACTTCAATGCACTTTCTATTTCATTAGGATTCCAATACACACACACACACACACACAGTGTACATACATATACTATATTTGTATATTTGAAAATATATAATTTATATATCCTAGTATAAGTATTTATATATATATATATATTTATAAAAAGTTTTCTGTGTTTTACACTGATGTGTCATCTATATTGTGGTGTCTGTAGAGAGTTATGACACACAAACCTTTTAATTCTTACTTGGTAAAAAAATGAAAATGAAATTACAGGGTTAAACACTCACCACGGACTGAGTGAATATACATGACTGTGAATGCTGAAGGTGTCATCACACACAAACTCACCTAGACTTAAAGCATCTTTTCTTTAAATTCATTTCTTATAACACAGTAAACTCACACTATCCTAAGAAATAAACAGTTGGATTGTTGAAATGTCTGTTGATTCGTTTTTAGTCAATTTGACACAAACTGGAGTAATTTTGGAATAGGGAACCCACTTGTGGGATTATCTCCATTAGATTGGCTTATGCATACAGCTGTGAAGTATTTTTTTTATTAATGATTTATGTGAGAGGGTGTAGCCCACTGTGAATGGTACCACACCTCAGGAAACAGTCATCCGCTGCTGCATAAGAGATCAAACTGAGTACGCCATGGACATTAGGCCAATAAGCAGCACTCTTCCATGATTTCCTAACTTGACTACCCATGGTGATGGACCATGGCCTGTAAGCCAATTGGTTTTGATTAGTGTTTTAGCGCAACAATAGAAACTAAACTACTTCAATCACAATATTAGCATGAATACTATATATTGATACATGGCTGTGTTTTTCTGAATATTTTAAGTTTGATAGTTTTTAATTTCTCCTATCACTCATCCATAGAATAATACATCAACATAAAAAATAATCACTTTTATAACTTAGCTCAATAAGAATGCAGTTCCTACTTAACATAGCAAAACATTTGCTTGTGGGCTGGCTTCCTTTGCATCATGTTTACCTCCAGCCTGGATGTGAACTTTCCTTCCTGTATTATTTCAGGTTATATCTTCATCAAAAATATTGCACCCTAATAGTGTTCTTTCTTCATAAATAAAGATCTAGCCTAACACTAAGCATTCAGAGAGATGAACAACTTACTGATTTCCAGCATGCAAGACAGTCTTGTACTACAACCACACACGCGAAGAGAACTCCCAAGCTGATTAAATGTGGCCTGGTAACCCAAACAAGTCATTTGTCATTCCAACTGGGAAGTGTCAGGCCGTTCTGGGGTTACATGTGCTCTGGTGTCTGCTGTATGAACAAACCATTTGGTGGACATCTTTGTGCACACTGACATTCCTCATATTTTCTATCACATGCTTAATTTCTTGTGAACGTCAGGCATCTACACAAATATCTATACAATAATAGTCACGGCATTCCTCGTATTTTCTATTTCATGTTTAATTCCATGTGAACAACTGACATCTACAAAAAATACCCGTACAATAATAGCCACATCCTCAATTTTCATCAGAACAATTTTAAACTCAGAGCCTGAAAGATATCCTTTTCTTGTGATTTCAAGGGCTCCAAAATAGTTTTTTTCTCATTCCTCCTACATTTCTCACCTGCCAGTTTTCTGAACATTTTATTCTCTAACCAGAAGGCAAAGGCTTTCCTCCCACATCCTGAACTAAATAAAGCTGAAAATATAAAGTCCTCAGGAGAGGAAACATTATCAATTCAATTCATACTCAGGTGTCAATGACTGATATAAAGTATTTTCTGGAAAGCACGTTTTGGCATGAGGCAAGCAACCCAAAAAAATATCTCAGGACTGATGGAAAATAGGGAGCCATAATAAACAAGAGGCTTTCAGAAGGATGTCTGGGGAGACCTCTGCATCACAGCATGGCACGTTTGTAAAACCTACCTCGTGATTAAAAGATCATATTGTATTTTGTTAAACTATCAAATAACTTAACATGTTCTAGAAATACTGACTTGTATTTTTTAATAAAAAGCCTGGGAACATGACTTTGCACCCATTTCTAAATATTCAAGCCAATTCAAAACTCATTTTTACAATGACAGGGAGAATTTTGCACTAATATTCTGATCATGATTGTTCCATATAACTGCTTTGTCTTGATGTTGTTGCTACTGCCAAGACAGGGTAAGCAAGTCCTCAATAGTTCCTGCCTCACAAATATGTCTGTCAGATATATTGGACAAGAAGGCTGAAGAAGATGCTCCAATGCTATAGAGAGTTTTGGGTGACTATTCAGGTAGAAAACTGTCTCTGTCGTCTTCTCATTTGGAAAGCTACTAACCTGTATTCCTGACATACTCAGGTAATCAGGTTTATTTCTTCTCCAGTATCTGATGGAGTTGAAGACCAGGTAGGTTAGTTTTACAATGAACCTTAGTTATTTAGGGGCTAAGATGTTTGTAGGTCTAGATAGATGTTTTAAGTTGATAATGACAAGATGTGATGGAGATTGATTTACATTCACAATTTTAGACCTACCAAGATAGGAAAGATGTTTTCTTCAAGGCTGTCAAGTATAAACTGCCAAAACACTAAGAATGTAACATTTATGTAATTCCTAATTGTGTCATGGCTCTACTTGTTATAGGTAGTTTATTGTACATATGTGTAATAATATGAATGTATATGTAAAATTAAAAAATTATAATTTTAAAAATCTCCACAAAAAAGATATTAATAGTACTATTTTATTTATACATTTGTTGTGAGGTTTAACCGTCTTTAGTCAGATGGTTTGGTGGTGGTATTTTCCTCTTTTATTGGTATTGGGGGTTGGCCTCAGGGCCTAGCATAACCATTACATGTTATCGCTGAGCTGTAGACTCAGACTTCAACTCTTAAGGGGTGTCTTTTTTGGAAGCATATTGTGAGCATTAGGTGAGATGTAAAATATAAAGGTCTAGAAATTTGTTATTCCCTAGTAACCACACTTTGCCTTTGTTTTCTCATGATGTTGCCCATCTGCCTCATACAGTGAGTCCTGAGAGACAGCACCACACTGTCACCAACAGTAAACAGCCTGTCACCATGCCACATTTTCCTCAGCAACACACAAAACAATTTCCACATTTCAGCTTTTGGAGATGATAGTGCACCCCAGTTGATCATGTGACATATTTTGCGTTGTGCCATTTCCTCCTGCATTTATTTTTTAAAAATATATAACTGAATCCTTGTGTCCTTTTATAGCAATCAACACATATTGAATATTTCATGTCCTAGATGCTTTGTTAAAAAGACCCAGAGTAGCATGTATAAATTAGCCAGTGTTTTCCTTACCTATTTTTATCAATTACTCATATTCACTTTTTAAACAAATTCCATTGAATTCAACAAATACTATCATGATACTGTTACTATTTTTGATTCTTGACTACACATAGAAGCTATCTTCATTATATTGATAATACAGAATTATAAACAAAAAGGGTCTTGAGCTGACCCATTCCTCAATTCTGCTGAAGCTGACATGAGATACCCCTTGTTATATTTATTTCAGGGTGATGTTTATTTATGATGATGTGAATTCCTGAGATGTGAAATGTTTGAACAGATGTTTGCTTTCCAACCTTTGACAGGTAACAGGAAATAAGAATGTGTACATACTACACTCCAAATGCCATAAGTAACATCTGTATTCCTATTTCATATTAGATCTTCACCTTAATACTCTCAATTTACAATTATTATCCTTACTATCCATGAGAAAAAAAAACAAAATGAAGGAAAGGGCTTTGATTAGCTAAGTGAGGAATATTTCAATCAAGATTTTAAACCAGATTCGCCATGTTCTAAAAGTAAATGTATGGCCTCTCCTCTACAAAAATTTGCAGTACAGATTGGAAACCAGATGTCAAGAAGGTAAACATGGGTTTCTCAGCTCCCTATATAGCTTCCTTCTGCATTTCTCTGGCCTTCTCAAACTATTGCACTTGACTTACAAAAAATGTGGCCAACACTTACAATGGACCACTTTCCTCTTACTATGGACCTCTCTGCCCTTTTGGTGTCAAGTTAGAATATGTAACCTAATCAACTGGCACTTCAATGTTACCTATTGTGAAATATTTTAAATCCAATGTGCTTAATTTGTTACAAGTGACACGACATTGCTACAAAGCGTGTCCATATCATCACAATTGAAAGAATATTACATGAACTGCTTAGGGATCATTTTTTTTCCATTTGAACTTAGTACATTTATCTTGGAGCACAGTATTTCTACTTGTGATAACATCAGCTCTTTGAAATTTATTCTACTCTGACACATATGTGAATTGCTTGACTGGTAGGCCATTTGTCCAATGCTATAGTCAATTTCAGCTTTGAAAATGATTTCAAATATCAAAAATATGCATTTCTACAGTTTGAGACATAAGTAATATTGCACACTTTTCTGATAGGACAATAATTGAACCTAGTACACTTGAATCTAAAATAAGGATGTGTAGTTAAAGAAAATGAGACAAATTAAAAACATTTTGGGTAAAACTGTTGAATTATAAAACAGTCAGAATACTATTCGCAGCAGCTAGATGTTGAGGGGTAGGAATGATGTAGGATGGACTTTATTTACTCTGAAAAACCTAGAGATTCTTGTGAGTGTCTACATTTGGCTACTAGTTAGATGTCTTATACATGACACAGAGATAGTATTTTATAGTGGTGTATATAAAAAATAAAATACGAACAGCAGGAGAGGGTAGGAGGGATGTTCTCTCTACCATGGTCATAAACAATGTACATTTACACATAAACAATGTACATTTACTCACTTCTGCTTATAGCTCTTCCTTGGTAATATCCTCTGAGGAAGGACCATGTTGAAACAGTGCAAAGGTGCAACAGGATACTATTTTTCATACTACCTTTCTTTTGCCCCATATGTTGCTTCCTGCATATAATTTTTTTCCCAGATATTTTGTAGTTTAGTACTTATTTATGAACTACTCTATGTCTTTATACTCATAGACACCCTTGACTCATTAATGAATCAGCGTTTTTTTTTCCTTTGAGAAATATTTACTTTAATGAGCTCAATAGAATTTTCACTCAATTTCTTTGTTCAGCTCTTCAATTTCACAAAGACCACATGGTTTTTGAACATTTTTAAAGAGAAGGCAATAAACTACTATTTACTTTTGATTACAATTTTGTTTATTTGATAATTTATTTTTGGATGGAAAGACTCTTTCTTATTGAAAATACATTTTTATGCAATACATTCTGATTGTAGTTTCCTCTCCCCAATTTCTCCCAGATCCTCCTTACCCACCCAGATTCTAATACTTTCTTACACTCTCTCACTACAATACAAAGCATCTAGAGGAGGAGGAGGATAAAAATAAATATAAGAGAAAATAAATGAACCAGAACAGAACAAAACACTCAAACAGAAGAAAAACACCCAAATAAAAAGCACAGGAAACACATACAGGGACTGATACAAAAGCTTCCACATAGAAATTCCATGAAAAGAAGAAACTACAATATATATAAAAAAAGGGCCTGCAAGATAAAAACTACAACAACAACAACAACAACAACAATAATAACAACCCTGACAAAGCATTGTGACAAAGAACATCCAAAAATGTCATTGGGTTTATTTTGTGTTGGCCATCCTCTCTGTTGAATGATGGCTGATCAAGGCATTGATCTAGAGTATAGCTGAATATCACTAGGAGTCATTTTATTGGTTTTACCCTATGTCTTTGGGGAATCTAGTCTCAAGGTTTTTTTTTTAATTTTTTTATTAATTTATTCTTGTTACATCTCAATGGTTATCCCATCCCTTGTATCCTCCCATTCTTCCCTCCCTCCCATTTTCCCCTTATTCCCCTCCCCTATGACTGTTCCTGAGGGGGATTTCCTCCCCCTGTATCAAGTTTTTGGTCACCCAATCAGTGCTGGGTGTGGGTTCTATCTCATGGAGTGGACCTTAAGTCAAATCTGATATTTCTTGGTTACTCTTATGAGTTTTGTTCCACTAATGCACTACTCAAATCTTGCAGGCAATGCACTATTATAGATCAAAAGGGTTTTATCTGGCTTAGTGGTTACCCTTAACTTTTGGTAGCATGGAGGAACCTTCCAGAATGATAAACACCGGTCAATGCAGGTGAAAGCTCTAGGTAAGTACCTGCTTCACATCCCTGTGTTCAACGAATTGTGTAGATTTTATCTTTAGCAATAGGTGCTTACAACCAGTTTGAGGATAGCAACCACTAATCTTGGTAATAACTTGGATTGTTTGGAGGTTGGCATGGAGTTCCTTTGGCCAAATAATTATAGGTAACCCAGTCCCAGGAACAAGGTTTTTATGGTGACAAGTAATGTCCAGTTGGGTCTCTATTATTTGATGATTTCAATTTTTATCCCTTTCTGATATATATTTTTTTCATTTAATTTTTTATTAATTTATTCAGATTACATCTAAATTGTTAGCCCCTTGCTTGTCTCCGCCCATTCCTCCCTCCCTCACCCTATTCCCCTTGCCTATGTCTGTGACAGAAGGAGACCTTCTCCTCCACCATATGGTCACAGCCTCTCAAGTCTCATCTTGGTAGCCTTCCTATTCTTCCTCTGAGTGCTACCAGGCTTCCCCATCATGGGGAAGTGGGTCAAATAGGGGGCACCAGAGTTCATGTCAGAGTCAGTCCCTGCTCCCCACACAACTGTGGATAATGTCCTATCCTTTGGCTAGATATGAGTAGGGGTTCAATATTTACTGCATGTATTGTCCTTGATTGGTGCACCAGTTTCAGCAGACACCCCTGGGTCTAGATCTGCCCATAATGATGTTCTTCTTGCAGGTTTCTAGGATCTTCTGGACATTTAACACAGTCTCTTAAAGTAGAATTACTTATTAAAATAACCAAGGTATGTACAGACTGTGACTTCACTGTACCAAGTCTTCAGTGAGTAGCATCTGGAAGTTTCGCAAATAATATTGTATTGGGAGCTCTAGTTGTTAGACACATATATGATTAATTTTTAAAAATATAAGTTAACTATTATTTATTTTGTATTAAATTTAAAGATAAACCATCATAGCAAGTCTAATTATCCATTCCTAGTCTCATTTGCTCTCTGCTTGTAACCTAGCCTAATTTAAGCCTTTTATCTATGGGTATATTTTATAACTTAGCATGATTAACTTTTTGCAAACATGAAATTTGAAAATATGTAATTGTTTTCCCTTAAATTGAAAATTGCATTAAAAGATAGGCAGCTGTTTTTTATAGGCTCCCGTATGCTTTCAGTGTCCATAAAGTTATACAGTGAGGTAAGCACTAAGAAACAAACAAAGCCCCAAGGTGTACACACGAAAACCAACCAAATATATACTAAAAATTTAAATTTAAAAACAATGTTATATACAACAGCTACCTACATGATATAGCACATAGAAAACTAACAAATATATGCAGTATCTGGTATACAGAACACTATATACAAAGCTAATGAAAGAAAGCCACATTAAATCTAGATAAATCAAAGTGTGCATGGGTTGAAAGATTCGCTATGGGAGGAAGGCTGTTAGTTATATCCAAATTTAATTAATCCCAAATCATTGAAAATCCTGGAAAGAAATCTTATTTCTAAACAAGTCAAGCCTAAATTCCATGTGGAATTTCCAAGTTTTAAAACACTAGAATGAATTTGGATAAGTCACATAATTTACTTATAAGCCATACTATAATGGTAATATTTTAGTTAGGTTTTGTAATGCTGTGATGAAAACATCATGGCCAAAAGCAGTTTGGGTAGAAAGGCTTACTTCAGCTAATACGTCCATATCATAGTCTATCAATGAGGGAACTCAGGGCAAGAGCTCAAGGCAGGAACTTAAAAGGTAAGCAGTTGTTTTTAATATTGATAACTCCATTTAGTTTCCCTTAATAATACTATTGACCTGTCATAAATATTTTCAAATAATTTAACAATAGTTCAAAAAAAAGTCCTTTAAATTTTTTATTCCAATTATTTTACAGACTTTGTCTATGTTTTTGTATATACAGACTTGACTACTAGTTCTGTAGCTTTACAACACACACACACACACACACACACACACACACACACACACACACACA
>OU015749.1:78009298-78022670 GCA_907169655.1 Acomys percivali
CACACACACACACACACACACACACACACACACACACACACACACACCTCTTTTGTTTCCCCGGTACCTCTGATTTTCTTTTCTGGAAATATTTTACTTAGAGCCAATTCTCCTCCACTGCCCTGGTTAGGGGAGGGTTGTAGTTTGGTTGTGGTAGAGTCGTTTTGTTTAAGGACAGAGGATGAAAGGGCATAGGGCTGACATGGAGGGACAAGAAGATGAGGGGATTGGGGGACATGTTGTTAAATAACGTGGAATCAGTAAAAGGTTTTTTTTAAAGAATAACATCAAAATGTAGTAAACATAATGCCTAATGAATTTCCATTATAACCATTCCCTTTCATGTTTTAATATCAATGAAAAGATAAAGAGTCTTTAAAATCTCCTTATAGAAATATGGAGATTTTCTTACTATGAGGAATTGCAGCTCAATATTGGACTAATTTTTATCGTTTCTAATTCTCTTGTGTTAAAAACTACATGAAGTAAAAATCAGTGATGATTAATTAAAAAGAAAATTTGAACCGTTTGACAGTGTGAACTTTAATATAATAATTGCTATGCAGACATTGCAATAGAAATGCATTTCCTCTCATTTAACCATGTTGTATGACTAATGCTTCTTTGCTAATCTGTCTTTATTCTTGTTTATGTCTATAATGAACTAGGATCATACTTACTCCCTTTTCTCTTCCCTCTCTCCCTCTATATTCCTTAGCGTGCCTTTCTAACTTCACACCTTTGTTTTTTTATAACCCACAGTGCCCTTAGTACTTCTCAAACTATTGCTACAGCAGAGTGAGAAAGGGCTTACTGAGCAAAGGGCAGCTGTGTGACTCACTGCTCAGTAACTCCAGAGAAAACTGCATTTTTGGGCAGCAGCACGTTTCCTTATTCCTTTGTCTGGCCCGAGATGCTAAGCAGTAATGAAAGGGTAAGTCTTATCCAGAGAAGAACTGCTTGGTTTCTAATGTGTGTCAGGACAAACAAGAACAAGCTGCGGCATGCTCATCTGTTAAAAATCCCTCCTAAATCTGAATCAGACAGGAAGTTATAAGGACATGGGCAGAGTTATGGGTTTGCAGTTTCAGTTAGAATTTAAGGAAAGTGGAGTGGGAAAACATTCATTTATCATCTTACACACAAGGAAAATAGATGTAGCTAATTTTCATCAGCTAACTGATATTAGCTCATTTAATCATAATCACTATTATGTTCATAATGTAAAATAAAAGGACTTGTTAAAGACAAATTAGTCAGCCCAGAGAGTCCATTGTTTTTGCATATGTATGATTAATTTCCAAATAACCTTATGCACCTTCATTTCATTTCTTGAATGAGAATACAAGTCTAGACATATTGACCATCAATACATAGCTTAGGAAGCAATGATATCTCTTAACCAAGCTTCCATAGCCCCAGAGTTTATCTGAAGCAGATATATATTTCATGTTTTACATGAAAAAAATCACAAAGATGATTTCATCAGAGACAATCATTTGACGCAATCAAAAATTGCAGTTAATGGAACTAAGGAGAGAGCTCAGTCTACCATGAAGGCATAAGATCCTGGGTTCAGTCTAAAGAAATCACATTTTAAGAAGAGCTGGGTGTTGTGCACCAGGCTTGTCATCCTAGTGCTGAGGAAGAGGAGAGGCAGGTGGATCTAGTGTTCACTAGCTAGCTAGTCTAGACAAATTAGGACTCTCCAAGCTGATGAAGAGAACTTGATTCAAAACTCAAGATAGACAGCAAGTAAAGAATGATACCCAAAGTCAACCTCTGACCTCTACATAAATATGTGCATGTCCACACACACAGAGTCAAGCACACATGAATGCACATATGCCAAAATGAATAAACATGTATGAAAATACACCATTACAATTAATGTATTTATTTGTCATGACTGCGAAACAGTTGTAAGAGTTATTACTGTGCTCCAGGTAAAAATACATTATCTGGGTGACCAGCCAGTGGTCTGAGAGTAAAGTGTGATGGGCTAGACAATTGTTGGGCTTTTCATAGTAGAATCTCTCAGCTACCCCAGCTCCTATGAAGCTTTTCTTTCCACTACACATCTGTAGGGAACAAAGGGATTTTTCTTTAAAAGGTCTATCCTCTAGGTTAGACTCAACCCAAGGCTGTGGAGACATAGAAGGAATAAACCACAGAGGGCTCTCTTTGACCTTGCAGAACAGGACATATGTTCTTTTGTCTGGTTGTTTTTTTTTTCCCAATTCTCTAGTTTTTCTCCAAAGGTGTTTCTCTCAGTCTGATTCAACATTGAGTGTGGAGATTTCTATGGATTTATGTAGACTTCAACCTTTGCAGTTTTATCATAACCAACGTGTCTCACAAGATCTCTGGATTTTTTTTTTTTGTTATCTTTACTTTCAAATTTCTTCCTAATTCATTCTTGATAAGATAATATAAACTGAACAGAAAAAGATTCTAAGAGGAAAGAATAATATTTTCATGTAAAATTCCAGAAAGAAAACCATGTGTGCAGGGTGTTTAGCACTAACAGGGAATGCATTTTGTTCATTATGCTTAATTTTCTTTTGTAGGTATTCTACTTGACAATAAATGAACCTAAAATCAATCAGAAACATTTACATTTGTTTACAAACAACTGTAGCAGAGGAAGAGAGTAAAGTCCATGATGCTTCTCTAGACTAGAGACAGGGCTTGAAAATAAAGAAGAGGAATTGAAAAAGAACATGGAAAACAGCAGCATGGGCTTCTGCAGTGGCTAATCTTCAGTGTCAACCCAAGAGACAATGCTTCTGATTGTGTCTGAGACAGTGTCGGCTAAGGTTTAACCAGGAAGGGAAAAAACCTACCCTGACTGTGGTCAGTGCCATCCTGGGATTGGAACGAGATGAAACAAAGAAAAAAACAAAAACAAAATAAAAAAAAATAACAAATAAACAAACAAAAAAAAAGGAAAATGTGAAGTGAGCACCAGCACTCATGTGCTTCTTTCTGACTCTTGATGCAATGTGGCCACCTGCCTCAACCTCCTGTCCCCATGCACCACACCCTGATGAAATGCACCTGCATTGTGAGATGAAATAAGCCTGTCTTTCCTTATGTTGCTTTGTATTATGTTGTGATCGTATTGATGAAAGTAGCAGATGAATTTTCCTTTAAGATTATTCAATGTGAACAGTAAAACGGAAGCTTCTTAGGTCTTTAATTGCAAAATAATATAGTTATTTTGAAAAATAGAGACTTAAGCCCAATATGTATGGTCTAGGATTGTACAATGGGATCATTATACATACATTCTATCATTCCTTATATTGTGGAAATGAGGAAAGCATAAAAACAAAAACAAAATATAGCTATCTCATAGGTAACCAGGGATAAACCAAAATTTCAGCTTACCAATACTTACCTCTAAATCAGTGTAGCCTTTCACTGTGCTCAATTGTCATTTCCTCCAGTCATGTCTTCAATTTAAATATGATAGATAGGTAAGTATAATTTTTAGGGGTGTGTATGTGACTGAGGGGGGGGAGACAGAACATATATCTATGTTAATTATTCAGATGCAGGACGGTGAGCCAATGTTGAGGGAAATGGAAAGCATAGACTATCTAATTCTATTGTGGAAACTCAGGAAGTATATATACTCTGAGACATTTGCAGTGGAATCTACGTTCTGCTTTCATTTTCAAAACAACTTCCTAGGCAAGAGTTAGGAGCTCTCGCCTGTGTTATCAGTGACCCACTTTTGCTTTTATTGGAACAAAGTGAACTCTGCCTCACTGGCCCCCAAGGAAAGCAAAAGTTACTTGCAAAACCACCTTTATTTGTCTTGTATTTGGCATTATTTGCTTCTTACAAACTGAGGGACCATGTTCACTCAAGCTGACATGCTATTGTAGATTCTGTCTTTTTTTTCCAAAAACCCTGAAGGCAAAACAACCCCAGGGAGAACTAAAGATATTCTTCATTTTATATTTTCTCAGTTTTTTTTCCATCAATTCTCATGACTCTGAAGCAGTAAATCTGTGAATGATGAAAACTTCCACCTTTTCAATTCTTTATTTTGCTTAATAATTCTAAAGTGTCCCTGTACAATCACAGTGTTGCTAAATGACATTAAGACAGAATATATGAAACATATAACAGTAACTTTTGCCATTGGATTCATTTTGAGCATTTTCAATTATGAGTCTCAGTTCTGTAGCCATCAGGTTTGGAGATCAGGCTCGTAATTCCAACTGCCCTTGCTGACTATGTCCTTTATGTACTACGAGGCATGATTCCTAGTATCTAATTTTAACATTTTAATTTCATGTGGTAAAATGTTTGGTTTCCAGTTGTAAACATATTTCATCCCCACTAATAGGTCCAAAGCACTTTGTTTTAGCATTTAATGTCTGGGAACCAGACACGTAGTACTAAATAACAAAGAAGAGCTATGTTAAGTGTTCACTCAGCTTTCTTGGCTTCCTAATGGACAAACACTGCACAAATCACAAGCAAGCTTTGCCTATTATTTGTCGATTAGCTCAACCAAGAAAAGGAAATTTTTTGCCTATATTTTTATTAATTTATTCACCTTACATCCAAATTGCTATCTCATTACTTGTATCCTCCCGTTCCTCCCTTCCTCCGGCTTTCACCCTATTCCCCTCCCATAGGTCTATGACTAAGGGGGACTTCCTCCCCCACTATATGGTCATAGGCTATCCAGTCTCATCTTGATAGCCTGCTTATTCTTTCTTTGAGTGCCACCAGACCTCCTGACCCACAGGAGGTCATCAAATATGGGACACCAGAGTTTATGTCAGAGTCAGGCCCCGCTTTCCACACAACTGTGGAGAATGTCCTCTCCATTGGCTAGATATGAGTAGGGGGTTGATGTTTACTACTTATATTGTCCTTAGTGCAATAGTTTGAGCAGACCCCATTGGGCCCCAATCTACCCATCATCATGGTCTTCTTGTAGGTTTCTAGGACCCTCTAGGTCCTTCTATTTCCCCATCTCCTATATCTGTCTTACCTAGAGTCCCAGTGGGATGTCCTCACATCTATCCCAATCTGCTGGTAAGTAAAGACTTTCATTGGACATACCTTTTGGGCTAGTGCTTAATTATAAGTGAGTATACACGATGTGAGTCTTTCTGCCTCTGGTTTAACTCACTTGGTATGATCATTTCTAGTTCCATCCATCTGCCCACAAATTTCTGCATTTCCTTGTTTTTAATAGCTGAGTAGTATTCCAAAGTGTAAATGTATCACAGTTTCTTTATCCATTCTTCTACTGTGGGACACTTAGGCTGTTTCCAGGTTCTGGCTATTATGAATAAGGCTGCTATGAACATGGTTGAGCATATGTCCTTGTGTGGTGGAGCATTTTCTGGGTATATTCCAAGGAGTATAATAGCTGGGTCTTGAGGAAGCCCTATTCCCAGTTTTTTGAAAAAGCACCAGGTAGATTTCCAAAGTGGTTGTACAAGTTTGCATTCCCATCAGCAATGAAGGAGTGTACCTCTTTCTCCACATCCTCACCAGCATGTGGTATCACTTGAATTTTTGATCTTAGCCATTCTGATGGGTATAAGATGGAATCTCAGAGTTGTTTTGATTTACGTTTTTCTGATGACTAAAGATGCTGAGCATTTCTTTAAGTGTTTCTCAGCCATTCGATATTCCTCTGTTGAGAATTCTCTGTTTCATTCTGAGCCCCATTTCTCAATTGAGTTAATGGATTTGGTGGTGTTTAATTTCTTGAATTCTTTGTACATTTTGGATATTAGACCTTTGTCAGATGTAGACTTGGTGAAGATCTTTTCCTAGCCCTGTAGGCTGTCACTTTGTTCTGTTGACAGTGTCTCCTGCCTTACAGAAGTTTCTCAGCCTCATGAGATCCCATTTATTAATTGTTGACCTTAAGGCCTGGGCTGTTGGTGTTCTGTTCAGGAAGTTGTCTCCTGTGCCAATATGTTCCAGGCTCTTCCCCACTTTTTCTTCCAACCGATTTAGTGTCTCTGGTTTTATGTTGAGATCTTTAATCCACTTGGACTTGAGTTTTGTGCATGGTGTCAAATATGGATCTAATTGTAATTTTCTACATGTAGACATGCAGTTAGGCTAGCACCATTTGTTGAAGGTGCTATCCTTTTTCCATTGAATAGATTTGGCTTCTTTGTCAAAAATCAAGTGACTCTATTTGTGTGGATTCATTTCTGGGGCTTCAGTTCAATTCAGTTTATCAACCAGCCTATTGCTGTGCCAGTACCATGCTGTTTTAAGTATTGTTGCTCTATAGTACAGCTTGAGATCGGGTATGGAGATTCCTCCTGAGGATATTTTATTGTATAAGATTGTTTTAGCTATCTTAGGTTTTTTATTTTTCCATATAAAGTTGAGAATTGACCTTTCAATGTCTTTAAAAAATTGTGTAGGTATTTTGATAGGGATTGCATTGAATCTGTAAATTGCCTTTGGTAAGATGGCCATTTTTACTATGTTAATTCTCCCAATCCATGAACAAGGGAAATGCAAGAAAAGGAAATATTTATAATATTTATAGCCTATGACTTCACCTCAGAAAAAGAAAAGTGCTGAGAATGTAAGAAAGTAACCCTTCAATCAGCATTCCATTGATCAAAGAATTGATAACACTTACTCAGCCCCAATATGTTCAACATATAACTTATATTAATGCAGAGGCTTTTTATACATTTATAAAAATGATTACTCGAGGCAGTCCAGGCTAACTGAACTCTCTAGTACCTTTCTTGTTCTTGGAAAATAGAAAATTAATTAAAATACTTCTAATAAAAATAAACTTTTATTTAGTAATGTCAAACAGCGTTTCCCTGGCAAATTAGTGAAATTATCATCATCTGTACTACTGAGGCTATATAAGGAGCTAGATGTTAGAGAAGCTCATTTCATGCAGATTACTGAATGATTTCATCTTGTCTTAGAAACATTATTAGCTTTCTGACTGTTCATTTCATTAAATAGGCACTGTAAAAGTTTTACATACCAGTTTGACTTAAGTTGCAAAGAAAAATTCTCACATATCAATAGTGAAGTGGCATATTTGTGTTGTTATATAGAATATCGAATGGGGCCAAAGGTAATTTTATATGTATATATTCTGTATTAGCTACTTTTCTCATACCTATGACAAAATACAAATGAATGCATTGGCTTACAGTTTGAGGCTAACATCCATATGCCATTAGAATGTCTTTTGGGATCATGATTCCATTTGTTTTCTGGACACTCAAAGAGATGAAAGCTGATACTCAGCTGCTTCCTCATTTGTTTCCCCTTTATTCAGTCTGGAACCCAGCACAAAGGGAGATCCTGACTATACTCAGAATGGGTCTTTCCTCCATGAAACCTCTAAAAACGCCTTCACAGAAAGCCTCAAAAGCGTGTCTCCTAGAAGATCCTAAATTCAGTCAAGTTACCAATGAACATAAATCATCACATTTCATTTCTTGTTAACTGGACACTAACTTATTACTTTAAACCATAATATTTCCCCCTGATATAAAGTCTTATTTTTATCTCACAATTCAAGATACATGTTTATTATCTCAAAAGTCCTCATACTCTTCGATAATCTCCAAGTTCTTCATAACTCCTGTCTAAAGTTTCTTGTGAGACTTTGGGTAAGTAACTGTGAGTCTGTACAAAAAGAAAATCAAGTATCACTCCCAACACACAGTCACAAAGAGTGAACAATGTAGTTTCAAAAGTGAGGAATAGAGAGCTATCAAGGAAAGATCAGACCAAAGAAAACCTCAGACCCAGCAGGGAATGACAACCCTAGAGTTTCATACACACAATCAAAGGTTGTGATGGACTCTGAGAGGTTTGTGCAGCTGAGTCCCCCAGCTCTTCTATCTTCCTCACACATAGACCCTATCTTCAGCAAGGCCCACTCCATGTGTACAGTTTCTTTTTCTAGATGTGTACAGTTTTTTTTCCTTGAGTCTTCCATTGCAACTTACGTTTCAACTTGCCAGCTTTATGCAATGGTCCCTCAAGGTCTTCTCGCACTGACACTGACCCTGCCACACACCATCTGCTAGAAGAGGCATTCTAAAGCCTTGGGGAAAGTATCCAATATCCCTTTCACTTTTCCCTCTCCCATGCTTGCAAACTGATTACTACATAGATGACACTGCTAAGTTCTACCAACTGCTCAAATTATAGTCCAATCCCTTTGAACATCTTCTATGACCTCTGTATGTCTTACAAAAAGACTTCCTTGGGTGGTCATTCCAGGTTTTGTAATTCAAATGTTGATTTCTGTGTCCCCCATATCTGTTTGCAAGTCTTGTTCTGAGAATCTCCTGTCTCAATGTTGTAGACTGTGTTGTCTCTTTCTATGCCAGTAAAGCAGCTTACAGCTAATCACTGATAAGAGGAGAGAATAAGGATGGATTTCTTGCCAAGTAGGAGAGAAATTAGAAAAGGAAGTAAAGGATTCAGCCAGGGCATTCAACCACAGGCAGAGGTTCAAGAGAGATGAAGAAGATGATGAAGAAGATTCAGCTGGATTATAGGAAAAAGTAAAAAGCAAGTAATGTGGGGATTTTGGCAAATGTGGAGTCATGATATAATAGAGGGTTAAGAATCATCTTAAACTGCTCAAGATTATGTTGCAAAGATTTATAAACAAAGATGAAAGTCTCAGGTATTTGTGTGAAAGCTGGATTAAGAGAGAAACAGAGAAACAAACACAGATATATAAAAATAACTGTAACACCAGGTAAATTTAGTTCATTCTATGTGGATTTTCACCCAAATTATTCCAGGTAGATCTTCACCCACTCCATTACAGATAGATCTTTACCCACCCAATTTTAGGTGAACCTTTGTCCACCTCATTCCAGGTGTCTCTTCAACCTACCTTATTCTACATTGATCCTCAATGACCTCATTCCAAGTGGATTTTCACGCACCCATTAGAGGTGGATCTATATTCACTCTTCTTTAAAACATTCTGGAAATGTTCTTGTAACTACACTCTATTTTCACAGTGATTCCAAATTTATTCAAGTTGGCAGCCAAGTTAACCATCAAACACTACCATATGGGCAGACACCTGTATCTTCACACAACACAAAAAAATGGAAGGTTGTGGTCTTAAATGCTTCCCATCTTCCTAATCCTGATGAAAAAGCTAAAGGCTATAAAGCTTGAGCTCTAATTGAGGCAATAGGCAGTTAACCTCAGGACAGTGCTTTGTTAGGCTGCTTCCTGTATCTTTGGTATAGACATATTTCACTAAGCTAGTGAAGACAGCCTAAGAAAACCCACTGGGGACTCTGTGATGGCCTAAAAAGAGGAAGAGCAGGGAAGGCACCACACTCCATTCTGAGTATTCCTCTGCTCCATTTGTTTCCAAAGCCGAATTTAAACATTCTTATTAAGTGAGTCTGGGTTTCAGGGGCAATTATGAGCAAATAAGCTGTGAACATCTCCTTTCTGAGAGGATTTAGGGGAAATGCCTTAATTCAATAATTTAGAATTTATTTAAAATGAAAGAAAGATATAGCTGAATCCTTATTAGAAAAAGAGATGCCATTACAGTGGCTAAACTTACAACATGGTGATACCACTTGCAACATGGTGGTAGTTTATAGGGAGAAGAGGACTAAATTTGCAGTGCATGACAGAGATAGGTGGTCAAAAAATGATGCAATGAGTTGTTAAAAAGTGTACCATTTGTGTAGTAAAATATTGGTAGTAATTAGAGATCCTTACTGGCCCTTCAAGGAAAGCACTAGCCAAGGACAATACAGGAGGTAAAATGTAAACCCCTACCCTGATCTAGCCCATGGACAGGACAGTCTCCACACTTGAGTGGAGAGAGGGATTTGACTTTCTCATGTACTCTGGTGCCTCACATTTGACTATGTCCCCTGGAGGGGGAGACCTGGTGGCACTCAGAGGAAGGACAGCAGGTCACCGAGAAGAGACTTGATACCCTATGAGCATATACAGGGGGAGGTAATCCCTCTCAGGAGCAGTCATAGGGGAGGGGAATAAGGGGAAAATGGGAGGGAGGGGAGAATGGGAGGATACAAGGGATGGGATAACCGTAGAGATGTAACAAGAATAAATTAATAAAAAAATAAAAAAATAAATAAATAAATAAATAAATAAATTTTTTTTAAAAAAAGGAAGTCATGACTGCATCTGACTAAAAATCCAAACTTAGAGTTTCCTCAGGCTGTTCAGTACTAAGAAAAAAGCTTGGCTGGCTGGTCTGCTAAGGTTTCTTATGTCTGTTAATTTCTCAGAGTGCAACCTTAAGTGGTTGGTTGGAGATGAATATTTTTAATATACAGTCGTAAGGAAGTGGTACTTTCCCAAGATATGATTAGCAGATATTTCAGCTTAAAGGCATTTGTTATTATCTCAGAGTACCCAGAATGTTTTGGTGCTGCATTAAGGAATAGAAATGAAACTACTACTCTTTAGAGTAGTTTTACTAAGGTTGAATGCAGATTTGAAACCTTCTCCCTGGATTTTCTGCTATCTTTTCTATCTGTAATGTGTCTGTGATATTTGAAACCTTCTCCCTGGATTTTCTGCCATCTTTTCTATCTGTAATGTGTCTGTGATATGTCTGTGCCTGTTTGGCATCTGTCTTTCTCTTCCTGTGTCTGTGTCCCTAATGAACTACTTCTGCTGGGCATTTACTGAACAGCACAGAAAGCAACACTTAGGGAGGAAATGACAGATACTTCACAGAAACCATTAGGGGGCTTGTACAAGGAATGAAACTCTACTGACTTCAGTTGACACAGATAAAAAAAAAAAAAAACTATTGCAAACATCACTAAAGACAGACTTCTCAACCCATATTCACATTGTTTTAAATTTTTACGAAAAGTAGTTATTTTATATGGTTATCTCCAACCTATTTCCTATTTTGGGCATTTATTATCTCTATTATTCAGGATTATTTAAATGAACAGAACAGATAAAAATTATATATATATATAATGTAAGAAAACTATAAATATAATGCATTATATTTGTTTTTATAAAAATAAAATAACAAATATATCTTACATATTATCTATAATACATTATATACTATATTACATATAATAAAATAATATTGAAATATATTATATGTATTAAAGAGGGCTTTATTAAGGGGCTTGTAGTTTACGGCACAACCAGCTCAGCAATGGCTGCCTCTTGATGAAAAGGCCATGAATCCTATAGATATCTAAACTCACCATCAATCTATCTTGGAATGATAAATAAGTGAGTTCTTGTATCAGCAAAGGATTACAGCAGAAGCAGGATAGATAAGCTTTCCCATGAGAGTGAGAGCAACCAGAAAACAAAAGACTTCCTTTTGGGTGTGGTGTTACATGCATTTAATCCCATGCAGGGCAGAGGATGGCAGATACCTCCTGATATACATAGTGATTTCCAGGATAGCCAGGGTTCTCTCAAAGAAAAAGAGGGAGGAAGGGAGGGGAGGGGAGAAGAGGAGAGGAGAGGAGAAGGGAGGAGAAGAAAGGAAAGGAAAGGAAAGGAAAGGAAAGGAAAGGAAAGGAAAGGAAAAAGGAAAGACTTTTGTTTTCATGTAGGTTACCACCACAGAGTGGGTTTTTCCAAATCAAATGAGCCGATTTAGAAAATCTTTTCATAATTTGTAATAGCCAGATTCTGGAAATAATCTAGATGTTGCTCAACTGAACCATGGATAAAGAAACTATGGTATATTCACACAACGGAATGCTACTCAGCTATCAAAAACAAGGAAACCTTGAAATTGGCAGGCAAATGAATGGAACTAGAAAAGATCATCTTCAGTGAGGTAACTGATACCCTGAAAGACACGCATGGTATATACTCATTTATACATGGATATTAGCCCAACATAGATGTCCTCTGAGAGACTCCACCCAGCAGAGGAATCCAGGCAGATACTGAGTCTCCCTGCTGGACTCTGAGTGGAGCTCTGAGAGTTGTATGGAAGAGTTGGGGATGGAAGGACCCAGAGGGGTTAGCAGCTCCACAGAGAAATGACCAAGGCCTGTGGATCTGGACCCAGGTGGGGGAGAGGCTGCACAAACTGATGCACCAAGCAAGAACAATGCGTGCAGAATACCTAAACCTCTATTCAGATATAGCCAATGGACAGCTCATTCTCCATGGGGGGTGGGTGGGTGAGGAGATCAGGAACTGTCTCTGACATGAATTCTGGTGCCCCCAATTTGATCTATACATCTAGTTGGGGAGGCCCTGCAAGCACATAGAGGAAGGGGATGTAGGCTATCCTGATGAGACCGGACTGATAGGCTGTGGTCAGACTGTTGGGGAGGAAGGCAACCCCCAAGCCACCACCCTATCCCCACTGGAGGTCTAGGAGAGGGTGGAAGAGGGTGGGAGGCAGGGGATGAACGGAAAGATAAGATGGAGGGTATAACAATTAGCATGTAATGTGAATCAGTTATAATAAAAAATTAAAAAGAAAAAATAAAATCTTTCACAGGCATGATCCAGCTGCTTAAGTTTTAGTAAATTCCAGATGTAGTCAAGTTGACAACTAAGATTAGTCATCACTTTACCATAACCACCTACACACATGCATTGCTCTTTGGGCAAGGGGCATGGAAGAATACATAATTTGAGAGTAAAGCTATACATTATCTTAGGTTATAAAAGTTGACTGCATGGGCAATCTAAGACAAGTAAAGTTTGTTGTTATAATAGTCTTGAAATGGTCAGAACTGAAGACATACATTCAAGTAACATTATACAGACTGAGCAGGTTATATTTAGGCATATACATATATAAATGTAGCAATAGCTACTGAAAAGAAGTCATGAATTTCAAATATAGCTGGAAGGGTCTATGAGAGGGTTCAGAGGGAGGAAAGTGAAGAGAATGTGACATAATTATAATTTTAAAAATAAAAGAAGCGGGGAGACCTGGTGGCACTCAGAGGAAGGGTAGCAGGCTACCAAGAAGAGACTTAATACCCTATGAGCATATACAGGGAGAGGAAGTCCCCCCTACTCTGGGGAGTAAGGGGAAATGGGAGGGATAGAAGGGAGGGGATAACCATTGAGATTTAATATGAATAAATTAATAAAATAAAATAAATAAAAAAATAAGATATATAAAGTAAAAAAATAAAAAATAAAAGAAACAATAAAAATGCAGGTTATTGGGAGTAGAGCTGAAAGTTCTATGGAAGAGTGTGTGTGGGTGGGCGTGGGAATGGAAGGACCCAGAAGGGTCAGGAGCTACACAGGGAGACCACCAAGACCAGCAGATTGGGACCCAGGGGGCCTGCACAAACTGATGCACCAACCAAGGACAATGCATGCAGTGTACCTAGTCCCC
>OU015749.1:78022680-78058875 GCA_907169655.1 Acomys percivali
AACATGTACATAAGAAGAAGCCATTTCCATCATTAATAAAATCATAAGTTATATGAGACTGACAACAAACAAGTCAGTTAAGTGCAACATGAGTATAAAATACACAAGAGCTTAGAATATCAGTCACTTTTCTCACATCTAAGACCAAACACAAAACAACAATCAACTTAGAGAAGAAAGGGTATATTTTGTTTGAGGATACATTTCATCATGGTGGGAAGGCATGGGGCTGGAGTGCATGAGGCCACCTGCTTATATATCTGCAGAACAAGAAGTGAAGATGGAATAAGAAATAGATAATCTCTCTTCCGTCCTATTCCACTGCCTCGAATTACATACATTTGTCAAGGATTGTACAATCTCCTCAAACAATATGCCCAAATGAGGACAGGGTTTTCAAACACATGCACTGTGAGGGACATTTTACATTTATACCATAACACTTTGCAAAACAGGTGGTTCTTCTTTTCTGAGAACTAGAAGAATATGGTCTCCTGAAGATGAAACCAAATTAAAGATATTTTATAAAGGTAGACATGAAGAAAGCATGTTTTAAAGAATGTCTTGGGAAAATTATATGCTTTCATTGCAACTCAAAGAAAAATATAATTCTGTTTACTTAAAATATTGAAACAAAATACAGTCACATAGAAAGTTATCTAAGTCAAATTGTCTATAATGAAAATTTTAGAGGTAGAATTTGTGAAGTAGAAAAATATCTATAGTATGATAGTGGAAAACAAAGTATCAGAATCAGAACTAAAACTACATTAATGATAGCACACTAGAGACTGACCTATAATCTATTTTTGCATAGAGTCTTTGAAGAACCTCATCATACTTCCTATTTTACACAACCTCCCTCCCACACACTCTCTTCCTGCATACGTCGAAGACATCACTTTGGACTGTCAAATCCAGGCATGTTTGGTATCACACACCTGTAATTCCAGCATTCAGGAGATAGAGACGGCAAGCACTTCCTGAGTTTGAGACCATCCTGACTACGTAGTACAACCTTATCCTAAAGGAATAACCATTTCCTTCTGCTTAGGTATATTACATTGCTTGTAGCTATAGTATGGTAGCATAAATGTAGACACTTATTCCGCTGCATAAACCAAATGGTATTGATGGAAAAAGCAAGATATATATTACTAATGGAGAAGAAGCTAATAAATTTTTTGAGGATCAATAGAAAATTATCTTGCAATGTTTTTCTATTGATATTTGTAAGTGGGATGAAGTGCTATGAGCATATTTATGAGGAGATACTGTAGGGGAAGGAAGGGAACAATAAATAACTGTTCATGATTATGTTTTTTAAGGAACTGGAAACCTCAAGCAACGGAATCGTTAGTCAATCACTTCAGTGTAAATTAAAAACAGTAACAAGAACCAGATAATTTAATTACTGGTAACAGTGTTTGCTATGAAAAGGTTAAAAAGTTATAAACAGGACACTGTATTTTATGCTAATTGTGATACATGCCGCTCCTCTTTTTTAATCAATCAATTTACTTATTCGCTTTACTTCTTGATCTTAGGCCTTTCCTCCTCTCCTCCCATTCCCTTTCTCCCTCCATCTTCCCACTATTCCCTTTCCCACTCTCCTCAGATAAAAGGAGTCCCCCACCACCAACTCACACTTCCACATCAAGTCACATCAGGACTTCACATATCTTCTTCTCCTGAGACATGGTGAATCAGCCTAACCAAGGCAGGCAACAGAGTTCATGTCAGAGAAAGTGCCCTTCCCTCTTCCTAGGCGACCCATATGATGGCCAAACTACCCATCAATTACATATGTGTAAGGAGCCTAAGGTGTGTCCACACACAGTCTATGGTTGATGTATCAGTCTCTGTAATCCCCCTTGGGCCCATGTTAGTTGGCTTTGTTGGTCTCCTGGTGGATCTCCTCTCCCCTATAGGTCCTTCATTCTTCACCTAATTATTCCCCAAGATCCCTGTTTTCTGCCCAATGTTTGGCTGTGAGCCTCAGCATCTGTTTCAATCCATTGCCAGGTGGAGCCCCTAAGAGGACATCTATGGTAGGTCTCCATCTACAAGCATAGCAGAGTATCCTTAATAGTGAAAGGGATTGGCTCTTTCACATGGTGTGTGTCTCAGGTTGGATCAGGCATTGGTTGGACTTCTCTCAGTCTTTTCTCTGTGTTTATCACTATACATCTTGTAGGCATGGTACATTTTTGGGGGAAGTTTTTGTCGGGGGGATGGTGTTCCCCTCTGTCCACTAGGAGTCCAGGCTACATAGAGGGTGATCTCTTCAGAGGGTCTTCATGATCGCTGTATGTAGGAGTCTCAGCTAAACTAACCTCATATCATTCCAGGAGCCTACCCTGTCTTCGATCTCCAGTTGGTCTCAGAGATGCCCTTGGCATATTTTCTTTTTTCTTTGCAAGCCTTCTTTCCTTCTGCATCCTCTCCCTTACTGTCTCATCTCCACAATCATTTCTCTCCATGTTCTCTCTTCTAGCCTGACCCATCTTTTAAACTGTTTCTACTGTCTATACTATTTTCCTTTCTGAGAGAGATTTAAGTATCCTCCCTTACGTCCTCCTTGTTACTTATTTTCTTTGGGTCTGAGAGTTGTAGTATAGCTGTCCTATAGTATATACCTAATATCTGCTTTTAAGAGAGTACATACCACATGTGTCTTTCTGGATCTGGGTTACTTCATTCAAGGTGATATTTTCTAGTCCCATCCACTTGCCTGCAAATTGTATGATTTCCTTGTTATTAATAGCTGAGTAGTTTTCCATTGTGTAAATGTACCACAGTTTCTTCATCCATTCTTTGGTTGAGGGATATTTAAGTTGTTTCCAGATTCTTGGTATTGTGAATAAGCTGCTATGATGAGCATAGTTCAGCAAATGTCCATATTTTATGGTGGAGCATCTATTGGGTATATGCCCAGGAATGATATAGCTGGGTCTTTAGGTAGCAATATTCCCAGTGTTCTGAGAAATTACCAGATTGATTTCCAAATTGAATGGACAAATTTGCACTCTCCCACCAGCAATGGATGTGTGCTCCTCTTTCTTCACATGATCTCTAGCAACTGCTGTCACTTGGGCTTTTGAATTTAGCCACTCCTATAGGTATAAGACGGAATCTCAGTGTCATTTGATTTGCCTCTCCCTGATCTCTAATGACAATAAGTACTTCTTCATGTGCTTCTTACCCATTTGAGATTGTTATGTTGAGAATTCTCTGTTTAGTTCTGTATCTCATTTTTAATTGGATTATTTGGTTTGTTGGTGTTTAATATCTTGAGTTCTTTATGTATTTTGGCAGTCTGTCAGATGTAGGGTTGGTGAAGATCTTTTTGCAGTCTGTAGGCTGCCATTTTCTTCTATTGGCAGTGTCCTTTGACTTACAGAAGCTTCTCAGTCTCATGAGGTCCCATTTAAGAATTGTTAATCCTAGAGCCTGAGCTCTTGATGTTCTGTTCAGGAAGTTGTCTCCTGTGCCAAAGAATTCAAGGTTCCTACCCACTTTCTCTATTAGATTTAATGTATCTGGTTTCATGTTGTGGCCATTGATTCACTTTCACTTGAATTTTCTGCAGAATGATAGATTTGCAACTATTTTTATCCTTCTACATGGCAGACATTCAGTTAGACCAGCACCATTTCATGATGATACTTTCTTTTTCCCTTTGTATGGTTTTGGCTTCTTTGTCAAAAATCAATGTCCGTAGGTGTGTGGCTTTATTTTTGAGCTTTCAATTTGATTTCACTGATCAACCTGCCTGTTCTTATACTGGTACAATAACGTTTTTATCACTATTGCTTTGTAATACGACTTGAAATCAGAGACGGTAATATCTTCAGATTGTTTTATTGGGAAAATTGTTTTCATTACCCTGTTTTTTTCCATATGAAATTGATCATTGTTCTTTGAAGGTCTGTAACCAATTGTGTTGGAATTTTGATGTGAATGTTATTGATCTGTAGATTCCTTTTGAAAAGATGGCCATTTTTCTTATGTTAATCCTACTGATCCTTGAGAATTGGAGATCTTTCCATCTTCTAACATCTCTAATTTCTTTTTTCAGATCCTTGGAATTCTTGTCATACAGGTCGTTCGTTTGCTTAGTTATAAATAAACCAAGATATTTTACATTACTTGTGGCTACAGTGAAGGGTACTATTTCCTTACTTTATTTTATTTTTTTAAGTTTATTCAGACTACATCTCAATTGCTATCCTCTTACTTGTACCCTCCTGTTCCTCCCTCCCTCTCTCTCACCCCACTCCCTCCCCTAGGTCTGTGACAGAAGGGGACCTCCTCCCTCACCATATAGTCACAGCCTACCGATTCTTTCTCTGAGTGCCATCATGCCTCCCTAGCGAGGGGAAGTGGTCAAATATGGAACACCATATTCACATCAGAGTCAGTCCCTGCTCTCCTCACAACTGTGGATAATGTGCTCTCTATTGGCTAGATCTGAGTAGGGGTTCAATGTTTACTGCATGTATTATCCTTGGTTGGTGCAGTAGTATGAGCAGACCACCCCTGGGTCCAGATTCACCCATTATGATGTTCTTCTTGTAGGTTTCTAGGACTCTCTTGATCCTTCTATTTCCCAATTCTCCAATATTTCTCTCACCTAGAGCCCTAATAGGAGGTCTCCTGTTAAGTGAAGACTTTCATAGGACATCCCTTTTGGGCTAGTGTCCAAATATGAGTATATACCATGTGAGTCTTTCTGCATCTGGCTAAACTCACTCAGTATGATCATTTCTGGTTTCATCCACTTGCCCACAAATTTCAGGATTTCCTTGTTTTTAATAGCTGAATAGTATTCCATGGTATAAATATACCACAGTTTCTCTATCAGTTGAAGAACTGAGGGACAGTTAGGTTGTTTCCAGGTTCTGGCTATTATAAATAATGATGCTGTGAACATGGTTGAGCATGTGTCCTTGTTGTGTGATGGAGCATCTTCTGGGTATATTCCAAGGAGTGGAATAGCAGGGTCTTGAGGTAGCCTTATTCTCAGTTTTCTGAGAAAGCACCAGATAGATTTCCAAAGTGGTTGTACAAGTTTGCCTTCCCACCAGGAATGAAGGAATGTTCCCCTTTCTCCACATCCTTGCCAGCATGTGGTGTCACTTGAGTTTTTGATCTTAATCATTCTGATGAGTGTAAGATGAAATCTCAGAGTCGTTTTCATTTGCATTTCTCTGATGACTAAGGATTTTGAGCATTTCTTTAAGTGTTTCTCAGCCATTTGATATTCTTCTGTTGAGGATTCTCTGTTTAGTTCTGAGCCCCATTTCTTAATTGGGTTATTTGATTTGGTGGTGTTTAATTTCTTGAGCTTTTTAAATAGTTAGGATATTAGACCTTCATCAGATTTAAGGTTGGTAAAGAGCTTTTCCCAGTGTGTAGGCTGTTGCTTTCTTCTCTTACAGAAACTTCTCAGCCTCATGAGGTCCCATTTATTAATTGTTGACCTTAAGACCTGGGCTGTTAGAGTTCTGTTCAGGAAGTTGTCTCTTGTGCTAATGAGTCCCAAGGCCTTACCTACTTTTTCTTCTAATAGATTCAGTGTCCCTGGTTTTATGTTGAGGTCTTTAATCCACTTAGACTTGAGTTTTGTCATGGTGATAAATATAGGTTTCATTGCATTTTTCTACATGTAGACATGCAGTTAGACCAGCACCATTTGTTGAAGACGCTTCTTTGTAAAAAAAAAAAAAAAAAAACAAAAAACCAAGTGTCCGTATGTGTGTGGATTTATTTATGGATCTTCAATTCAATTCCATTGATCAACTATCCTCTTGCTGTGCCAGTACCATGCTGTTTTAATTACTGTTGCTCTATAGTGTGGCTTGAGATCATGTATGGAGATTCCTCCAGAAGATCTTTTATTGTACAGGATTATTTTGCTATTCGGGGTTTTTTGTTTATCAATATGAAGCTGAGAATTGATCTTTCAATGTCTTTTAAAAAT
This sequence comes from Acomys percivali, assembly GCA_907169655.1. Lineage (NCBI taxonomy): Eukaryota > Metazoa > Chordata > Mammalia > Rodentia > Muridae > Acomys > Acomys percivali. The sequence continues at coordinate 78,028,667 of OU015749.1, forward strand.
TGTATAGGTATTTTGGTAGGGATTATATTGAATCTGTAAATTGCTTTTGGTAAGATGGCCATTTATACTAAGTTAAATCTCCCAATCCATGAACAAGGGAGATATTTTCATCTTCTGATATCACCTTCAATCTCCTTCTTTAGAGATTTAAAGTTTTTTTTTTCAAACAAGTCTTTCACTTGGTTGGTGAGAGATACTCCTGGATATTTTTTTATTGATTGTGGATATCATGAAGGGTGTAGCTCCCCTAATTTCTTCCTCTACCCAATTGTCGTTTGTATATAGGAAGGCTACTGACTATTTTTTAGGTAATTTTTTATCCAGTCATTTTGCTGAAGGTGTTTATCAGCTGTAGGAGTTCCCTGGTGGAATTTGGGGTGTTGGCTGTGTATACTATCTGTGAATAGGGATAATATGACTTTCTCCTTTTCCATTTGGATACCTTTGATCTCCTTTTGTTCTCTTATTGCTCTAACTAGAACTTCAAGAACTATATTGACAAGAGATGGCGAAAGAGGGCAGCCTTAGCTGGTTCCTGATTTTAGAGGAATTTCCTTGAGTATTTCTCCATTAAATTTGATTGTGGTTATTGGCTTGCTGTATATAGCCTTTATTGTGTTTAAGTATGTGCCTGTATCCCTGCTCTCTCCAAAACTTTAAACATGAATGGGTGTTGGATTTTGTCAAATGATTTTTCTATATCTAATGTGATGATCATCTGTTTTTTTTTCTTTCACTTTGTTTATATGGTGGATTACATTGATGGATTTCCATATATTAAGCTATCTCTGTATGCCTGGAATGAAGCCTACGTGGTCATGGTGAAGGAAATCTCTGATGTGTTCTTGTATTCGGTTTGCGAGTATTTTATTGGGTATTTTTGCATTATTTTCACTATAGAAATTGTCTGAGATTCTCTTTCCTTGTTGGGTATTTTGGAAGTTTAGGTATCAACGTGACTTTGGCCTTATAGACAGTGTTTGGGTAATGTTCCAACCATTTCTATTTTTTGGAGTAGTTTAAAGAGTATAGGTATTAATTCTTTTTTGAAGGTCTGGTAGAATTCTGCGCTGAAACCATCTGGCCCTGGGCTTTTTTTTTTCTGTTGGCAGATTATTAATGACTGTTTCTATTTCTGTAGGGGAAAAAGGACCATTCAGTTTGTTTATCTGATCTTGATTCAATTTAGGCAGGTGGAATTGATCAAGAAAAGTGTCCATTTCCCTTAGATTTTTAAATTCTGTGGCATATATGTCTCTGAAGTAGGATGTTTCTTCGTATTTCTTCCGTGTCTGTTGGTATATCTCCCTTTTCATTTCTGATTTTGTTAATTTGGATGGTTTCTCTCTGCTTTTAGTTAGTTTGGCTAACAGTTTGTCTATCTTGTTGATTTTCTCAAAGAACTAGCTCCTGGATTTGTTGATTCTATGAATTGTTCTCTTTGTTTCTAATTAATTGATTTCAGCCCTGAGTTTGATTATTTCCAGATGTTTACCACTCTTGGGTTTTCTGCTTCTTTCTTTTCTAGGAATTCCAGATGTGTCATTAAGTTGCTTATATGAGATATTTCCAATTTCATTAGAAAGGCACTTAATGCTTTGAATTTTCATCTTAACAGTACTTTCATTGTGTCCCACAAATTTGGGTATGTTGTTCCTTCATTTTTATTGAATTTCAGGAAGTCCTTAATTTCTTTCTTTCTTTCTTCCTTGACCTAGGTGTCAATAAGTAGAGAGTTGTTTAGTTTCCATGTGTGGGTAGGCTTTTTGTTATTTCTGTTGTTGAAGTCCAGCTCCAGACTATGTTGATATGAAAGGTTAAAAGGTATTATTTCAATCTTCTTGTATCTGTTGAGGCTTGCTTTGTGACCTACTATATGATCAATTTTGGAGAAGGTTCCATGGGGTCCTCAGAAGACAATATAATCCTTTGTGTTTGGGTAAAAAGGTCTGTTATATCCATTTGATTCATGACATTAGTTAGTGTCATTATTTCTTGGTTTAGTTTCTGTGTCAATGACCTATCCTTTGGTGAAAGTGGTATGTTGAAGTCTCCCAGTATTAATGTGTGGTTTAAGCTTTGTTAATAGTTCTTTTACAAATGTGTGTGCTCTTGTATTTGGAGCATAGATGTTCAGAATTGTGATGTCATCTTGGTTGACTTTACCTTTGATGAATATGAGGTGTCCTTTCCCATCTCTTTTTATTAATTTTGGTTGAAAGTCTATTTTATTAGATATTAAAATGGCTACAAGAGCTTGCTTCTTGTGACTGTTTGCTTGGAATACCTTTTTCCAGTCTTGTCCCCTGAGGTAATGTCAATTCTATGCCTGAGATGAGTTTACTTGAATGCGGAAAAAATGTTAGGTCTTGTTTATGCATCCATTCAGTTAGTCTGTGTCTTTTTATCAGAAAATTGAGACCACTGATGTTGAGAGATATTAATGACCAGTGAGTGTTAAGTCCTTTGATTTTGATGTTGGTTGCATTAGATTTCTTGTGTGGTTATGTTTTTGTGTTGGTGTTGTTATCTATTTCCTGTGTAATTTTGGTTGCAGCTTGTCCCTTTGTGGTAGAGTTTTCCTTCTAGTAACTTCTATAAGAACAGGTTTGTGGATATGTACTGTTTGAATTTGTTTTTGTTGTGGAATATCTTGTTTTCTTCATCAATGGTTATTGATAGTTTCTCTGCATATAATAGTCTGCCTTGGCATCTGTAGTCTCTTAGGGTTTTAAAGGAACTCTGTCCAGACCCTTCTACCTGTTACGGTCTCTGCTCAGAAGTCAGGAATAATTCTGATAGGTTTGCCATTAAATGTTACTTGGCTCTTTTTCCTTGCTGCTTTTAATATTTTTCTTTGTTGTTTATATTTTGTGTTTTGATTATTATGTTGAGGGAAGGTTTTCTTTTCTCATCTATTCTATTTGGTGTTCTGTAGGCCTCCTGTACATTTATATACATCTCCTTTAAATTGTGGAACTTTTCATCTAAGATTTTGTTGAAAGTGTTTTCTGGGCTTTATAGGCAGGTGTTTTCTCTTTCTTCAATGCTTATTATCCTCAGTTTCATCTCTTCATGGTGTCCTTGATTTCTTGGATGTTTTGTGTCAGGAATATTTTAGATTTACCATTTTGGTGATGGTTGTTTCAAGTTCTGTGATTGTGTCTTCTAGTCCCGAGATTCGTTCCTCCATTTCTTAGATTCTGTTAGAGAAGCTCGCCTCTGTGTGCTTGCTTTCTTCTCTAAGCTGTCTCATTCCTGTTTTTCTTCACTCTGTGCCTTTACCATTGTTTCTACTTTCATCTTCAGATCTTGAATTGTTTTATTGATTTCCTTTATATGATTGTTTGTATATTCCTGAGTTTCTTCCAGTGCCTCTTTGTAGGCCTTCAGCGCTTGAACAGTTTTATTGATTTTCTTCATGTGGTTGTTTGTATTTTCCTGAATTTTTTTTCAGTGCCTCTCTATAGGCCTCTTTTATCTCTTCCACCTGTTTGGCTGTGTCTTCCTGCATTTGTTTATGTATTTTATCCATTTTCTTCGTTATCATCTGCATTACTAAGTATGTGAGGTAATTTTCTTGTATTTTAATTGTGATTGAGTTCTCAGGGTTGCTTTCTTCGGGATAGCTGGGGTCTGGAGATGCCATATTGCTTTGGGTTTTGTTTATGTTTTTACACTGGCTTTAGTCATCTTGCTGTCTCTAATGTTGGGAGGTAGCTTCTGGTGTCTTTCACTGGTTGTTGAGAGCAAGTTCTTGGTGAGTTATTATAGGCTGAAGACCTTTGCTTTGGGGGATCAGAGAACTCTTCCCTTCGACAGGCAAGTGAACTGGTTTTGATTCCTGGAGACTTTGCTCCATACCCTGGTCTCTCCACTGGATCAGCTAAGGTGGATACTGGTGCTCTGCAGCTCCAGAACCAATTTAAGGTAGTGTATGTAGATATGGTTATCCTGTCTTTGGGTGGGCTTTGAATACCCTGCCCTCAGGCCCTGGAGCATTGGCTGCTAGGCTCAGATCACCTTAGAGTTCCTGAACCCCTGCTGGCTTCTAGGAGTTTTTTTAGGATTCTTCCTGATCCAACCAGGCAGCGGGCTCTAGATTTCACCTGTCAGTGATAGAGCACTGTTTGTTGTTGGTTAGCTAGAATTCTGCCCTATCACCTCAGGCTTGCCCAGGCTCTTCCTAGAGCTTGGGAGGCCCTGCATTGCTGGTTAGTTTTTTGTCCTATCCCCTCTGGCCTGTCCAGACTCTCCTGAGAGTGTGGGAGGCTCTGCTAGGATATGCAATCTGTCTCTGCTGGGTCTGTTCTGGCCAATTGTGGAAGGACGGTCTATGGGGGCTGGTATATAGGTGCCTTCCTGGTCTGTTCACACAATGCACCTGAGCCAGCTCCATCTTACTGTGTTGGGCTGGATGGATAGTTTCCTACCCTTTCCCCTCCAGCTTGCCTTGTGTCTTCTGAGAGCATGAGAGAACCTCCTAGGCTGTGGAGCCTGGCTAGGCTTGGCCTGTTCTGACAAATTGTGCAAGAACAGTCCACAGGGGTGAAGAGCTACATTCCTTCACCACCCATTTAGACCATGCTGTCTTTGGAACTTCAGGCAGAGCTGTCACCCAGGAACTGGTACTCAGAGCATATGAAAGAAACAGAGACACCCCTACTCCCTCTGTTACAAGTCCCATTAAAAACACCAATTTAACAACTATAGCATATTTGCGGAGGACCTAGTGAAGACACATAATCCCTTTATTTTGTTTTAACAGTAAAACTGAGAAGAATGCTTATCTTGTTTTCTTTTACAATTTGTAAAATGTAATTTTGAAATTGAGATTATTTTAAAACTACTCAAATGGCCAAACACATAATAGCTCCTGGGACAAAAAAAGGGATGAATATGAGGCATTGTATATTACTATGTTTTGATATCTTTAAAACTCCTTTTAGTCTTAAATTTTAATTTTTTATTGTATTTTGTTATATTTTGAAGAAATATTCCTTATGCAAGTCAAGAAGCTTAGGTTAAAGTTTCTCATAGGTAAAATTAGATGATAAATGACCATAAGAGCCTATTTAATAATGATAAATTAAACTATTAATGCTAAAGTCAATTGCTAGTTTCTTTCCCATTATAAAATATTTCTGAATTGAAACAATTACTATTCTGTGTGCTTGCTTTTTTTGTACCTATTACTGAGATATTTAATCTTAATTGTCAACTTGAGAAGATTTGGAATCACCAGGGAAATATCTGTCAGGGTATGCACATGTGTTTCTAGAGAGGTTAAAAATGAAGGCACACCATGAGTGTGGTAGCATGATTACATGGTCTGGGGCACTAACTGGATACAGTGCAAAACTGAGGGCATCTACCTAAGCACCAACACTCATCATCTCTGTGCTTCCAGGTTGTGGAGACAATATGAACAACTCTGTGCTTCCTGCTGCCATGATTTCCCCACCATGATTTACTACAAACTAAAACTGAACCGAAATAAACTCTCCTTAATTGTACTTGTTCCTCGCCCCCTCCCCCACTGCCCTCCGCTGGTGTTTTGTCACATCAATAAACAAAATAACTAGTTCGATGTCCACACATTTTTGTGAAGTAAATTTTCAAAATCATGAAATACATGGACAATAGTAGCGTAACTCTTATAGGATAACCAACAGTTTCCCAAAGCCATATTAACAGAAGGGAAGCCATGGTTTGGTACTATAAAGTTGTTCAAAAGCCCATGGCTAAGAAAGTCATAGGCCTGAGGGAGCCTACTGTTATTATTACTATGATTAGAATAAGTTGTGAACGTGACAAGACCAAGAGTAACCTACAAGACAGAAGTACAGTTGATAAATTATCTAGATCAGATTGGACTGTGGTCATGAATTTGAAATTTTTTTAATTGTTAAGTAATATAGGAGGTATAGGATCACTGTGCACAGATAATCCTGGGTAATATAAGAAAGGTAGCTTAAAAACATTAGAGGAAATAAGCCAGTAAGCTGAATTCCTGCATGAAATCTGCTTCAGTTTTGGTCTCTAGATTCTTGCCTTGTATTCCTGGCTTGACTTCTGTTGGAATGACCCTGCTGCTTGAGGCTGCAGTCTTCCCAGTCTGGATAGCCATTCAGAGCTCAGCCTTTGGTGAATAACTCATTCTCCCCAGCAGTTGCTCCAGCTCTCTGCCTGACTCCATCTGCAGAGTGCCTTCAGACATAGATGCCCCTAACCACATTTGATATATGGCCCTTGACACAGCTCTCTGATAGCTCTCCGTTCCCTGTTCCTATGGAATAATGAGGTACTGTGTTCCCATCAAATGACAGGCATGTGCTGCCAAATGTAAAATGAGCATCATAAAAGTGCCGGGATTCAACCAATTATGACCATCCATCCTGGGAGTCCCTGCCCACTCCCCTGGAGCTATGTAGACTTTAGTCTCCCTAATTAAAGTTGAACTATCACCGGAAGTGTTTGCCGCAGTGTTTGATCTCCAGCATGCATACAGCCTTCCAGGCCCTGTGTCTCATCTTCTGCTCTTCTTGCCTCAGCAGGCTGGTGGATTTCAGCCTCCCAGGGAGGAAGAGAGCCACAGACTTCACTAAGTGATGGATTATGACCTGGCAGTATAAGATGAAACGAACCCTTTCCTCCACAAGTTATTTTGAGCATGGTATTTATCACATCAATAGGCACCAGACTAAGGCAGAGACCTGAACACTGTATATTAAAGGACTGTCAAACCCTTTGGTAGTTTCTATTTAATATAGAATGTTGTTTAACATGTCAAAATTTCATTTCATATTTTCAATAATATAGCAAAGTTTTATGCTGAGTTTATTATATACCATACATTTCACAGTACAGAAACATCCTTATTATCCCCCTCTCAAAGCTCAAAGAACATGTGGAAGAAGAGGTGGAAAGACATACAAGGCATAAATTAAAGAGGAGTGTCATGAAATGCTATCTTCTGGACATGTAGCCTGGCTATTGCATTGATGGACTTATATACAAATCTAGCCAGTAAGAATTCTGGAACAAAATTCTAGAGGAGCTCATGGAAGCTCCATTTCTGACTGAATAACCAGTTGCTGTTGATGTGGACTGGAGGGAGGAGAGTTGTTCCTTGTGTCTATAATGTCTAGTAGGTTGCCCATGTCCCAGGAGATGACCACAAACAGAGCCCTCACTAACTGAATGCAGTGGCATACTTAAAAAGAAATAAGATGACTTAAAGATGCAGGTCCTGATGGGCGTATTTGGAGAGATGGAGAGGGAAGTAGAGATAGGCATAATCATGATATATTGTATTCATAAAATTCTTTTTTTTATTAATTTATTCTTGTTACATCTCTATGGTTATCCCATCCCTTGTATCCTCCCATTCTCCCCTCCCTCCCATTTTCCCCTTATTCCCCTCCCCTATGACTGTTCCTGAGGGGGATTACCTCCCCCTGCATATGCTCATAGGGTATCAAGTCTCTTCTCGGTGACCTGCTGTCCTTCCTCTGAGTTCCACCAGGTCTCCCCCCAGGGGACATAGTCAAATGTGAGGCACCAGAGTATATGAGAACGTCATATCCCACTCTCCACTCAAGTGTGGAGACTGTCCTGTCCATGGGCTAGATCAGGGTAGGGGTTTAAATTTTACCGCCTGTATTGTCCTTGGCTAGTACCTTAGTTTGAGCGGGACCCCTTGGCCCAAATCTGCCTATCATAATGTTCTACTTGTAGGTTTCTAGGACCCACTGGATCCTTCTACATTGCTATTCTCACATAGTTCTCTCATCTAGAGTCCCAATAGGATGTCTTCCCCTCTGTCCCAGTTTCCTGGTAAGGGAAGGCTTTCGTGGGACATGCCCATTGGGCTAGTATGCAGATATAAGTGAGTATATACCATTTGAGTCTTTCTGCTTCTGGGTTAACTCACTCATTATGATCATTTCTAGCTAAATCCATTTATCCACAAATTTCGGGAATTCCTTGTTTTTAAGAAATAATTTTAAAATAAAAAATGAAAGACATATAAAAGCTTTAGTTTCTTGCAATTTCTTACTGCAGAATAGGTTAAACTTTAAAACCTCTTTTTAAATAATAAGCACTAAAATATGTTGATGTTTAGATAAGATAGGCAGATCATTATCTGAGATAGAAAATACATCTAGCTCTTTGTCCAAGTCACAGAATCTCTCCTTAGGAAAAATGAAAACTGTGATTTTTATCAAATAGATAATACAAAAGGTGCACAAAGGGAATTACTTTTTCTACATATCTTTTTTAAAAAGGAAAGCTAGTCTTATTTCCAACGTCAAATAGTTCAGCAGTTATAATTATCATAACTTAATTATGGCTACTGCAATGCAATTAGATTGGAAATATTTTTTCTGCATGGTGGTATGTGATTTGCTGTCTAACATTACAGAACTTCAGAATATGTGCTCAGGGTATATTTAGTGAACCAATACTGGGCATATGGCAGAAACCTCCACAGTTCCAGATTGGAGGGCTTGTTGCGGTCTGATGTGAAGAAGGAATGTATTGCAGGAAAATCGGGCTGAGGACTGCCTTGTCATCTTTACTTGCACACTGAAGTGCACTGACCTACGAGGAACACTGACATGCATCTAAAATGCTATTTTAGATTTTAACATTAAAACAAACTTCACTGATGGAAACTATCATTGAACCAAGAAAATTCATAATAATTGCCATGTGTTGTTCTATTGGCAAAATGTAAGTGAGGAGACCATAAGTGAGGAAAAAATAGTATATTTGATTTGGAAACAAGTACTCTGTCTGGATAACTTTCAGCTTGAGAGAAAGTGGGAGCCATGTTTACCCAGGTTCTCAGCTTTAATGACAAATTCTAGGACACTGATGAAAGGAACATAAGCTGTACGTTGGGAGTATAACAAGAGATCCCAAGATAGAACCATAGAAGGTGTCCACAGGACCAGCTTCAATGTAAGCACTGGACACTATGAGAAACATCATGTTCTCATTTCAGACAAGATTGTCTTATCTGAGTGTCTACTAGAAACATGGAGCAGACATACTGCAATTATTTAAAAGTGGCTGTCCTAGCATCCTGGAAAAACGCAGACAATAGTAAGGATAAAAACCATGTGCTATGAAAATGATGTACTTATATCAATATGAGAGGTCTCACTAAACAAAGAAGATATGATGGCAGACAACAAAAGCAACAGACCTAGATTATGACCTAAGGTTATTTCCAGTCCAGGGAAAGTGGGTAAGCTCAGCATACTTAGGTAAATATAGGAGAACTGAAAAAGTGAACGTGATAAAAGAGACTGTTCGCATGACTGAATAGATTTGAAACAAATTTCCAAAGGAACATATAGAAGTGACAAGTAAACAGGAATCAAAATTTAAAATGACACGAAAGTTGAAAAATAAATTGGATTTTCTGAGGAGTAGAAGATCTATCCAGAAAGTATAGATTAATAAATTACATGGAAAACATCACAGAAAGATAAAATGATTTAAAAAAAAAACTCTTTAAAAGATGGGCTAAAAGATATGGAGTGGAGAGGATGGCACTCTCATATAATAACAGAGCACTAGAAAAGAAAAAGCATTGGAATGATAAAAATTCAAAAGATTAAAGCTAATAATTTGATTTTTTAAAAAACACTAAGTGTAGGCTATGAAAAGAAAAACTAGGGCTGGAGAGATGGCTCAGAGGTTAAGAGCACTGGCTGTTCTTCCAGAGGTCCTGAGTTCAATTCCCAGCAACCACATTCTGGTTCTCAACCATCTATAATGTGATCTGGTGCCCTCTTCTGGCCTGCAGGGATACATGCAGGCAGAGCACTGTATACATAATAATAAATGAATAAAACTTAAAAAAAATTCTTAAAAAAAAAAGAAGACAAAAACTAAGATCATAGCACGCAATCAGCAAATGTTGTGTGTGCTCACATCCCTCTCACTACAGGATAACAAAGATATTAGAATTACATTAAAATCATTAAAACAAAATAAATAAATGATTTGATAAATGAACAAATTAGCTTCCCCCAAAAAATAACATTTAAAATTAATATTCATTGTCAATTAATAAGCGTTTTATTATGGAGAAATAATATTTAAGGAAGATAGGAAAAATAGAAATAGAAAGACAGATACATAAAATAGACAAGCAACAAGATGTACCATTTAAGAACATGACCTCCAGGTAAAGTTGAGTTACCGTGGTTGTACAGGAGTGTGAAGGTAGAACACCACCCACCTTATTCTGAGCCCCACCAGTAGTTAATACTCCTGTCATGTGGAACTGTGGATATGTATGTTGTGTGCTAAATGTTAATAAAAATTTTAGGCAACATTAATATTGCCTCACATTTGACTATGTCCCCTGGAGGGGGAGGCCTAGTGGCACTCAGAGGAAGGACAGCAGGTCACCGAGAAGAGACTTGATACCCTATGAGCATATACAGGGGGAGGTAATCCCTCTGAGGAACAGTCATAGGGGAGGGGAATAAGGGGAAAATGGGAGGGAGAATGGGAGGATACAAGGGATGGGATAACCATAGAGATGTAACAAAAATAAATTAATAAAATAAAAAAAATATTGCTAATTAGCCATAAGAAACCACCCTAAAGTGTGTAGATCTGATTCTATCACAAGTGTCCTTTTTGGATATTTATTCTTTTACCATTTTTTTTTAGATTATTATACAAAGTAATGGGTTTCATAATGGAATTTTCTTACACACGTGCTATTCTCATTCATCCCTTTCCATCACCTTCCCTACTCATCTTCCTCCCTTTTGATGACCCCATTTCTTCCCCAACATTGCCCCTACTTCTGCTATTAAGTCACATACATTCCATTAATAAGAGTATTTGGAATGTGGAAGAAAGATGCAGAGCAATTAGTGTCTTGCTGAAAAAGTTCTAGAAAGATTTACGGCTTTGGAGATCAAGGGCCTAAGAGATTTCGAGAAGGAAGCAACTCCAGAGCTAGAAAAACAAATTCTTCTCTCTGTTCAAGAAAAAAAGATAGAATCCTGAGGACTACATAGGCTAGTCAACCCTGACTCAGACACCAAACTCAAAGAACATAACATAGGCTCTGCATAGATTTAGCCAGAAACTTGTACTAATTTTAACAGCATGATGTATAGAGCATAATGTGAGATCTGGTGTAGTGGAATATGCCGCATTTTGCCAATGTTTAAGAAGTTCTGGAAAGTCTACTATTCTAATGGAGAAAGAGAAGAGGATGCATAAAATTTTTACTTTTATAGTTATATGAGACTATACAGTCACTTCAAAATAAGTTTAAATATTTTATATATAAATATATGTACAAATATGCTTTAATAACTGGAGTAAATCTAACTTTGTAGTGTTATTAATATTCTATGAGTTTAAATGCCAAATTTTTTCATATTAAAACAATTCTTTTGAGGAACATTTTTAAAGTGTAAACCACAGCACTGATAGTATTATCAATGACTTGCTTACCAGAAAAATAATGTATACCACTTGTATTTTCAGGACTGTACTTTATAGAAATGTGCGATAATTCAATGTGCAACCTGGATTGAAAACACACAGTTCATATTCAGAAATGTAAAATTTATTTAAGCTTCATGGGCCCCAGTGTTTTTCTCTACAAACAGAAGTAATTATAGGACTGTGGTTTGGATACTGCTGATCCCTAAATGTGCTGATCTACATGGTTGGTTTCAGGCTTTTGAGAAGGGGAATGTCACAGGGATCTGACTTTTTCAGTGGAGAAATCTGTCCAAGTGCTCAGAATTTATTGCATTATTGGGATATGGAAGAAGAATAGAAAGGAGGACCTAGTTGACCAGGCAAGGGTATCTCTTAATTCCCACCCTCTTTTCTAACTTTGATTTCGACTGTTATTCATGGTGGAGGCATCTAACCAGGAAATGAAGCAACACAAGCCTTAAGTCTTGATCAGGCATATTTAATAATTCTGTTGTCATATTTTGAATGTATATGAAAGGAGGTGAAAATACCTACGTACTATCTCATGCTTTATCAGTCACAAGTTCAGATGCAGGTGGTTCTGCTCAGAAAATATTTTGAGGTTGTCCCACTAGATCTTTATCATAATTGTATATATATATATTTATTATTATTTGAGAGAGTCTGGAGATCTAAATCATTTAAATTAAACTGATTTTGACTTAATGGCAAGTGATTGGGTAGAAATGTGTCAATACTTTGAAGATAATGTGATTATCTATGTTTATTTTTCCAACATTTTAGAGTGTATCTGAGTAATTTACACAGCTTGTTTTCAAAGGTGTGCAACTTCTTTAAAGATCAAGTAAACCTCTTTCCTATGCAAAGAGGAGAATTGCAGTTTGTCTTCAGAGATAATATGGGCACATGAGATACTGAACTTCTAGATTCAATATCATTTTAGGGAATAAAAGATGTCCATATAAATTTAATTCTAACTGACATGGCTATAAATTAGTTTTTAAGCCTTTTAAATGATGTAAGTTGAAATAACTAAGCTTTCCCCTGAGGGAAAAAAAAAACGAACAATAATTTGATTTTTAGCCTCTCTGCAGTATTTCATTGTGTCATCAATGCTATTGCATTTTCAGGGTAATGTTGTTCTGTATAGCTTCATTATTGTGTGTTCAAAACACTGTAGCTGAAAAGTAATTCCTCATTTTTTTGAAATAAGATGTCAGAGGGTCCTGGAGAGAAATATCAAACTGAAATTTGGCCATCTCACTCTCCTTTACTCAATGATTCTGCAAGAAGAAAATAAAATTCAATAAGATGAAGGCAAAATGAGCAACCAAGCAGCACTGACAGTTTCAGCCTATGATATCATCGGATTCCTCCTTATGACAAGCATATGAGTAGCTTTGCATCTTGGGCCTCCTCACACCAATAAGTATGGAATATATCATATGAACACAGTTGTTAATAATAGTAATAAAAGAATAATAGTGAACACGTAACTTAATATGGCAGACAATCTTTTAAAATATTATTCCCGGGGCTGAGGAGTGGCTCAGCAGTTAAGATCACTTGCTGACTTTGCAGAGGTCCTAATATCGGCTTCCAGCATCACCATGGCAATCCACAACTGTTTGCCATTCCAGTTAAAAGAACGCCCTCTTCTGTCCTCCTTTCACACCAGACATATGTGGAACATATACATACATGTAGGCAAAATACATATTCATAAATTAAAAGTAAATAAATCACATATATGTTTATATTGTATGTATATTATGTTCATCTGTTGCTAAGAAAATTACTCTTAATACATGTATTTTGTTGCTAAGTGGGGAGAGGCAAGACAGAATCATTAAGTAAACTGGAGTCCTACAAATCCTACATTTTGTGATAAGGAAAGTAAGTAAAGGAGAAATAGGAATGTAAAGTATGTACTATTTAACATGGTGTGGTACTCAAGGAAGTTTCTGCTAGTGACAAGTATTGAAACTCAAATATGAAGAGAACACAAAGCATCTGAGACAGAAGAAACCTGATCATTGCTTCAAGGAGCAAAATGCAAGGTTGAAGTACAAGGGGTAGAGAGTAAAAATGACAAAAATCAGAGCATGTGAGTGTTAGGAGTATCTGGAATGACAAGTATGTCAATTAACCTAGGAGGATGACCGATAACAAACAAAAAAAGCTTCAAGGAAACTGTCTTGGATGATGATGTGAACAGGAAAAAAAACAGAGATGAGTAAGAAGAAAACATGGTTTAAAGGCGGGAGACTATGAGGACACTAGAGCGATGGCTGAGGGGTCAAAAGTTCTTGTTGTTCTTGTAAAAGACCTGGAGTCAGTTCTCAGCTCTCACACGGGGCAGTGCACAACCGCCTGTAATGACAATTCTAGAGGACTTGTTGCTGCTCCCAGAGAGGTAGAAACCCACACACCACTACCTGCAGCTTTCCATTCACACCTACAGGGTCCTAAAGGCCTGGGGCATGGAGAGAAATCCCTGGGGAGGCTCCACTACCCTCCTGCAATTAACACCTCAGAAGAGGAGCTGGGTCCTGTGGGGATGGGTTAAAAAAAATGGGGACATTTCACAGTGGAGACAAGAGGAAGAAAGTAGGAGAGCAATGAGAGAACCTGCAGGAGAACAAACCTTCCAGGAAACAGACTCTGAGAGATGCAAACTGGAATGGAGGAGGAAACGATGTCTAGAAAAGCAAGCCAAGGTTCTGTGACCAGAAGGAATGTGCATTCCATAAATGAGAACACTGATCTATTCCTGGCAGGGATTAGCCCCTGGAAAACCCACGTGTCTGGCTGCATTTTTGAGGAGCCTGTGAAGTTGCTATCAGCATCCAGGACATCAAGGCCTTCCTTTAGCTTCTCATACTACATCATGACCACATTGCAGATACTGGCACTGGGTGGAGAGAGAAGAATACAGAGAAGGGTAGTGAGTCACGGATGGCCTCTGCAGGCACCAGGCATGCATGTGTGCATATGAACATACTCAGGGATGCATACACACACATAAAAGACAATAAATAAATACATAAACAATAAATAAACACATGAGTGACAGAAGGAAGAAAAGGAAGGAAAATTAAAGTAAGAAATGGTGTTAGTTTCATAAGAAATTACAAGAGTAGAGCGGGCAGAGTTAGAGGCGTATGCTCTCTCTTGACTATAAAGACTTTATGAATGAAATATGTCAAAAGGAAAGAGAAAGAAACAGACACAGAGAGACAGAAAGGCAGAGAGAGAGTTTTTTAGCTGAAATGAATGTGGCCTTATTGGAATGCTGATTAATCAACAGTGAAGAAAGCTCAATAACCTGTCTCAGAAACACTCAGATAAATGTATACACAACTGAAAAATGTTAAGTGGGAGGCCTAATGAGTCTGGAGTTTCATATTAGGAAATTATCAAAATATAGATAATATATAATGATTCTACAAGATAATATCACCTAGAAAGTAAATAATAACAGTAAAGTGTTAAGTTGTTATGGCTGATCTTCTGTTTAAATACAATGAGCTGTAAGAGATCATTAGTTTAAGAGTTTAGGATCGGGGGAGATCCAAGATGGCGGCGAGCAGTGTGGGCCATGTTTGGAAGCTCCAGTGAACAATTCGGGGAATTTCACAGATTTCTGAGCCAGGAACACCAAGATCCCGATACCACGGCAGCAGGAGTGCTCCATGGTTCAGAAGGACCAGGGTGCGGAGGACCTGCATGCCCCTATACACGGGAGAAGTGTGGATTTTCTTGGATCAGAGCAGCAGCGGCACAAGCGGCATCAGCGACACCAGCAGCAGCGACTAAGGTTTGCAGCTCAGAGCCTTCCAGTGGAGGCAGTTAGTGTGGTGGCTGGTGGGAGTTGCTGCGGGAGAGAGGACACTGGACAGGATTTGGGTCGCGTGGTGCTTTGTGACCCAAACTCGACTCGGTGGACTGTTCAGCCCCAGAGTCCCAGGTACAGCTCAGGGCGTAGTGCTGTGGAGATGCTGACACAGCGCAGCAGGCAATTCTGCCCAAGGCAACAGCTTAGCGCAGCCATGGCTCTCCTGCTGTGACGCAGGCTGGGTGGAGCGCTCAGGTCCACCAAAGGCACCATCTCAGCGCAGCCGCAGTTCACCTGCTGTGACACAGGCTGAACGGAGTGCTCAGTTCCACCCTAGGTGCCATCTCAGCGCAGCCACAGCTCACCTACTGTAACGTAGGCTGGGTGGAGCGCTCAGGTCCACCGAAGGCGCCATCTCAGGGCAGCCACAGTTCACCTGCTGTGACACAGGCTGGGCGGAGTACTCAGGTCCACCCTAGGGCCATCTCAGCGCAGCCACAGCTCACCTGCTGTGATGAAGGCTGGGCAGAGCGCTCAGGTCCACAGAAGGCACCATATCAGCACAGCCACAGTTCACCTGCTGTGACGCAGGCTGGGCAGAGCGCTCAGGCGCACCCTAGGGTCATCTCAGTGCAGCCGCAGTTCACCTGCTGTGACGCAGGCTGGGCGGAGTGCTCAGGTCCACCCTAGGGCCATCTCAGTGCAGCCGAAGCTCACCTGCTGTGACGAAGGCTGGGCAGAGCACTCAGGTCCACCGAAGGCACCATATCAGCGCAGCCGCAGTTCTCCTGCTGTGACGCCAGCTGGGCGGAGAGATCAGTCCCGCCGGAGGCACTAGCGCACATCAACGAGCAGTTCTGCTCAAGACATTAGCTCTCCTCAGAGGGAAGTTTTGGCGTGCTAACGCAGGCTGAGGTCAGCATGCAGATTCAGCCCAGAGGCCCTAGCTGGACTTGCCGGGCGGATTAGGCCCAGAGATTATTCATGAGCTATTCACACAGGCTCGGCGGCCCTAAGACTCTGGCTGGACTATGCACGCAGTATAGGCCCGGAGTCCCGGGCTGAATTCAGCGTGCAGTGTGGGTCCATGGTCCCTGGCTGAGCTCGGTGCACAATTCCGCCCCAGAGACTCGGGTGGAGCTCGGCGTGCAGCTTAGGGCCAGAGTCCCTAACCGTGCTTGGCAGACAGATTGGGCCCAGAGTCTCTAGAAGAGCTTTTGGAACAGTCCCGGCTCTAAGACTAGTTGGACATAGTATGCAGTTTCAATCCAGAATTCCTGGCTGAGCTGCTCGGATGTTTCGGGCATGAGGCAATAAGTGACCACAGCAAGCAGTTTGGCCAAACACCCCTTGCTAAGCTTGGTGCGCAGTCCCAGCCTGAAAATTCTGACTGGACCCTGTGTGCATTTTGAGCCCGGAATTCCTAGCTAAGTTCGGAAGACAGTTCAGGACCTGAGATGATCTGAAGATGAAAATGGATTCAATGATAAACACAGAGACAGAAGAAAAACGAGAAAGTGAGACCTCAGAGAAGAAGGCGAGCAACACAGAGGTGAGCTTTTCTAACAGAATCCAAGAGATGGAAGAACAAATCTCAGGTCTAGAAGATACAATCACAGATCTTGAAGCAACCATTAAAGAAAATGAAAAATCTGGAAAACTCCTGACACAAAACATCAGAGAAACTCAGGACACCATGAAAAGAAGAAATCTGAGGATAATAGGCATTGAAGAAAGAGAAGATATCAGACTCCAAGGCCCAGAAACTATTCTCAACAAAATCACAGAAGAAAATTTCCCCAACCTAAAGAAAGAGATACCTATAAACATACAAGAGGCTAACAGAACACCAAATAGAATTGACCAGAAAAGGACAACTGCCCATCACATAATAAAACCCAAAATATACAGAACAAAGAAAAAGTATTAAAAGCTACAAGGGAAAAGGGCCAGATAACATTCAATGGCAAACCTATCAGAATTACACTAGACTTCTCAGCAGAAACCATAAATGCCAGAAGAGCCTGGACAGAGATCCTGAAAACCCTGAAAGACCACAGATGCCAAGACAGACTACTTTACCCAGCAAAACTATCAATAACCATTGATGGAGAAAACAAAATATTCCATGACAAAAACAAATTCAAACAGTACCTATCCACAAACCCAGCTTTACAGAAGGTACTAGAAGGAAAACTACATCCCAAAGGGTCATGCTACAACCAAAAATACTCAGGAAATAGGTAACTATACCATGTCAAAAACACAGCTACACAAACACTCAATTGGAAACAACATCAAAATTAAGACTCTTAACAGTCACTGCTCGTTAATATCTCTCAACATCAATGGTCTCAATTCTCCAAAAAAAAGACACAGACTAACTGAATGGATGCATAAACAGGATCCAACATTCTTCTGCATTCAAGAAACACATCTCACCTATAACGATAGGCATTACCTCAGGGTAAAAGGTTGGACAAAAATATTCCAAGCAAATCGTCACAAGAGGCAAGCAGGCGTAGCCTTTTTAATATTAAACAAGATAGACTTTCAACCAAAATTAATCAAAAGGGATGCAGAAGGAAACTTCATACTCATCAAAGGTAAAGTCAACCAAGATGACATCACAATTCTGAACATCTATGCTCCCAATACAAGGGCACCCACATTTGTAAAAGATCTACTAAAAAAACTTAAACCACACATCGATCACAACCCAATAATAGTGGGAGACTTCAACACCCCACTCTAACTGAAGGATAAGTCATTGAAAAAGAAACTAAGCTGAGAAATAACATCATTAACCAATGCCATGGGTCAAATGGATCTAACAGATATCTATAGAACCTTTCACCCAAACAAGAAAGAATATACCTTCTTCTCTGCACCCCACGGAACCTTCTCCAAAATTGATCATATCGTAGGTCACAAAGCAGGCCTCAACAGATACAAAAGGATTGAAATAATACCTTGTATCCTATCAGATCACCATGCTCTTAGGCTGCAATTCAACAACAACAGAAACAACAAAAAGCCTACACGTACGTGGAAACTCAACAACTCTCTGCTAAATGACACATGGGTCAGGGAAGAAATAAAGAAAGAAATCAAGGAGTTTCTGAAATTCAATGAAAATGAGGGAACAACATACCCAAATTTGTGGGATACATTGAAAGCAGTGCTAAGAGGAAAATTCATAGCACTAAGTGCCTTTAAAAAGAAATTGGAATCATCACACATAAGCAAATTAAAAAAACAGCTGGAAGCCCTAGAAAAAAAAGAAGCAGAAACACCCAAAAGGAGTAGACTTCTGGAAATAATCAAACTCAGGGCTGAAATTAACAAATTAGAAACTAAGAAAACAGTCCAAAGAATCAACAAAACCAAGAGCTGGTTCTTTGAGAAAATCAACAAGATAGACAGACCGTTAGCCAAACTAACTTAAAGGCAGAGACACAGTATTGAAATCAACAAAATCAGAAATGAAAAGGGAGACATAACAACAGACACTGAAGAAATACAAAGAATCATAAGATCCTACTTTGAAGGCATATATGCCACAAAATTTGAAAATCTAAGGGAAATGGACGATTTTCTTGATCAATTTCACTTGCCAAAGTTGAGTGAAGAACAGATAAACAAGGTAAATAGTCTCATTTCCCCTACAGAAATAGAAGCAATCATTGATAGTCTCCCAACCAAAAAAAAAGCCCAGGGCCAGATGGTTTCAGTGCATAATTCTACCAGACCTTCAAAGGCGAGCTAATACTGATACTCGTCAAGCTACTCCAAAACATAGAATTGGATGGAACATTACCAAATTCATTCTATAAGGCCATAGTCACGTTGATACCTAAGCCTCACAAAGACTCAACAAAGAAAGAGAATTTCAGACCAATTTCTCTTATGAACGTCGATGCAAAAATATTAAATAAAATTCTTGCAAAACGAATACAAGAACTCATAAAGGATATCATTCATCATGACCAAGTAGGCTTCATTCCAGGCATGCAGGGATGGTTTTATATACGGAAATCCATCAATGTAATCCACCATATAAACAAACTGAAAATACAAAACCACATGATCATCTCTTTAGATGCAGAGAAAGCATTTGATAAAATCCAACACCCATTCATGTTTAAAGTTTTAGAGAGATCAGGGAGACAAGGCACTTTCCTCAACATAATAAAGGCTATATACAGCAAGCCAATAGCCAAAATCAAAGTAAATGGTGAGATACTCAAGGAAATTCCTCTAAAATCGGGAATAAGGCAAGGCTGCCCACTCTCTCCATATCTCTTCAATATAGTACTCGAAGTTCTAGCCAGAGCAATAAGACAACAAATGGAGATCAAGGGTATCCAAATGGGAAAGGAGGAAGTCAAACTATCTCTGTTTGCAGATGATATGATAGTGTACATAAGTGACCCTCAAAATTCCACCAGAGAACTCCTACAGCTGATAAATACTTTCAGCAATTTGGCTGGATACAAAATTAACTCAAAAAAGTCTGTAGCCTTCCTATACACAAATGACAAGCTTGCAGAGGAAGAAATTAAGAAAGCCATACCCTTCACATTAGCCACAAGTAATATAAAATATCTAGAAGTTACTTTAACTAAGCAAGTGAAGGACTTGTTTGAAAAAAATTTCAAAACTCTTAAAAAGGAGATTGAAGATGACATGAGAAGATGGATGGATCCTCCTTGCTCATGGATAGGGAGAATTAACATAGTAAAAATGACCATCCTACCAAAAGCAATCTACAGAATCAATGCAATCCCTATCAAAATACCTACACAATTTTTTAAAGACATTGAAAGTTCAATTCTGAACTTCATATGGAAAAACAAAAAACCCAGAATAGCAAAAACGATCTTGTACAATAAAAGGTGCTGTGGAGGAATCTCCAAACCTGATTTCAAATTGTACTATAAAGCAATTGTAATTAAAACAGCATGGTACTGGCACAGCAACAGGCTGGTTGATCAGTAGAATCGAATTGAAGAGCCAGATATGAATCCACACACATATGGTCACTTGATTTTTGACAAAGAAGCCAAATCCATTCAATGGAAAAAGGATAGCATCTTCAACAAATGGTGCTGGTCTAACTGGATGTCTATGTGTAAAAAAATGCAACTGGACCCATATTTGTCACCTTGCACAAAACTCAAATCCAAGTGGATTAAAGACCTCTACATAAAACCAGAGACACTAAGTCAGTTAGAAGAAAAAGTGGGGAAGAGCCTGGAACATATTGGCACAGGAGACAACTTCCTGAACAGAACACCAACAGCCCAGGCCTTAATGTCAACAATTAATAAATGGGACCTCATGAGGCTGAGAAGCTTCTGTAAGGCTAGAGACACTGTCAAGGGAACAAAGCGACAGCCTACTGACTGGGAAAAGATCTTCACCAACCCTACATCTGACAAAGGTCTAATATCCAAAATATATAAAGAACTCAAGAAATTAAACCCACCAAACCAAATAACCCAATTGAGAAATGGGGCTTGGGACTAAACAGAGAATTCTCAACAGAATAATATCAAATGGCTGAGAAACACTTAAAGAAATGCTCAACCTCCTTAGTCATCAGGGAAATGCAAATCAAAACAACTCTGAGATTCCATCTTACACCCATCAGAATGGCTAAGATCAAAAACTCAAGCGACACCACATGCTGGAGAGGATTTGGGGAGAGAGGAATACTCCTTCATTGCTGGTGGGAATGCAAACTAGTACAACCACTTTGGAAATCTATCTGGTGCTATCTCAGAAAACTGGGAATAAGGCTTCCGCAAGACCCAGCTATTCCACTCCTTGGAATATACCCAGAAAATGCACCAGCACACAACAAGAAAATTTGCTCAACCATGTTCATAGCAGCCTTATTCATAATAGCCAGATCATGGAAACAGCCTAAATGTCCCTCAGTAGAAGAATGGATAAAGAAACTGTGGTACATATACACTATGGAATACTACTCAGCTATTAAAAACAAGGAATTCCCGAAATTTGTGGACAAATGGATTGAGCTAGAGATGATCATAATGAGTGAGTTAACCCAGAAGCAGAAAGACTCAAATGGTATATACTCACTTATATCTGCATAGTAGCCCAAGGGTCATGTCCCACGAAAGCCTTCCCTTACCAGGAAACTGTGACCGAGGGGAGGTCATCCTATTGGGACTCTAAATGAGAGAATCATGTGAAAATAGCAATGTAGAAGGATCCAGTTGGTCCTAGAAACCTACAAGTAGAACATTATGATAGGCAGATTTGGGTCATAGGGTCCCGCTCAAAGTAAGTCACTAGCCAAGGACAATACAGGCGGTAAAATTTAAACCCCTACCCTGATCTAGCCCATGGACAGGACACTCTCCCCATTGAGTGGAATGAGGGATTTGACTTTCTCATGTACTCTGGTGCCTCACATTTGACTATGTCCCCTGGCGGAGGAGACCTAGTGGCACTCAGAGGAAGGACAGCAGGTTACTGAGAAGAGACTTGATACCCTATGAGCATATACAGAGGGAGGTAATCCCTCTGAGGAACAATCATAGGGGAGGGGAATAAGGGGAAAATGGGAGGGTGGGGAGAATGGGAGGATACAAGGGATGGGATAACCATAGAGATGTAACAAGAATAAATTAATTAAAATAAATAAATAAATAAGAGTTTAGGATCAAGACAGTCTGGTAGGAGAATGCCTAATTGGTATATTAAAATGTGGATACAAAGAACTTTCTTTCATTCCAAAAAGAATGGCTGAGCCACTCCAACAACTTTAATCAAGAGAGTAATGGTAGCACTGTTATAAAGAGGATCTTCCTCTTCACTGAAGATGAGAATGGTGCAAAATATCACATTTTATATCTCTGTGGGAGAGTGGGACCTTAATGGGTGGGATTGTTTGTGTTCAAATAGGATAATAATGATACAAAGATACAGGTTAGAAAACCTCCTGTTCTCATGGACTGGACATTCTCCACAGTTATGTGGAGAGTGGGGACTGACTCTGACATGAATTCTGGTGCCCCATTTTTTCACCACCTCCCCTTGGTGGGGAGGCCTGGTGGCACTCAAAGAAAGAATAAGCAGACTACCAAGATGAGACATGATAGCCTATGACCATATAGTGGGGGAGGAGGTCCCCCTCAGTTCTTGATGTAGGGGAGGGGAATAGGGTGAAAGTGGGAGGGAAGGGAGGAACAGGAGGATACAATTGATGGGATAACAATTGAGTTATAATCTGTATAAATTAATTAAGTAAAAAAAGAAACAAAATAAAGAAAGAAAACCTCATGGTCTCAAGATTTCCATAGTGCTGAATTCTAGGAAAAGAGTATACCTCCCTATAAACTGGAGAGTGCATGTCTGGACCCATATTAATTTAGTATATAATGTTATAGTAAAATTGAAATATGATAAAAAAAAAATAGGCTACAAAACTTATATCAGTATTTTCAGTTAACTGTGAGAATCTCTGATTTCTATCTATCAGAGAATTTATGTCAGTGGTGAGCTGTTCATCATCACTGGAAGCAGTTATGGCTGCTCTTGGGACCCTGAGAACTCTTCATTTTTATTCTAAGGAAGAGCCTGTTCCTCCCTTGCTCTGGCTGGCTGATAAAAATGTGACTGTTTCCTCTTGTTCCAGTTCATTTCTTGATTCTATCATTGTGGTATCACAAATCCCAGTTCTTCATCAGAACCTAGGTAATTCTTAGCCTCCAGAAACATAAGCTAAATGAATATATTTTATTAGAAACTATCCAATCTCATGGAACTAGAAAAAATCATCCTGAGGTAACCCAGATCCCCCAAAAAAGACAAATATGGTATGCACTTGTTTATATGTAATAAGTAATGATGACAAATCTACACTTCATACAACCATAGACATTAGTTATAGAGCAGGGGACTGGAAGGGTAGGTACAGAGATATCTCTGTAAACAAATAAGGGAAGGAGGATAGAATCTTATACATGGGGCCAGGGTACTAGACCAGAAGGATCAAATTGGAAAGGAGAGGAAAGAGGGGGATAAGAGAGGAAATACAGGGAAAGACAACTAAAATTAATGGCCTCTTGAAAGGTCATACTGAATCTTGATATGATAGATGTTTCCTAAAATATATTAAGATATGAAAGCTTTTTAAATGAATCACCAAATTATGGGGGAAACAGAGCCCTAACTGGACATTTTTTTTGTCACCAAATGGAGCTTCCAATACTGGCATTGGGCAGTTGTAATTCAGTTGTTAGATAAAGCAGTCTCATGGAAACATCCAAACAACCCAAACTGTTGTCAAAACTATATATGTCTTTCTACAAACTGAAATCAAGGTTCTATTGCTGAAGACAACACCCATAAAGCTCATGGAAGCTAGATAAGTTAAGCCTATGCCTATATAGAGCCTTCATCCTTACACACTAATGTTTTTGGTACAGAAATGTTCTCTGCATGCTACCAAATGAGAAATATAAACACAATACTTTAATCTACATACTAGTGCAATGGTGGGACAATCCTTGTGAGAGTAACTAACAAATATCTTATTTGACTTAGTGCATACTCCCAGAGATTAAACCCATACCAAGCATTGTCTTGGTGACCAAAAACCAGAGACTAGATATTCCAGGGACCTAAAGTAACACCCAATATTCCTGTCCTTGAAAAAGGTAATGAAATTACTCCTAATGACATACTCAGAGATCGATGCCTTACCAAGCCATCATCCTCTCATCCTACACCAGATGAGAACGAAAGCGGAGACCCATACCTAGGCAATATGCAGAGAGTGAGAAACACTGGGACAATTAAGCCTAAAAGTGATGTCTCCATCACTTTCCCTCCCCTCAGGGAACACTTCAAAAGAGGGTGTGGAAAGAGTGTAATAGCCAAAAGGGATAAAGGACTCTCAGGAAACAGTGCTTTGTAAATCAACGGATTGCTGATTGATCCACGTATAATATCACAGAAAATGAGGCAACATGTATAGGGCATGCATAGGTCTGCACCAGATGGAGTCCTAGAGCTGAAAGAAAGGACACATGGCCCCATCCTTGATCTGTAAGCTATCTCTAATTGACAATCACTTAAGAGTGAAAATTCAGTCTTTTCCAATGAAGTCTATTGGAAAAACAAACTATTTGTCAGTGTAAGCTGAGGCTGCATACCCAGCAGTAGATGCCCAACAGAAAATGAACTTAAGGTCATCTTTGGAGACTACTTGTCATGTCATAATGTTATCTCCTAAATGTTTTTTTCATAAATATTATGGCCTCCAGCTTAGTGGTTTTATGGAATTCCTGAGTGTGTAAAAATGTTAGGACTCTACATCTATATCTTCCTTTTGCCTTTTCTTGACCTCTTTTTCTTCTGGTTGTTTTATCTTATTCAGATGTGTTAGTTTTTTGTTTTATTTTACATTTTATTTCCATTATTATTATCCCTTAGAATCTTATTTGTTTTCTAACAAGACACAAAAATGGTACAGATCCAGATGAGGAGGGAGGTAGGGAAAAATGGGGAGGAATGAAAGGAGAAGAAAACTTAATCTGGATACATAATGTGAGAAAAAAATTTCTTTTCAAAAAGTGGGGAAAGGCTTATACTATTCAACAAAATTTTTCAACTTCAGATATTCTTTGTAGTAGTAGTAGAAAACAGATGAGCAGTCTTTCATTAACATCTTTTGTATATGCCATTGTCATTATAGACACACTATACTGTAGAAAAAAATGGCACTGTCTGACTAAACTGGTATGCATAGTGTTCTGGTACCATATCCCACCTTAAAAGTCATTTTCAGTCATCACTGTTCAAACAAAATGCAGACCCAGTGAAATGACTTTGCCTGTTTTAGACATCAATACGACAGCATAGCTTGGGTAATATTCTCACTCAGGAATTCCATAAACACATTAAGCTGGAAGCCAACATTCTGTTACTGGTAGTAATTTAGTCAACACATCCAGAGACCTATACTTTTTTTAAATCTCTATTTCTTCAATTTGAAATTGTTCTCTTTTTGGAAACCTTCACTTTTAATCTGTCTTTTTCCATAAAGTATATTTTGATCATGTTTTTCTTCTTTCAGATCTTCCCCAGTCCCTTATCCATTCAACTTTATAGTCTCCTCTTTTCTTTCTCTTTCAAAAGACAACCAAAAATCAAAACAAACAAACAAACAAACAAAAAACAATGAAACAAAAATACTTCCAAAACAAAAAGAAAAAAATCCAATCAAAATTTCTTCCAAGAAAAACAAAAATAAAAGAATATGGAGTTTATATTGTGTTAGCCAGCCACTTCTGTGCATGGGTCTCCTATTCAACAGTGGCATAAATGTTATAGAAATAAGCAACCACTTCTTGATTGAATTCAATGTTCATGCTATGACATGGAATTCATACTTGGCACTGCTAAAGTAGATAAGAATCTGAGTAGATGGATTATAAGTCTAAGGAAACACCTACTATTTTTATTCTATTTAAGGAACATAGGAATAAAATGGCTCCTCATGACCAGTTGCTATGTCCATAGGTCAATACATAACTAAAGCCCATCAGAGAAGCTGTTGCTTGCTGTAGATGGGACTCAACAGAGAGACCCACAACCAGAGACTGTTCAGAGAGCAAGAGACTTTGGAGTACTCGGTTATAAAGGGGATTTATTTATCAAACACCTCTCTTCAAGCTTAGCGACCTATATAGAAGATGAGACAGAAAGATTGTAAGAGCCAGAGGTGGTGGATAACATCAAGAAAATAGTGTCTTCCAGACACAACAGGAATAATGCACACAGGAACTTATGAAGACTGTGGCTGCACATCAGTAAGAGATTAATAAAGTTCCAGAAAATTTGAGTCAGTGTCTCACCCCTAACCAACAAGCTATTTGCAGTCAATACCTGATGTCAAAAGGAAAACCAGTTCTCTCCAATATCATTCTCTTTGTTCAGGCAATATCACTAGTGAAGGTGAAAATAGTCACAAATTAGGATCCTTTAAAAGGAGATTTCAAGAAGAGGGAGATTTCACAATGAAGTTAGAAGCCAAGTCTAAAATGGAGCAGGCTGGCATTCAATTATAATGATTTCCTGTTGTCCTGTTACTGTTGTTTGACTATAAGGTCAGGAAAGCTCAATAATTTAACATGATGTTGTATATAATGATGTGTTCTATGAAACTAAATAAAATTTAAGCATGTTATACGAATGATGAATTTGCTCACCTGGGGCATAGCAAAGCATCAGGCAAATTACATTCTCAAACACAAGTTAAGTATTTTTGACTCATATAATATTGACTTCCTTTACAGTAGCCAAAAACTTGAATAGTAAGAAATATATCTACTCAATTACTTTCTACATAATCTATTACTTAATAAAACCAATTTACTTCTTAATTTGATGTATATTAACTTACATCTTGCAGAGTCAAGATGTTTCACATCATCCTTGACAACTTTTACCTCATACAATGCATCTCAGGTGCACAGCTGTATCCTTATATTGAGATTTCTGCTTGAAGAAAGTCACTCCCTCTGTAGGTGGACAGCTGGTATTCTACTAATCATATCTTCAGTAGCATGTAAAATTTTAGCTACAGACATCATTTTAATGGCAATGCCCTAGACGTATCACACATTACTCCACAGTATCAGAAATCACCACTTTGGCTTTGTGTTTCTGCTATAAGTTGTATCCTTTAAAAGGCTGAACTAGCTCATCAGAAGCAAAGGAATAGTGACAAATAGATGTCAAATTTTGTTAACAAAGTTATAATTTACCACAATGAAACATAGAAAATAGAAATTCATCCTTAGGGAATTGAATATTTATTTAAGTCTATAATCTTAATGCCAAAATATATTATAGCACTTAAAAAGAAAGGAAAGGTTATGATTCATTTAGAAAATGCACTAGATTTCTACAATGTAATTTCAAATAATATCAAGCCATTGGGGTTCACAGTAAGTCTAATAAAATTGGTCATAGAGGAAAAAAGGTGGAGGTGGGGCTATGATGGAAAAATAGCTCAGTGGCTAAGCAGATAGAGCAGAGATTGATGTACTGTCCAGTCAATACCTTGCCCAACCCAAGACCCACCCATGGAAGAGACCCAACTCCTGACACTAGGAAATATACTGTTATTCTTGTGGATAGGAGCCTATCCAAGTTGTCCTCTGAAAAGTTCCAGCCAGCAGTGGTTCGAAAAAGATGCTAAGACTCACAGCCAAACATTGGGTAAAGCATAGGGAGTCTAGTAGAAAAGTGGGGGAAGGTAAAAGAACGTAAAGTTGACAAGCACTCCATAAAAACACCAACAGAGCCAACTAACCAGGACTCAGAAGGGCCTGTGGAGTCTGAAACACCAACCAAAGACTAAGAATGGACTGAACCTAGGTCTTCTGCATAGATGTAGCAGATGGGCATTTCAGGCTTCATGTGGGTCCACTAGTAAGGGTAGTCGGTACTATTTCTGACATGGACTCTGATGCCTGATTTTTGATCACTTCTCCTTGGCAGGAATGTCTAGCCAGGACACAGAAAAAGAGGATGAAGTCAATCCTGAGATGACCTGATGAGCTAGGGTAGATGGGTGGGAGGTTCTCCTTTTCTGAGGATTAGGGGAGGGAGGAGGGGTAAAGAAGGGTGGGATTGGAAGGAGAAAATGGGGGGGGCTATGACTGGGATGTAAAGTGAATAAATAAGTTAACTCTTAAAAAGAAAAGAAAAGAACCCTAATACACAATAGTTTTGTACAACAACAACAACAAAGAAAGCAGAAGAATGTCTGTGGTTATACTGAAAAAAACAAAAACAAAAACTTGCTGCTATTTAAGATAATCCTAGTTTGGGTTACATAGTAGATCCCAACAACCTGCAAATCTAGTTCCAGGAGATCTGAGCTTGAAGTCTCAGTTGGGTCAGGCATACACATGGGACACACACACCCCACACAGGCTCACACCTATATCTGTAAGTACAAATAATAACTAAAATTTCAAACAGAGAGAAACATTGAAAACAGATAAAAAAATAAACAAAACAGAGAAGAAAGTACTGAAAAGAGAGAAACAAAAACATAAGGAGTAGACAAGGATGGAAAAAGAGGAATAATGTAAAATAGGATATAAAAAAGAAAAATGAAGAAGCCAGGGAGGAGGTGTAATGAGTAAACGTATTTGCTACTGAATCATGCAAAAATGAAAAGCTAAATTTGGTCCCCAGAAACCACATAAACATGGAAGTAGAAAACAAATTTCTATGTATATGAATGTATATATTTCTGGACAAACACACTGGAAGGAATATCTTACTGTTAAAGTCCTGGTGCTCAGGCAAGAAGACCTGTGTTTCATTTCTAGAAACCATGTATATAAAAAAAAGCCAAGTATGATGCATGATGCACTCCTCTAATGCCAGCCCTGGGAAGCTGGAGAAAGATAGAGTCTGGAGCACTTTGGCCAGCCTGCCGGGTGGGACCCAGGTTGATCCAAACTGTTCCAAATAACAACACTGAAGGTTGCCTACTCCACATAAGTAGACAGAAGCATGTTCAAGAGCACACACATGAACCCAAACAAATATGCATACAAAGATAGGTTATATAAAGACATAGGTAGAGACAGATATGTAGACCTGATACATGCTAATTAATTTTCTAACCACTAACTACCTTGCTAGATTATGTAGCAGGCGTTAAGTATCTGCAAGGATGGAAAAAATACATCTGAAATATAAAAAAAATCAGGATTCTTTTTTAAATGTAGAAAATAAATTTAAAAATTCACAAATCCTGGGAGAATTTGAGTGTAGTGTGTATTGAAGTCTTACTGGAGTTCTGAAGCACGAGGAAAAGAAAAGACAGAGGAGAACACTTCACCATCATGCACATTTTTACAGTATTGTGTTGGCTTCTTTAGGAAGAATGATGACATAAGAACAGGAAGGCTGCTATTAAATGTGAGTACACTTTGTCTACATCTACCACGGCAACACAGCGTCTCTTTGTTGCCAAAGTGTTGTCTGCAAAGGTTCTACTTTTATTCTATAGCTGAATATTCTGGAATTAATTCTATTTCTCTCAAACTGATCATGTCTGTGTGGTTTGAGATCACCAAAGTACTTATAAATGTTTGAAAATGGAATTGAAATTTAATTTTCAGCATTACCTTACATCCTTTACCCTAGATGGTGAATCTGGGATACTTTCAAAGCAGTTGAGTTCTCTTAGGCAATGCAATGTAGTAGTTTCTCAGTGAAAGAAGTGTCTGGTTTTATCATTTTCATCATTTTAATCTAGTCTGCACAGGCCACTAAGGAAGAAATTGAAAGACTGTGTCCTAACTAAACACTAAAATGCATCTATATCCAAGGTTTATTCTATATAATTTGGGTAAAACTAACAAAGGTATCTTGGGTATAAATCTAAGGGTGAAAAACACCCATAGATATATGCCCAAATAAGCTGGTCCAGACATGAATCTAAGCTAGAAAACATTGCACATTTTAAATAATTAATGAGATCATTATACTTTGACATTAGCACAGAGAGAGAGAGAGAGAGAGAGAGAGAGAGAGAGAGAGAGAGAGAGAGCAGACACTCTGATGACAGCACAGTGGAGAGAATGCGTCTCTTGGGGTTTCTTAGTGGCATGGCCTACATTGTCAATTTTGTCACCTAAATCTTTTAATTTTCAACTCAGATGGCCAAAGTGAAGTAATTACAGACTTTCCATTATATAAAGCAGGAAGCTTTCTGCCTTCTCTGCTGAATTCATTGTATTCTATTCCCTCCCTCCCTCTCTCTCTCTCTCTCTCTCTCTCTCTCTCTCTCTCTCTCTCTCTC
>OU015749.1:78080823-78091857 GCA_907169655.1 Acomys percivali
GAGAGAGAGAGAGAGAGAGAGAGAGAGAGAGAGAGAGAGAGAGAGAGGGATATAGGCTAGTTTAAGTAAAAGCTATATACTATACTGTACCCCTCTCTAGATTCATAGATTAAAATTCAAATTACTAATGAAGCAAACAAAGCATGGCAATGGAACCCTGCTCTGAAAGAAATTCTGCCATTACAAGAAGAAACATCAGAGTCTCTCTCTCTCTCTCTCTCTCTCTCTCTCTCTCTCTCTCTCTCTCTTTCTCTTTCTCTCCCTCTCTCCCTCCCTCCCTCCCTCCTTCCCTCTCCCCTGTATGATTATCTCTCTAATTCTCTATCTCCTTTTTCCCTTCCATTGCTCTCTCTTTTTCTCTCCACTTTCCTTCTCCATTGTCTCCATTTTCCCCCATCCTCTGAAGCTAAGCAGAAAGCCTTTGCCAGAGTGAAGTTGTGATCCAGAGCCTTGGTCTTAGAATCACTGTCACCAGAACTGTGAAAAATGCCTGTCTCCTTTTCGAGCCACCTTATCTGTAGTGTTTTGTTTTAGCACCTGAACATAGAATTCATGTCAGGCACAAGCTCCTCTTGGTCTGCAGCAGCTTTCTAGAGGGCAGTTCTGGATAGCATCCTGATCTCATGCTTGTGCTGCCCAACACTGCATCCATTAGCCAAACACAGCACTACAATAAATATTAACATGGATTGGAAATAGTTGATTTAATGTGTGTCTTGATCCATTCTTTGGTTGAGGTATATCTAGGTTGTTTTCAGATTCTGGCTATTATGAATAAAACTGCTATGAAAAGAGTTGAACAAATGTCCCTTTTGTATGGTAGAGCATCTTTTAGGTGTATACCCAGGAGTGTTATAGCTGGATCTTGAGGTATAGCTATTCCAAATTTTCTGAGAAAGCAGGAGATTGGTTTCCAAAGTCATTGTCCAAGTTTGCACTCTCACCAACAATGAAGGAGTGTTTCTCTCTCTCCACATTCTTGCCAGAATGTACTATCACTTGAGTTTTTTATTTTAGCCATTTTGACAGGTATAAGATGGAATCTCATAGTCGTTTTTATTTGCATTTCCCTGATGACTGAGGACATTGAGAATTTCTCATGTAGGCATCTCTGTGACAAGCTGGATACCTAAGTCAGGGTAGGCTTCTTGGAGGATGAGGGGGACTCTAGCTGAGATTCCTAGTACCAGGGGTCATGGAGACTGAAGAGGACACCCTCTAACTAGACAGAGGACTCTTAATGGAGAGAGAGGAACATCAACCCGCCCACAAAATATTTAACCCAAAATTTACCCTGCCTACAAGATGTGCAGGGATAAAGACAGAGCAGAGACTGAAGGAATGTCCAAATGATGCCTGGCCCATCCTGAGATCCATGCACTGGGAGAAAGCCAACCCCTGACACTATTAATGATGCTCTTCTATGATTACAGATGGAATCGTAGCATAGCTGTCCTCTGAGAAGCCACATCCAGCAGTGTATCCAAACAAATGTGAAGACTCACAGCAAAACATAAAGCAAAATGGAAGGAGTCTTGTGGAAAAATTGAGATATAGATAGAAGGATCTGGAGGTGACAGGGGTGACAGGACTTTTATTAAGCCTGGAAGTTCTCAACATTTAGAAACTGGACCACAAATGGTATTCCTACCTTGTCTAACCATTTTTCCCAAATTTGTTTTTGCCCCCTACATAGGTATAATTCATCTCAAATCAGCTGGAAGAAACCCTAAGAAAACAACACCCCATTTCCCTTAAGGGGGTTGGGTAGGTTTTTGGATACTTTCTTGGGCCTTAGGTGTTTATTTTTGCTGGGAGTGGCTTATAAATTACTATTGGTCTTATTTAGAGAGAAAATGAGGTTGGACTGAGGGACCTCTCTCTTTTCCTTTATCATTCTTTCTTGTGTTTGGAGATGGGAGCTGAAAAGAGAGAATGGAGAATGTGGAGGTGCATGAGGAAGATATGACAAAAAGTGGATTGTTGAGTCAACCCCACAACTTAAGGCCTCAACTGTGCACACAAGGTTATTTTTAATTCATTGGTATAAAAATTTATATATTGATGCAAAATAAGTTTAATTTCAATACATTGGTTTAGAATTCAAATTTAAGATTATTCTTCACACATATTATATATATTTCTATTCTAATATAAGGTATTGTACCCATACCACTCAAGTAGAATACAAGGTTTACCTCCCATACTTTGGAGATGCTACTGCAGGCTGTTTAGGATAAGTAAGTTAGACAAGTTAATAGTCAATTGATCAAATTGTGGTCATTACAATTACAAATCTATTTATAGCACAAGAAAATACATCCTAGATGTAACAGATAGGTATGATTCCATAGGCAGACAAGATAAAATAGTTAAGGTCTTCAAAAACCTCAGAATCCTACAGAATATGGCATTTAAAGATGTTTATATTGTTTTATTCTTTGACAAAAAGACAGGCTAACTCCTGGCAATACCCAGCCTACCTCAAAGTCAATGATGAGCATCAATGAATCTACTTACGGAGATGGTGCCAACTATGACAAACCTTCCACTGGGCAAACTGTCCTCATTTCAACCACTGACCGAACTCTTCCTAAAACTTGGCAAGCTTGGATGCAGGCAGAGTTGATAGCCAAACTCTGCCAAGACAGAGTAAGAAAGTCCTCAATAGTTCCTGCCTGACAAAAATGTCTGTCAGCTTTACTGGGCCAAAAGGCTGAATATGATGCTTCAAAATTTTAGAGATCTATGAGTGACTGTTCTGGCAGCAAACTGTTGCTGTCATTTTTCAGAATTAAATTTGGAAGCTACTAACCCACACTTCCTATTTACTCAGGTAATTAATTTTATTCCTTCTCAAGTTTCTGATGGAGTTGAAAACCAAATAGTTGAGTCTCACAATTAAGCCTAGTTGTTGAGAGGCTAAGATGTATTTAAGTCTAGATAGATGTTTTAAGTTGATAGAGATGAGATATGATAGATTTGAGTTACATTCAGAATTTTAGACTCAATGAGATAGGAAAATGTTTTCTTCAAGGTTGCCAGATACAACCAGCCAAAACACTATGAATGTAACATGAATGTAATTCCTAAATGTTCTGTGGTTCTTTTTTATGTGTGTAGTTTATTTTATATAGGTGTCATAATATAAATGTATATATGAAAAGTAAAAAACTTAATTTAAAAGAATAATAAGAACAGAACCAACTAAGCAGGGTCCATAACGGCTTGTAAGGACTGAAGAAGTAACCCAGGACCATGCAGAGACTGGATCTAGGTTCCCCAAATGGATGTAGTAGATGGGCAGCTCAGGCCCTAATAAGGAGAGTGGGGGCTGTCTCTGACATGTACTCGGTTGATTTTGGGTCACTTTCACCTGGAGGTGCTGTCTTATCAAGTCACAACAGAATAGGATATGCTCAGTCCTTATGCAACTTGATCAGTTGGGGTGGTAGTGGGGAAGCCCTTTTCTGAAGAATAATGGAGGGAGGATGGTGAAGAGGAAGGGAGGGTGGGACCAGGAGGAGAGGAGGGAGGGGACTATGATTGGGATGTAAAGTGAATAAATAAAACTAATTTTAAAAAATCAATAAAAAATAAAAAAACAACAACAAACAAATATCTGTCTTGAAAAGAGTCTGAATTATATCTTCATCTAGGTATTATGGACCAAGCTTGTAATTTCAGTGCTGGAGAGACAGAGACTAGTGGATTTCCCTAGCTAGTCAGCCTAGACTACTAAGTCCCAGGCCAGTGGAAGACTATATCAAAAATCAAGATGAATGGAACCTGAGGTATGACTTCACACACACACACACACACACACACACACACACACACACACACACACACATTTTATCCACCCTCTTTCACTTACAAGAACTCTTCAAATTTAAATTTTAACTGAAAAAAAAAAAAAAAAAAAAAAAAAAAAAAAAGGATAATCCATCGGAAGCCTATTAAGACTATAGGTAACTTGTCTGCATAACCTTACTCAGTCACAGATTCTGACGATCAGGTTGTAGCCATTTTTTAGGGTTATTATTCTACTTCAAAATTAGCTTCTTGATTGTGGTCACATATGGCCAGCTGCCTCAACTTTGCTGTTCCCAGGCCTTTTCTGGCACTATGAGTGATCTCTGAGCTGCAGGCCAAGCTAAGTGCTTCCCTCATTACCTTGCTTCTTGTCACATATCTGGCTACAGAGTTAATATAAGCATCAGTGAGGATAAGACTTACAAATTACACATTTGTGTAGTTAAAAAATTGACTGTATTTCACTGACTGGAGATTATAATTTTATCTGTTGACTAGAATAACATATTTCTAAGTAGTCTTTTTTCATATAGATGTTCAATGGGCAGGAAATAGAAAATGGTGATTGCTAAACTGTAAATTGCTTATGTGCACTTTTAAAATATGTATTCTTGTCAGAAGTATATATTAAAAATTTGAAATGAGTACAAGTAAGAATAGGTGCTCCATTTGTGAAATATTTTTCAGGGAACCCTATTTGACTTGTGATGCTGTCATGATATTCTTGTGAGAAGTTTATATAAATTGTCTTTTTTTAGAAAATTAAATTTGTACTCCTTGGGAAAAATGTTTCTCAGTAAGCTTATGGCTTTTACAATATCTAAAAACCTGTTCCCACAAAGGGATGCAAACACTAGGTTTTATAAATGTTGACATAATATCTGAACAAACTCACATCCACTAATGTTTTTGTCTACAACATGGAGTACTTGGTTACTTTAATTGGCTCACATGAAGGCTGCATTTTGTTATTGGGTCTTGATTCACTTTTGTTTTATTTAGTTTGTTGTGTTTTAAAATCAAAGAAAACACTTTCTTTATAAATACAGAGTAGTTGAGAAAACTAAAATAAATGCCTCACCTGTGACCACATGACTTTCTTTAAAATACTGTGAAATACTGAAAGCCCATGACAACATTCTCCAAGCATAGATGTGAGATATCATGTAAGAACTGTCAAGGCCACAGATTGTTCAGGTTCAAGTCTGACATTTGTGTCTATCATGTACAGTGTTCAAAGTTAAAATGGGGTTTATTTAGAGGTAAATAACTACTCAAAGCAAAATATTGACATTCAGCTGGATAGATCAGAAATGGACTTCTTGGAGTGAAGTTGGATTGGCAGAAAACAGAGCCAAGGGGAAACACTGAACTGAATGTACTTGGTGAATTTGTTCCACTTGTAGATGCCTTAGTCACTCTAATGTGTGAAACAAGAAAACTGACAGTAATGCCTACTACTAGATATTTGGAATAGGGGCTGTAGCACAAAGGTGCCTCTTACTTCAGTAACCATGAACAAAGCAAATCTGCACCTTCAGGAGAAAACCTGGCCAAAGTGACTCTGAATGGCCTGTCTTTCACCACTGCATTGGTGGGATGAATGAAGGAAAAATATTTTGAAATTTTATATATAAGAAAAAGTATATGGAAGAAGAAGTAAAGAGAGGGGAAATGTTATAGCTTGTGTATCATAGAATTTCTTTAATATTGTAGACTCTGCTATGATCTCAGAAAACATTAGCCAAATCAAGTTTTATGCCCCCATTATAAATGAAGAGTTAGAGGTTAGTTGTTTAGCCTGCGGTAACATAAAATCCTCCAAAAGATCTTGTACTGGGTGTTTAGAAAATGCATAATCACCCCCTTTCAAACATCACAGTAATAAAAAAGGTTGTGTTCATCAACATATGTTACCTAAGAGCCCAACATTATCATAAATTATTTGTGTCACAAGAAAGAAAGCAAACCAATAGGTTTAATGGTATCTTTGCAGCTGATTTTCAAGAGTGCAGTTTCACAACACCGATGTAATAAACAAAATACCAAACATATACCAGCTGTTCACGCAGCGTAAACGCTATTATTTTAAAGGTGAATAAGCACAGAGTCCAACCTGGAAGATCATTTGTTTAAATAAAAATGGCAAATATGAATAAGTCATTAGATCACATTTCCAAATATTGCCTTAGAGTTCTAATAATGATTAATTGACTGTGCCTACAGTTAAGGATAAATGATTTCATAGAAAACATGCTTTAGAGAAAAGTTAAAAAGTTCTCTAGAGAAAGAGAACCAATACCAACACCAGCAACACACACACACACACACACATCAGCTTATTTTGAAATAGCAATAATACGTGAATCACACCTGAGAATTGAGACCTCATTTGTTTCTTGGCTCTTGAGGCTGTATAGCTCACCATTTGGAGCATTCTCTCACTAGCTGTCTCGCATTGCAAAGGCTGAGCACTTGGTAATTATTCCCTACATAGGGTTGGCTGCCTTAGTAATCTCTGTTGTCAAAACCCGAAAGATTCCTGGAGAGTCACCAGTCCTCAGTTAGTGATGGAAACCTGAAAATACTGGTTCTGGCATCAGCAAGGGAATCCTCAACATTTTCATCACCACCGCCACCATCATTATCATCATCACCGTCATCACCATCAGCCACAGGATAAATTAGCTTAGCCTGTGAGTAAAGATCAAAGATCAGCAAGTGAAGGAGCTTTTCCTATGTGCCCTTTTCATCTACTTCCAGAAGGTGCTACCCACATGTGGTGTGGGTCTTTTCACAGCAGTTAAGGAACTTAAATTCTTCAATTGAGCTCCCTTTTCAGGGGATTTCAGTTTATGTCACAACAAGAGTTAAACAAATCATCAACAACGTTCAGAAACACTCCCACTTCTGATTAACCTCTAAGACAATGTGACTTTCTCACTCATCTAGTAATCGCTTAGGACCTGAAACGAAACCATTCAATTCTAATTAATC
This sequence comes from Acomys percivali, assembly GCA_907169655.1. NCBI lineage: Eukaryota > Metazoa > Chordata > Mammalia > Rodentia > Muridae > Acomys > Acomys percivali. The sequence continues at coordinate 78,087,637 of OU015749.1, forward strand.
CAATCCCTGAATCAACTCTGCATCATTCACTACCCAAGCCTTGGCCACACAAGCTTTTGCTTAGGCTAGGTTAAATGAATCCCAAAGGTATGTGAAGGAGAGATTGACAGAGCTGCCAGGAAATATGGGCCATCATCATTTAGAAAAAACAAAACATTTTTATTGATTCTTTGTGAATTCTACAAGTACCCTGATCCCACTTATCTCCTCATCTTTCCACATCGACTCTATGTTCTTGCAACCTCCCTCAACATAGATAATTGATAGGCAGACAGACAGGTGATGATAGATAGATAGATAGAATGAAAACAAAAAGAAAAACATTTAAAAATTAAAATAAAACATTTCTGTGGAAGCTGTGGTGTGTCACACAGTATACACTTTTGCCAAACAGTTTTACTTGCAAATGTTCATTGCAAGGAGTCATTGGTCTGGCTTGGGGCCTTTGGCTTCTGATACACTATCAATACTGGATCTTCTCGTGACTCCTTTCAGATGTCCCTGTTATGGCCCATGTCATGGATTTTCTGTAGCTTTGCTTCTGCAGGACCAGTCCCTACATGTGCTCCAGCAGTTCATAGATGGGGTAGATATTAGGGTGAGCCAACTCAAAGCCCTGGATATTGGCCTGGCTGGTGGCTGTGTTGTTCAGCCTCTCAGCTCTCCTGCTTATAGCAGCCACTAAGAGGAGGAACTGTCTCTCATACCATCTAGGGCAGCTCCCTAGCTCTGCTCCACCTAGGAGCTGGGCCAGCTATCCTGCTCTCACATCCGCAGTCTAGGCTCTCTCATGCCCATGTCAACAGGACAAGAGCAAGACAGGGTACCCCAAAGGATGCATGCAGCCATCTCCAGCTTCCTGGGTATAGAGCAATGACTGGAAGCTTAAATGTCACACAAGTCTAGGAGAACACATTCTTTTCACTTACACCTTGGAATAGCCAAGGGGTACAAGCCATACCGAATGACAAAGTCCCCCAGAATTGTATTAGGATGTTTGCTTACATTGCTGTGGATATTTTTTCTACAGACCACCATTAACTGTAGTTACTTCTCTCCTACCCTTGTCTTTGTTTCCCTTCTAATTATGTTTCCTTTCTCTGTTTTTCCTTTGTTGCTTCAATAATAGTCACTAGTTTTATTATGTTTATCTTCTTTTATATAAAGAGATAGTACTGAAAGTCAAATTGAATGTTTTAGAAGTAAGAAGCTCAGTAAGAGAGGAATAATAATGAACATCTGCAGTGCCAGCAATTGGGTGATAGACCTAGGAGGACTGGCAAAATTTGAGGCCACATATGTATACATAAAAAGTTCCAAGACATCCAAAGCTAATAGTGAGGATTTGTCTCAGAAAGGAGATTTTTAAAAATTAAATATATAAATAATTACAAAATTAAACAAGACAAATAAAGAACTCAATGGAAAGCCTCGGTTATAGAATGAATCAAGTGGAAAAAACAATATCAGGACTTATAGATGAAACATGAAAATTAAAGTACTTAAAAATGTTAAAGATAAAATATTAGGAAAGTATATCTAGAATATGTGAGATTTGTGGAAAGTATTTGAAAGACCAAAATTTATGAGTATTTAGCAAACAGAGAGAGAGAGAGAGAGTAAGTACAACTTAAAGGCATATAAAAGATATTAAAATCACAGAAGAAAGTCCAAAAAAAACCTGGGGGAAAAGATTGTCACCCTGACACAGAAATTATTTAAAATGCCATACAGGTAAGACCAGAAAGAAAATAATCTCTCCACATCAAATTATATATTTAAACAAAGCTGAGTTTATAGAATAAAGAATATTAAAACTTCAAGACAGAAGCACAAAGAATACATAAAAACAAACTCATTAGGTTACATCTAATTTGTCAACAGAAATCCCACAGCCCGGGAAGCTTTGAAAGAATGTACTTCAACCCTAGAGCGACACTAATGGCCCCACCAGATGGCTACAACCTTAGAAAGAGAACTAAAGACTGCCCAAGATAAGGACACACTAAAGGAAGCCATCACCCACACGGCAGCACTACAGTTGAAACTACAACCCAACACACAGAGGACATTACCACACCCATAAGCCCACAGGAAAAGTAAAGCACACTAAAACAGAAAATAAGAGAGTAAGGATTATGAAAAGGGCCAACCATCGTGAAAACAACAAAACAGCAGTTACAACAAAACAGCTTCCAATGGTAAGACTAAATGTTAGCATTTGAAATATCCAATCAAAAGTCAAGAGTAATAGGTTAAGTTTAATAAACAGGAGCCATTTTATCTAGCTATATTTTGCTGACTCCCCTCTGCTCTTTCTTTCTGAGAAGCCAGTTTTGCATATCTAGCTACTCAAAATCACCATGCCCTTCACTAGCACTCATTCTTACAGTGCTTTGAAAAAAATAACTTTTGGGGGTGTATTTTGGCTGACTTCTAATTTTTAAGCTTAATAATATTTTTTGCTTATGACATATCTGCTCTTCCAATTGTTACCACTCATGTATGTTTTCATGGTGCAAATTTGTCTTTGTAATCTCCTATCACAAGCTTTAATGACTATTTTGATATTTTCATTCTGACACCTGAGTGGGTTTTGTTTTGAGTGTGTTTTCTTATAAATATAGGTTTGTTTTTTGTAAATGATATTTTTATTGGATTCTAAACATCAATGTTTTTCATTACTAATGGATTATCCTGTGATAAAACACTGACAAAAACTAACCTAAGGAATAAAAGGGTTTATTTCATCTTGCAGCTTATTTAAATTTGTATTAAAACTGTATTTTAGTTATATTGGAAAATTGAGATTATTGAGATCAGTTTGTCAACATTTTTTATATATAGTGTCGAGACTAGAAAGAAGTGAAATTATTTATGTGTTCTGTATTTGTAAGTCAGTTTACATTATGTTTAAAAATACCTATTGCTACCTTGTGCCTCAGAACAATTTATGAACTCTTTCTCAATTAAGAAAAATGCCTGAGTATCCATAAAGAAAATGCACTCATAATCCCAAAGATTTTGTGATATACTGTTTTGCTGGTTTGGTTTTGTCAACTTGACACAAGCTAGACATATTTGGAAAGAGGATTCTCAGTTGAAAAAGAAATGCCTCTGTCAGAATGTCCGTTATCAAGTCTGTGAGGCATTTTCTTGATTCACGATTGATGTAGAAGCACAAAGCTCAATGTGGGCAGGGCCACTCCTGGGCAGGTGACACTGGGTTATATAAGAAGGCAGGTGAGTAAGTCATTAAGCATCATTCCACCATGGCTTTGCTTCAGCACCCACCTTGAACTCCTGTCTTCCCTTCATGATAGAGTATGGCCTGAGAGGTGTAAGCGGAAATAAATCTTTTCTTTAACAAAAGTTTTGTCATGTTGTTTCATCACAGCAATAGATGTAAGTAAGATACATCTCTAAGCCATGTTACGCATCTTTAGAACTGAGTTGCCATCATGGCACCAGCAAGATTATGTCGGAGAACAGAAAAGGGAGTCCACCTGCCTCAGGTTGCCTGCAGATTTTCAGGAAAAGTTATACAGCAACAAAGAGAAGGCCAAGTCCTGAAGTCTAATACTTTCCACAAGAGGATTGACTTATTCACCCCCCCTTTTTTTTAAATCCATGCCTGGTTAAGGTACAGTGCAGAGGATATCTTAAATTTATAGTGCTTGCCTAACTTAAAGTCACACTCCAGACAGCAGAAATTCCCTTTGTCTTTTTTATGCTTCAAAAGCTGAATGCATGCATGGTTTTCTCTCACAAAATAATGTAGCTCTTGCACAGACCTAAGTGATTGTTCATCTCCCACTTAGTTTCATGATCTAGGCTTGGGGATTATATTTCACAGTCATAAAACCACAAGTGTGAAATATAAATTGTTAAGGCATGAGCAAGCGTCAGGGAAACCTGACTGATGATGGCAGGAAAAATAAGATCGTCAGCAGCAAATGACCTGGTGCTAATTTGATTGTGATTAGGTACAATACCTTCCATTTCACAGTGTCATCTCAGAGTGAAGATCAGAGCGCTTCCATAATGAACTAGAAAGGAGGTTAAGCACAGTGTGAACGAATCCTCCACCAGGACAGTTTAATCTTCAAACAGCAGTTTCTTAGAACCATGCTAAACTGGATTATGTCCATAACTGAAAATATGTAAAATCAGGGTGTGTGTGTGTGTGTGTGTGTGTGTGTGTGTGTGTGTGTGTGTGTG
>OU015749.1:78091867-78116731 GCA_907169655.1 Acomys percivali
TGTGTGTGTGTGTGTGTGTGTGTGTGTGTGTGTGTGTGTGTGTGTGTATCTGTGTGTGTGTGTATTTGAATACTCACACATTTGTTGATATGATTTCTCACAGGTTACAGTTAATCAAATTATTTAGACAAATATATTTTATTTACAGAAACTCATTGCTATGTAAAATATGTATAACCCTCCATTCTGTTTTCTATTTTAATTGTTTGAGTCTATTCTTTCAAATATATTTAAGAGATTGGTAATGCTGATCCGGTCCTCCATACTTCAGTACGAATCAACGATAATGAGAAAGACAGGGAAAATAAACATGCTTTTCAATATTGCATTTCTTTCAGAAATAAATCAGTTTTGCTGAAGTGATAGCAGTAAGATATATGAGACCCTGTGCATTCTCAATTAAAAATGATTAAATGGAATGGTAAATGTTAGGAATGCTACAAAAATTATAGAAAAGTGATGTAAACACTATGCATTAAAGTAATTCTTAAGAGGGACTCGGCTCTGTATTCCACAGTTGAGCACTATTATGTTTTGAAAATAAAATGTCCACCAGAGAAGCTTGTGCGTTTAAACATCTTTGGTGGTTTGAATAGGTATGGTCCCCACAGACTCATGTGTTTGAATACTTGCCTCATAAGGAATGGCACTATTAGAAAGTGTGGCCTTCTTGGAGTAGGTGTGGCCTTGGAGGAATTGTGTCACTGTGGGGCTGGGCTTTGAGGTTTCCTATGCTCAATCTTAATCCAGTGTGGCACACAGTCTCTCCTTGCTGTCTGTGTATCAAGACGTAGAGCTCTCAGCTCTGCCTCTACCCCATGTCTGCCTGCATGCACAACGTTCCCCTTTGTGACGATAATGAACTATATGCCTGAAACTGAGCCCAGACCCAACTAAATGCTTTTCTTTATGAGTTGCATTGGTCATACCGACTCTTCAAGGCAATGAAGCCCTAAGACAGCATCTCCTTCCCCGCTCTTTAGGAACGTTATGGAGCCTTCCCATATGGAGCCTATCTTGAGGAAGCATGTCGCTTCCTGTCTGCTGCTGTTTCCCATGGCAGCAAGATGTGGGATGAGAATACCCAGCTGCAGACTCCTTCCGTCACAGAGCAGGCTTCCATCATCCTTTCACTGCAGTGATGGGCCCTACAGTCAAACTGCATCCTACAGCGAACCAATCCTCCAATTTGGGGCTTCTTGCCAGAGACTTGGTCACAAAAATGAGAAAGATAAGTGACACAAGCAGATGACAGTGGACTTAGTGCTCCCCTCTGCTTCAGATACACGTGGCGGTGAACTCTCCACAGTAAACTGAGGTAAGCAGAAATTTTGATTCTCTCTTTTGGTTTTAATAAAGCAGACTCTCAGGCCAGCCTGTACTAGTGGAATCCCTCTTGCCTAAGCTTTTCAAATGCTGGCTTTTTACACATGAGCCACGACATGCTGCAAAAGTGGAAAAAGTATTCATAGGCTGGTGGTAACAGATGGGGGATTTGATTCTCCAGTGTCCATTCTGGGTATACAACATGTTGAGAGCTTCAAATCTTGGTGCATTTCAAACCTATGTGTAGATACATCTTTGAAATTGTTGATTCATGGGACAACAGAAATCTGGACCTTTCTTTCTGAAAAGACCTCTGGTTTTCTTTAAGTGTGGAACTCAGCCATCTGGCAGAAAGGCAGTGAGTGAGAGTCTTCCTGTGACTGACAGCTCTGACAAGAAAATATCATTTCAGTGCTCTGGCTGGCTAACTCACATATCCTCATACAGAATCCGAAGAGACAAAGCAATGCAACATGGGATGTGAGTTTAAAGGAAAAGTGGAACGTCTTTAAAGAAAAATCAGCGTGAACTATGGGAGAACAAAAAGCCATACATAAATAGAGCCACAGGCAAGAAAAGGGAGGCAATGTCAGACTCTGAACAGTAAAACAAATGGGCAGGAAAGAAGGAAAAAGGCAGGCTAAGTAAATGAAGTAGCTTGTTTTATTAAGAGGGAGGTGAGCACCACTGTGTCTCAGGGAACTGATTGGGTGAACCAGAGGAAGCCTATTCAGATCATAAGACTGTGCCCAGACCGCAGGATCAGAAGGCTTCCCTCTCCATTAGCCTGAAGACCTTTGTAAAAGGCTTGTTCCATGCCTTGTGATTGTGCACTTTGCTGTGTTGGTGTATAACAGCACATGGGAGGCCTCCTGGGCCCTGAAGCATGCCCCTACACTGGCTCTTACCCATTTTTATTGTTCTTTGACGACATGAGCTTATTCTATGTCAAAATAAATAAAAGCCATCCTACATTAACTATAAATGGAGATTACCAGGTGGCGCAAACTAGCTTGTGAAATTGAAGTCCTTCCAGTGTGTCAAACTTCCTGTTTCGTTGAGCCATACATAGAACATATCTTTGCTCAGATATGACTGGCTGAGACCAGCAGAACTCTGAGTAACAACCAGGAATCAGGAAACCATACAGCAAACCCTTAGAGCAGTGGTTTGTTACTGAATCACGTTTCCTCTCTGAAATGTAAAGTCTCTATCTTTACATCAAGAAAGTGATCGTGGGCAATGGATGAATGAAATAGCAAGACATGTCAAGAAAATTTCACTTGGAGATGGTGTGAGATGGCTCAGCAGGTGAATCACTTGTCATGCACGATTGAGGACCTGAGACAAGATGTCCCAAACCCACATAAGCTCGGCGTCATGGTATACGCATCTTTAATCCCAGTGTTCCTACAGTGAGATGGCAAGCAAAGACAGAAGAATCCCTGAGATCTTTTAGACCTAGGATACACAGCAACTAACAATCAGATACCTTGTCTCAGATAAGATGGGAAGCAAGGATGGAGGCTAGAGGTTAGCTTCTGACTTACACTCATACTCTGTGATATATGCATGTCTGCTCAAGCACACCAAGAGACAGATTTTTAAATGTTGTTTAAACTCTATTATTTCAGTAAAACTACTGTTGCCACATTTGCTGAATCACATTTTAAACCAGCAAAGTTTGAAATACGTCATTACATATTAGAGTTAAGAGATACATGAACTTCCTTTTAATTTAATTTTTTTTTTGCCTCTTCACTCTTATCATTCACTCCTATTGTCCCGTTATCTTTTTAAAATTATAATTTATTCACACTACATCCTGATTGTAATCCCCTCACACTTATCTTCCTGTTCTCACTCTCCCTCCCTCTCCTGCCCTATCCCCCACCCAGACCTCTGACTGGTGGAGGCCTCCTCTCCCACTGTCTGGCCACAGCTTATTCGGTCTCCTCAGGATAGCCTGCATTCCCTTCCTCTGTGGTCCCACAGGGCCTCTGTGCCATGGGGCAGTGATCAAATCGCAGGCACCAGAGTTCCTGACCAAAGCAGCCCCCTCCAGCCTCCTTCCCAAAGTGGAAAAAGAGCTGTCAGTCAACTATATCTGAATAGGGGTTCTGGATTCTCTACTTGCAATGTCCTTGGTTGGTGCATTAGTTTGTGCAGTGCCTCCCTGGGTCCAGATTCTCTAGCCTTCGCAGTCTCCTTCTGGAGCTCCTGACATCCCACTCCCGTCCTTCCATTCCCCAACTCTTTCATACAACCGGCGGCACTTTGCCCAGAGTCCTGCTATGAGTCCCAGTATCTGTACTGATCCCCCATTGTGTGCAGTCTCTCAACATCTATGTTGAGTTAATATCCACTTATGAGTGAGTATATACCATGGGTGTCTATCTGGGTCTGGGTTACCTCACTCAGGATGATCTTTTTTAGTTCCATCCATTTGCCTGCAAATTTCAAGATTTTCTTGTTTTTGATAGCTGAATAGTATTCCATTGTGTAAACATACTAAGGTTTCTTTACTCCGTCTTCACTTGAGAAACATCTAGTCTGTTTCCAGATTCTGGTTTTACAAAGAAGGCTGCTATGAATATATTTGAGCAAATGTCCTTGGATTGTGAAGCATCTTTCGGGTATATGCCCAGAAGTATTATACCTGGGTCTTGAGGCAGCACTCCTCCCAGTTTTCTGAGAAAACATCAGACAGATTTCCAAAGTGGTTGTACAAGTTTTTACTCCCACCAACAATGGAGAAATGTTTCCTTTTCTCCACATCTGTGCCAACATGTGCTGTCACTTTAGTTTTTGATCTTAACCATTCTGCTAGGTGTGAAATAGAATCTAAGAGTCATTTTGATTTGTATTTCCCTGATGGCTAAGGACATTGAGCATTTCTTTAAGTGTTTCCCAGCCATTCTATATTTTTCTGTTGAGAATTCTCGATTTAGCTCTGTATCCTATTTTTTACTTGGGTTGTTTGGTTTGGTTGTGTTTAATTTCTTGAGTTCTTTATATAGTTTAGATGTTGGTCTTTTGTTAGATTTAGGGTTAGTGAAGATTGTTTCCCAATCTGTAGGCTGGAGGCTGTCATTTTGTTTTACTGACAGTGTCCTCTGAATTACAGAAGCTCTTCAGTTTCATGACTTCTCATTTGTCCATTGTTGATCTTAGAGCCTGAGCTGTTGATGTTCTTTTCAGGAAGTTGTCTCCTTTGCCAATGAGTTCAAAGCTCTTCCCTACTTTTTCTTCTAACAGATTTAGTATGTCTGCGTTTATTTTGAGGTCTTTAATCCACTAACCTTTTATATATCTGTAGCAATAACATTTTAGAAAACAGTAAGGTACAGATTTCAAAATTAGACAATCAAAATTTAAATAATGATCCTACCATTCATTTTTTTATGTTTTCTTTTTTTTAATTTTTTATTAATTTATTCTTGTTACATCTCAATGGTTATCCCATCCCTTGTATCCTCCCATTATTCCCTCCCTCCCATTTTCCCCTTATTCCCCTCCCCTATGGCTGTTCCTGAGGAGGATTTCCTCCCCCTGTATATGCTCATAGGGTATCAAGTCTCTTCTTGGTAACCTGCTGTCCTTCCTCTGAGTGCCACCAGGTCTCCCACTCTAGGGGACATGGCCAAATATGAGGCACCAGAGTACGTGTGAAAGTCATACCCCACTCTCCACTCAACTGTGGAGAATGTTCTGCCCGTTGGCTAGATCTGGGTATGGTTTAAAGTTTACCACCTGTATTGTCCTTGGCTGGTGCCTTAGTTTGAGTGGGACCCCTGGGCCCAAATCTGCCTATCATAATGTTCTACTTATAGGTTTCTAGGAACCTCTTGCTCATGGATCAGGAGAATTAAGATAGGAAAAATGGCCATCCTACCAAAAGCAATCTACAGATTCAATGCAATCCCTATCAAAATACCTACACAATGTTTTAAAGACATTGAAAGTTCAATTCTGAACTTCATATGGAAAAACAAAAAACCCAGAATAGCTAAAACGATCTTGTACAATAAAAGATCCTACCATTCATTTTTAAGTTTGAGAATTTATCCCATCTGTGCTTAGGTTCTTAGTTTTAAAAATGCCTATTGTTCATATTTCCTGGGTGAACAGAGTTCTGTTCAAAAAGTACCTACCCAACTCTATATTCTGACTTGTAGGCCCTCTTATTTCTCTTATTTCTTCTAGAAGTTTCAGGCCTAATATTTGAGATCTTTGATCCATGTGGAATTAATTTGTATAAATAGTGAGAAAACATTTTAAGTTACATTCTTTTACATGTAGATGTACAGTTTTCAAAAAGAAACTGTTGAAGATGTCCCTTCTTAATGTATGTTTTTGGCATTTTTATTAAAATCTCAGGTGTCTATAGGTATGTGAGCTTATACCTGTTCCTGAATTTTATTCCACTAATTGATGTGTCTAATTCTGTCCCAATACCATGACGCTGTTAATACCATGGCTCTGCAGTACAACTTGAAATGAGAAATGACCATAGTTCTGGCAGTGTTTGTACTATTCACGATTGTTTGCGATATCTGGGTCCTCTTGTGCTTAAAAAATGCTTCTGTGTCCATCACCCCTCATCACCTTCATCAGGCAGGATAGCTGACCTTAGGGTTATAAAATCAGGAGAGCTGTTCCTGCCCGTCTCCAGGTGCAGCACTTGAGGAACAGGCCCTGCACCTTGCCTGGGCAGTACAATAAAGGTGATAAGCTGACCCTAAGGTCATGAGAGGGAGAGCTGGCTCTACCCCTTGCTATTTGCAGCTTTGGGTGATCTATCTGGGGACATGGTAGAGAGCCCACCCTTGTGAGTATGGGAGCGCTGGGAGATGAGCAGGTCAGTTACCACCCAGGGCTTTGAGTTGGCCCACCCCAACATCTACCCAATCTATGAATTGCTGGTTCTACAAATCCAAAGCTGCAGGATCTTCATGACATAGGACAACAACAGGAAGTCAGAGAGGACTCTCAGTGAGGATCAAGTATTCATAGTATAGCAGAAGCCAGAGGCCTTGTACCAAACCAATGTCTCATTACCTGAAACATTAGAAAGAAAATGAGTGCGTACAAAAGAATCTAATCTGGAACATACATACTACAGCTTCCACAGTGATATTCTTGGCTTATATTTCTTCTGAGATGTTTGCAATGGTGGAAGATATGAAAGGACATGGGGATGAGTGAGTTTGGGCTACCTGATGTGAAATTTACAGAGAATTAACTAAAAATTAAATTACAAAATAAAAAAAGTATACAATCCACATAGTAACAAAGAATGTGTCCAAAATTATTTTGGAGCCTGTAAGCAATAAAAACAGCAGGCAGTCACTCTCAGACAGGACAAACTGCAAAGCCGACTCTGATACCAGGTCAGCTACTTAGAAAAAGCAGACACCAGCCAAGCAGCTGCCTGGAAGTTGTTTAGACAACCCCTGAAGTAGAAAGAGTGGCTCCGTCTCCTTATACTGACAAAACAAAACAGACCAGAAGTAAGGCAAACATGAAGGTGATACCCAAAATGAAAATAAGCTTTTCACACTTAACTGAGATCCAAAAATACACACACACACACACACACACACACACACACACACACACACACACACACAATTTATAGTTTCCATTCCTCCAGCCTGAAGAAGCATCAATGGTTTATGACAAGACTAACATGCAGTTTCAATTTTTTTTCAAATAGAAGTGAAATCAGAGAGAAAAGCATATAGCTCCCCTAGAGCCCTCTGGACGTAGATAACAAAGACTAACCATGGTGGGGAGGGATGGGTTTTCATGCTTGCCAGCTGGAGCACTGTATCAGAGCTCTGGATGTGAGTTTCTCAATAGAGAGATGCCATAGGAGACTGCTAAGGATGAAGAAATTGACAAAGGATGTGAGAGCATCTGAAGAATTACCCATGAAGCTTGTTGGGGAGCAAGGTCATGAGAAGATCTTTATAGAATGTCTCTAGATGAATCACCAGAGACCTTCTCCACTGGCAGAAGTGTTTACCTGAGAAAGTCAGTGTCAGCTTCTGAAATGGGCCTTCATTTCTCCTTTTTCTCTCATCTGTTGCTCCTGTTACGCCTCTTTTGCCTGACTTGAGGCAGAAAGCAGAGCCCACAGGAGAAATTTGAACATGAGTCATGAAGAAAAATGTAATGAAACCACTGCTCTCCTTGAACTTCTGACCACAGACTCAGTAGAGTAAAGAAAATAGACTTGAATATGTCCTTCTTTCTGCTGAGTAAGCTCCGAGTAAAGCACAAAATGACACTTAAGCTGCCTTCTAGTTTTACAAGATAAAGATATATCCAAATTTTACTGAATTTTTTTGCTGTAAATTAGACTACTTTATTAATACTGAGAACAACAGTTAAGGCTACTGCAAAAACAATTTAGCAGAAAGAAGAAATAAAGATGCCATACAAGCCACTAAACTGAGCTCATTTAGTCTCCTGAAAATCATCAAAAATTTTAATCTCTGTTCAATAAACTCCAAGAGTATTTGATTTTTTTGACAAAGCTACAGCTGAATCAGCTTGCAGGCTACACAACCAACACTCTATATGGGTCAAAAGTGCAAAGACGGTTAGCTCATAGATCGTAGTTAGAGAGAAGCAACAACACTGCCTCTCGCAAAATGCAGAAATAACAAAGACCCCTTTTCTCCACACTCCACATCTCCTCAGAACCCTACATTTTTTCCAAAGTGTGATACGGTTTCTCTAACCAAGTAACTGTTTCTCGTGTGTACTTTTATTCCTAAAAGACTTTCATAGCTAATTCTGTTTCTTTCTTTTTTGTGTGCTTCCAATAGTACTGATGGTAAACTTTTCATCACAGCATTTTATCACCACATGACCATTTAATACAAAGCCGTATGACTTCTGAAAAGGTCTACACTAATTTAAGTGTCCCTAAGTACACCCTATCTCTGACTACATGCATTTTTTATACCCAAACTCTTATTGAAATGCTTATGATCAATAAAGATGCTTACTCAGAAGTAGAATAAATTTTGAGAACTATTAATATTTAATGTCCTGAGCCTTAAATCATTGACTACTCTTACCTAAATAATTTTTTTTTTGTGCTTTCTTAGTTTGGGCTTATAGAAATGAAGAGAGAAAAATAACAAAATCCTTCCCATTCTGGAACCCTTGGAGAAATTACTACAATGTATTTATGAACACAAACTGTTTTCTAATTTTTTGCTCGTAAATGCTCATATGGAGAAAGTATTTGTAAGGTTTGGATATCAACTTTCTAAGGATTTGAATAGGGTCTTTGAGGAATGTGGGTGAGCTCCTATCCCACATGGATACGGGTGCTCCTTAATGCAAGCCAACTAATAAGTCAGTGCTGGAGAGTGGGTACGGGAGGTCACTACCAATACCACAACAGATACAACCTGCCCTGTCACTTCCATGGGTCTAAAAGTCTGAGTATCCCTGATAACACCATCAACCCCGCTCAGTGTAGAATGAATGCAGCAAATATCCATGAATCTGAAAAAAAACCCTATGTTCTAAACCAAGGTTTAGTCCTTAAGTCATGCCAACAGCTTCATAGCCTTTTAAACTGTGTCGTCTTCCTCAGAACGTAAGATCTTTTTGTAGGTCAGTTCCCTCTTCTTTAAAATGAGCTTACTATGTACTTCTGCCACAATGAGAGTTAGATTGCACGACTCCCGTCTAAATATTACATACAGTATAAGTTCTCAGCACTGACAAAAGCTATTTTCCTTAGCTCATGGAGCTTTTACTACAAAGCTGAACATGCAGGAAGTAAGAAGAATATCACATTGTAATCGCACATCTTGGATCTTCTCCTTGGCAAACTCAATGTAAATTTTCACATGCCCACACACCTTTCTACCAGGCGTCTTTTTTAGGTCCTACTTTATGAGTTGTTGTGAACTAACCACAATTACAACTCAAGATTATACTTTGCCTTCTGTTTCAAAACATTTAATACTCAGAAAAACAGTTGCAACTATGTGTTTGGTTCTGTCTCTCATCTCATTTATAAGCCTTCGAGTCACTATTACTACATACTAGTGAGTACAGATTTTCAACAAATGATGGTTCTGATATGCTAGTCATTATTTTTCTGATCTTGGGAATGATCACCCTTTAAATTTTTATCTTGTTTATTATTAAATTGTGTACAATATGGGAGGACAAGTAATTGAATGCCAGGGTATGTGTGTGGAAGTCAGAGGACAACATTTATGGAATTGCATCTCCTCTTTATTTGTATGCATTCTGAAGATCAAACTCAGATTATCAAGCTTGCTCAGAAAATACTTTTACCCACTGGTTCCCCTTTCACACCTTTATTTAAATTCTTAAACTTCAATACTCTCTTCTGCAAATTGGGAAAAGTAATGTCTGCCTTACAAAAGTATTGGCTGTAAGATCTCATGAGATCATGTCTGTAAGTACATATGTAGACATGTACATGTTTTCTGATAGAGTACATACATATACAGAGAAGTAATTCCTCAATGTATAATGTCATCCTCATTGGTATTAAGCCATGTGTTGTTTGTATTGAAAACTGTTTGAAATCTAATAACTCCTCATAAAAATAAACTGAAAGATGGTTATATAATAATATGGACCTACATACAAATCAAGTTTAAACATTGGATCAATATATTTTATTTAAAGAAATATATATATATAAGTAATATATATATATGCTTAAAATAAATATTTGTGTAATAGATGTTGCTATGTAGTTCAGACTGATTTCAAATTCATAATTTTCCTGTCTTTGTCCCCTGGTACTCTGATTATAGATAGGCACCGCATACTTCTTGATTAAAGTATATTTAATATCAATAGATCAAGCCACATCACATATCCCATTTTCTTCATTTCAGAACCTAACTCCTTTACATGTGTAGATGACTAGCAAAAATCCAAAATTGCCAAACATTTGGTTCTTTAAATACAATTGTGTGCCAGTTGTGCATTTTTTTCTGTGGATAAGACTTCATAGTTTTAGATTCTGTATCAGGGAAGGCAATGACTCAAAATACTTAAATTAACTGAGTGGAATGTGAGAGATCATCTATCCCATCTATGGCAGGATTAAGTTGGTCTTATTTTGTAGAACTATTTGCAGGTAACCAGAGCTGATATGCGAACACAGTTCTGATATCCATGTCATGTCCAGAGACAGCAAATCACAGCAGTCCTCCCTGCCCTCTGGCTCTTATAATTTTTCTGTTTCCTTTTTTTTCTCAGTGGTTCCTGATCATGATTTTGGTGGGAGCAATATAGATGTCCTATGTAGGACTGGCACTCATTCACTCGCTTATTCTCAGCACTTTGGCCAATTATATATCTTTCCAATGATTAATGTCAACTACAAAATGAAGTTTCTCTGAAAAAGGTGGAGAGTACCCCCTGTCTCTGTATATAAAAACAAGTATTTAGAAGGAAAATTAACAGCATGACCACTTAGCAAAGTAATAATAACAGTTTCTATCCTAGGGTCAGTGGGTCCCAACCAACAGCTTTTAGCTGGGATTATAATATGTACTAGCTTTTTTGTGTGTGTGTGTAAATTTGACTCAAGGTCAAGTTATCTAGAAAGCAGGAAACACAACTGAGAAAATGCTTCCATGAGGCTGGCCTGTAGAGTAAGTCTATGAGGCATTTTCTTGATTGATGATTGATGTAGAATGACCCAGCTGACTATGGGTGGTGTCACTCCTAGGTTGTGTAGGAAAGCAAACAGTTCATGCCATGAGGAGAAAGTCACTAAGTATCATGTTTGTCAGTTCCTGCCTTCAGGCTCCTGCCCTTTTTGAGTTACCGCCCTGACTTCCTTTTTTGATGGGCTGTGATGTGGAGCTGAAAGCTGAAATAAATCCTTTTCTCCTCAAGTTGCTTTTGATCATGGTATTTTATCACAGAAAAAGAAACCCTAAGACAAAATATCAGACTCACAATTCTCTTCTGTGGAACAGACCGCAAATATAATTAGAAATTTGGATCATTACCCCCATAACAGTCCTGCTGCTAACCATTGAACAGGAGGCACACATTCTTATGGTGAGCATGCTGCCATAAATTAGATCATAACAACTGAGACTGAGAAACCAGCTAAGAGAGGTTGGAAAGATGGTCCTATAGTTAAGACCACTTGATAACTTTGCAGAGGACAGAGGTTCCATTCCCTGCATCAACATGTGGTGGGTCATAGATTTCTACAAAAGCATGGATTTTGGGCCATGCATGATTCTGATGTATTTTTCTGACTTCTATGGGCATTGACTTCATATGCTTATAAGAGAAGCAAATAAATCTTCAAGAAAAGACCCAGCTGTGGGAACGAGAGCATACATAATTTATGCTTTAGGTTTAGTTTGTTGGCCTGTCACACTCACTTTGCTATGCCTACTAGAGGTCAAAGGGAGATGTGAAGTTGGAAGCTACCTACTGCACAGGGGACTGCAGATCTGTGTGTTCCATACTAGAACACATAGTTATTACTTTAGTCACAACTAGATAAAATCAGTGAGGAAAGGAGGGTAGGTAGATTAAGGTTTAGCCTCTCCCCCCCCGCCACCCCCAGATATCAAGAGATAAACGGAAAGAAGCAAGACCAGCCTCTTTTGAGGGTCAGGAAAGTCTGGTGAAATATGACCAACCCAGGCCCATAGAAGGTTGTAGCTTCTGAAGTTTTCCCTAACAAAGCACTACTAACTGGATAGTCCAACACAACAGAAATACAGTCTCTAGTAGTTCTGGAGGCCAGATTCCAACATCGTCATGTCAGCAGTGTTGAAGTAACCATGATATTCGAGGCTGCAGTCCTCCAGGTCCAAGTAGCCACTGTGAGCTTGGTGTTAGGTGCAGAACTACCTCTCCCCAGCAGGGCCCTGGCTCTCTCCTGACTCCATCTAGAGAATGTCTTTAGATGTACATGCCCCTAGCCACATTTGATATATTGCCCTTGACACAGCTGTCTGCTAGCTCTCTCCTTCCTGAGCCTATACGATAATTAGGTACTGTGTTCCTGCTCATATGACAGGAGCATTCTACAGAATGCAAAATAAGTATCCTTAAAGTTCCTGGTTTCAACCAACTGTGAATGCCTACCCTGGAAGCCCACCACCCATTTCCCCAAGGGCTATAAAACCTTTGTTCTCTCTGATTAAAGTGGAACTATCTCCTGAAATGATTCCTGGAGTATTGAATCTCTGTCATGCTTATGGCCTGCCAAGGCCCAGCATCTCATCTTCTGCTCCTCTTGCTTTGGTGGGCTGGTGGCCATCAGCCCCCAAGGGAAGAAGTGAACCACAAGCAGAGCCATGTTTGCTCCATAGGTACTAAAGGAAGATTCTTCTACACATCTTTCTGCCTCTGGTGGTTGTAGTATGCTCTTCTTGTTCATAACAAATCACTCCATTTTGACTTTTAAGTCTTGCTCACTTGAAGTGATGTAACTTAACTACCGTCTACAAAATATTAAGTTGGTAGGCAAAAAGAGCTGATGGAAGGGGCTTGGAAAGGACTTGGAATCCCTGCAAATCAATGCCTTCAAGTCTTTGTTGAATTCTTAAACAGAAGCAAGGCAGACACTGCTGTCCTGGAGACCTTGAGACCTACAGCGGGGACTAGCGACTTTATGTGACTGATAGGAGACATTACCCATCTCGTGTAAAGGGTTGATAAGGGCCAATGATGAGATTCAGAGTTGATTCTGCAGAAGTTCCTGTATTGGGAGATTAAACCTACCCTTTTCCAGATCTTAGATTGAAAAGCAAATAGTGATTAATAGTAAAGTCTTCTGCAAACTTCTTAGATTAAGATCAAGGGATTATATTCTTTGACAATTATAGTATAGTCGATAATTAAAGCACCAGTAGGTTTCCATGCACACAGACATTAACTACATTTCTAAATAATCAATGGATAAAATGAAGACAGTAAATGAACTCTAGTGTCCATGATTTGATCACTTTCACCTTGTCAGTGAGGCCCTGTGGGCACACAGAGGAAGGGGATGCAGGCTAGCAGGGTAAGACCTGATAGGTTGTGGTCACCTGGTGGGGCAGGAATTGCCCCCGCCTGGTCAGAGGTCTACAGGAAGGGAGTAGGATGTAAGAAGGAGCAGAGTGGGAACAGGAAGTGGTTGGCTGGGGGGGAGGAATCCCTCCCACACCTGTAGAGGTCTAGGGGAAGGCAATAGTACAGGAGAGGGAGGGAGGGCAGGAACAGTGCGATAAGAGGTAAGAGACAACAACTGGCATGTAATATGGATAAATTATAATAAAAATATTAATAACAAAAAGGAGAGAATTATAAAATATTTTGATTAAGTAATAATATAAATATTGTATACTAAAACCTGTATGATATACTTTAATAATACTTAAAAATACTTCACAATGTAAAGTCCTTTACTGTAAATGAAATATTAGTACACCAAGAATGAATTTGAAGACATTAGAAAAGTACAGCATGATAGTGTCAGAGAAAGGGAAGAAAATAATAAACAGGACAGCCAACATTACCAAATCAAGAAAAATGTGTAAAGAATGAACAGAAAAAGAATCATAAGGGATCAAGGATGCTTGACCTTCTGAAAGGCAATATTCTATAACTTCACGTATTGTTTGTACTCAGATATGATTCTCAGATTTTACATTAGCATAAAATTGTGTGTGTGTGTGTGTGTGTGTGTGCACGTGCACATGCCCAAATATGTGACCTACTGGGTTGTAACACTTGTTTATTAATGAAATTGTTATCAACAGTCCTGATTGGTATGTCTTGTGTATACCAAAAGGCATAACACAGAAATATGGAAGTATTTCCTATGACTGTGAATATGCATGTCTGTGAATGGTAACAGAAAACACAAAACACACAGATTTTGAAATCACAAATAAATTTTTGCAAGTAGATGAATTTGAAGGTAATGAGGTAAGAAACTAGATACTTATAATAGAATCAGTTGACGTTTCCTGTAAACTGAGTGACACAAAAACGTTGCCCTCTGTAACCACAGCTCTGTAACATTCTCAGAGTCACAGCATATTAAACAAGACAAACAAAAGTAGGAACTAGAGTGGGGAAGAAGTTGAGAGCAATATGGTGGTCTATTTTCAAACTCAAACATCCATGGCACTTGTTAATTGATAGTGAAGACAAACAAGGTTATTTCCATGCGTTAAAATAAAATTATTTTTTATCGATGTCACTTAGAAAATCAGACATGATTTCAGATCTCAAGGACTAAATCTTACAACAGATTCATGAGCCATTTCTGGAACTGCATAACTCTCTAATGAGAAAAATTACACTCATGCTTCTGAAAGGGAAGGAGATTTGATATTTGTTTTGTTGTCCCTAATTGATCTTACAGTTAATAAAAATGTTAAAATCACATTTGGAATTTTACAGTGAAATTAACGTTTATTCAAGGTAAAGCAAAGATGCAGATGATCTTTACAGAGCACAGTGGCCACAGAGAGATGTAATTGTAATGGAGAAAAATACATTATAGAAACTAAAAAAAAAAAAAAAAAAAAAAAAAAAAAATCAGGTCCCTACATTGAGCATAATTGTAGATATTTAATTTATTTTAAAAATAAAATTACAGAAATGTTAGGAATTGTGATGCTTTATTTGCAAACCTGTGGATAATTGAAACCCCAGTAGTACCTGTGGGTACAAACAAGTCACAGAGGCACAGCTGCTTTAATTAGTCAAAGAAAGTTTAAAGTACTAGAATAAAATAAAAACTGATTCATATTACCCAAATAATGATCATAGTTGAGGAGTTTGAGTAATCTCAAGTTGGAAGCATTGTATTTCAGTCCTGTAAAAAAAATTAAAAAAAAATGTTGCAAGCAGATGTCAGGAAATAACATCTGGTGACTGAAGTGAATAATATACTTGATGTCAGTGATACAAGAAGGAAAAGTCACACTTAGGGAAACGTAGCCTGAATGTATACAGGTACAACTAGGTTAAAAAATAAATCAGAAAGCCTGGCATTAAAAATGAAGTCAGGGAGATATTTACTAGGAGGAAGGTTATAATACAAGAGAGGCATGCAGGACTGTGTGGGCTCTGATAAAATTTTGCCTCTTAACATTATTCTAAAACTCATTCTGCAATTTAGTTTTTGTAATTTTTCATATTTTTAGATATGTTGTAATTTCCAAAGTTTGAAAAAGCAATACTTGGGAAAATAATGTGTAGAAATGAATTGGGACGAACCAACGAAACAAGAACATGAGGTCCTATGCAACGTGGATTTTGTGTTTATTGGAGAGAGAAATGAATTAATAGTTTGGGATGAACAGTGTCAACTTCAATATGTATGAGCACTGTGGCAACTCTTTCTTGTGACCTCTTTTAGATGTCAAAGTCGACATTCTTGTTTTCCAATAAGGAAGAAATTGAGGTTAGAAATGCTTATTGGTTGGTCTGAATTCTCAAGAGCAGTTCATAATTGAAGTCGGGGTGTATGTAATGTGCCTGTCATGCCTCTCACTACAAATCCTTAGCTTTTCCCTCTACCCCTTGCCTTGCTCACCACCAGAATCCTCTATTTGGAAGTTTTTTATTTATTGGCTAAAACAATGGTTTGCCAATAGTGCTTAGGCTATTGTAAGCAAACAAAACATAAATGGGCTGGTTTTAAACAAAACTTTTATTTGCTCCAGTTCTGAAAGCTAGAAAGATGATGATCAAGGAACCCAGGGATTCTTTGCCTGCTGAGGTCTAGTTTCTTGGTTCATAGAGTTACACCTTTCACTGTGTTAGCACTTGTGAAAGAGACATCAGCTCTCTATTACCTTATTGATAAGGTCACTAATCTCATTGATGAGAGTTGTGCCCTTGAAGCTCAGTCACCTCTCAGACGTCTCAGTTTCTAATACCATCATATTGGTGACTATTTCAACATAATCATCATGGGTGCCCATAAAAATTCAGATGGTTTAAGGAAGAGTACTAAGAGCAGCAAGAACAGCATGAAGACGTGTGGACTGTCAAGTATTCTTTGACTCTGACACACTGATGTGTTATATGCCTTACTTAAGTTAAATCAGATTTTAGAAAATTAGATACATGTGTGCACAAATTCCTTTCTCATTTAGAGAGAGTAAAAGGTTTATCCACTTTTATGCTGACTTTCTATAACCTATGAATTCATTATTCTTTGGATTAAAATAATGACATTTAAAAAGAAAAATAATCTCTCAATCTATATTTCATATCTGTGAATGCATTAGCAAATATCAGGAACGCCAAGCAGGACAAGAGGATATGCACTTTTAGTGCATATCAGAGACCCACAGGACAGTAGGGAGTTAGAGTGAGATGTTCAGAGATTCAGAGACATGAACTGGAAATTTTAAATATTGATGAACATTGAAGCATGGGCACTATTTTTAACCTAGTCAAGTGAAACAGTGATATAAAATTTAAAGCCAGCCAAGATAAGCTCTGGTCCCAACGGCTATGGTTTTATGTCTTCCATTATGATAACCCAAAATATAATATCATTTGTATTACTTTATCTATTACTTAGTAGCTCTACTTATTCAGAAAAAAAAAATGTTTGTTTTTATGAGGGAACTCTGAAGCTCTCTGAAAACACATTGTTAAATGCATATCTCATGGAGAAGGCCTCACTTTTGTTGGATACATGCCATACGAGTAAACCTTGAAATTTGTTAAATAAATAAACTAATCATAGCCTTAGAAATACTCTCTTCTTATTGATTTTATTCTAAAATATATCTGTGAGATGAGCTGTTGTTGAACAGCTATACAGGAGACCATTCAATTATTTCAAATATTTTTCTCTTGGTTTGCTTTTTATGAATTACAGTGCTTATTCTAATACATAAATGTGATTCTTACTTTTAATAACAGGAAATTCTGGAATAACATCAACTGAGAATGTTAGTTAGAAAGGATCAGTTATGGAGATTGTTTTACTATATAGTGTGGGAAGATATGGATCACCACCTTGTAAGGTGGAGTGGGTCAGAACACACGACAGTAACAAATGGCAGTCACGATGCGTGTGATCAGGAGTACCCTGGCCCCAGGAAAGCTGAGTCTAGGACCTAGCCACCCTGTCTGCTTTCTGACTGGGTCCACTTCCCTCCAACTCCACTGGGCCACTGGCTGTTTGTTCCACTTTCTAAAGTACAAAGTGCAAAGCCTAGATAGAGCAAATGGATTGTATTAATTTTCACTATCTGTTAGAATTGTTGCCTTTCCATAATAAAATGCTATAAGGATTAAATCTTGGAATGATATACTTTGACTTTCAACCAGAAAGACCACATAGCTATTGCCTTGTGATTCCAGAATTCATGGTGGTTGCCCTGTGTGTGACAATTCAGCTAAACCACACTTTTTAAGGCAAGATCTGGAGCCCACCTACAGATTCAAACTTCATAGCCTTTTCATTTAATGAAGTGAAAAGGGAAGTTTCAAACTATCACATATAGAGACACATTATATCTTTTGATGTCTTTATTTTATAAATAGCTGACCCAGGTGATCTTTAAAGCTCTGATTTTTTTTTCCCACAGTAGCTCTTTCAGCCACAATAGGAAATGGACAGGCTGAAATACAAGAAAGCCAAAGCAATGACATTTGCTAATATGTAAAATTCATTTACAAGTCAAAAGCTTTTATTAGGGGTTATCTTAGCTGAGTTCCTCTCATCTCTGCACAAGGCAATGTGGAGATCAAGAATTAAATGCATTGAACTTGCAATAAAATGTCTGAGCAGGGAATATTGGATCACAAAGAACAAGAAAAAGTACTCCCTGACAGAATATGTGTCAACTATATAAACACAACTTAAGTGTGCATACACATGTTATCACTAGGTGTGTGTCTGATATAAGTAAATAGTCTGGGCCTATTTGGGGGGAAACGGGGTGGAAGACCATGGACCTAATGCAGTGATGAAATGCTTGGAATAGGCATAGACTGTGCTTCTAGGACATGAGGTTTCGCTGAGCAGAAGCAGGATATGATTCTGCATCACAAGGAGAGCCTGGATAAGCATAAAACCGGCTTCAGAGGATCTGAAGGAAAATGAGAGGAAGAAAGCTAACACACTCCCCATTAAAGTGAGATTGAGATTTTGAAGATGAAGAGGTGTAAGACTTTACAACAGAGAGTACGGTGTGATGATGGTTGTGGTTTAGGAGACTGATCTGATGTGAGGGTTGGAAAGCAAGATGAAATGACAAGGCCGGATCCTAACAGGAAGACCACTGCTGTCATCTGGCAGTGGATCTACAATAGCAGGACCAAAGTGGCTGTTTGCTCACAGACTGACAACAGCAAAGCAGGTTGGTGTGATTGATGTTTATTTTTTCTTTAAAAAAAGAAACTTTTTATTAAATCTTGTTAGTTTCACATCATCCACCCCAGTCCCACTCATCACTCCATCACATCATAACCACCCTTTGCCCTTGCAACTCCCTCCACAAATAAATCACACACAAATAAACAAACAAACTACAAGTAAAACATAAAGACATCTTATCATGGAAACTGTAATGTGCTAGAGTGTGTACCACAGTATATCTCTCTGTCCACACATCTTCAATTGCAAGTGTTCGTCGCAAGGAGTCATCAGTCTGGCCCAGGATCTCTGGATTCTGTGACACCATCAATATTATATCATCATCAGGGCTTCTCCTGGTCATCCTGTTACAACCCTGTGCCATGGAGATCCTGCCGCCCTGGATCTGCAGGACTGCCCCTGTGAGGAGTTCCAACAGTTGATAGATGATGTAAATTTTAGGGTGGGCCAACTTAGAGCCCTGGATCTGGGCCTGGGTGGAAGCTGAAGTCACTGCACCACCAGCATGAACTGTTCTGCACTGTTCTGGTTAAGCCACCAGCCCCCTGGAGGAAGCAGAGTCAACTCTTCTGCGGTCGCGCCCTCAGAGCTGGCCTACCAAGACCAGCCACTAACGCCAGCTCCACTGCGCTGTCCACTCAATTTATGGGTCCCACCCACGCAGCCTGTGAGGGGCTGGGACAGTTCTCCCATTCTCACACTCTAGAGGCTGGCTCACTCCTGCCTTCACCATCAGGGCCATCTCCACTTTGTTGTACAGGTGAGGTGCAGGGCCTACACTCATGAGTGCTATAGCCAGTGAGGGGGTGGGCCTGGCTCTCCCAGCTACTATAGATAGTGCTGGAGGAAAAGAGGGCATCATCCCACACCCATACCACTGCAAGGCAGACAAATATTAGGGGCCAGCTCTCCCACACTGTCGCTAGAGGGAGGGCTCATATGCCCATCGGTGCCCCTCTACAGCTCTACTGTGATGATCAGCTGAGGTGCATTGCTCTGCCGGTTCTCCTGAGTTCTACAGCCAACAAGGAGCATGACCAGTTCACTTACTCTCCAGACCCTTGGGTCAGCCCTCCCAACAACCCCAGGGTCAACCCTCTGACTACCACACATAGTGAGGATTGAGGGGGCAGAAGACATATCCCCCCACCCCAGGCCACCTCAGGGCAGTAGAGTAATGGGGTGAGCTCTCCTACCTTCAAGTCTGGCTCACCTGCACCCCCACCATCAAGGTCACTCTTTTGTGCTGTCCAGGAGAGGTGCAGGGCATCATCTCTTTGCTTGTGCCATCCCATTGCAGATAAATGATGGGGCTAGCTCTCCCATACTCATGTCTACCACACTGGCTCACCCTTACCCCCGCCAAAAAGGCCAGCTCCACTGTGCTGTCTGAGCAAAGATCAAGGCCTGCTCTCCTGAGTGCCGCCAGTGGTAATAAATAGGACCAGGACTTCATAGTGCCATCCAGTGTAGGGCAGGGCTGGCTATGCACAGCTCCTGCACATCCACATGGTCCCCAGAGCCTGCCCCAACCTGGAAGTCCCCAAGTTTTTTAGTGGTAATATGAGCCACAGTCATTGACACTCACCTCTGCAGCTGTGTAGCCATGGAACCAGACATGGCCCTCAACGGCAGCTTAGACTGGGACTTCACTCTGGCCCCAGGTGGTGCGGCTGGCCACTCACAACAGTCTACTCCTCTCCACCCTCAAGTCTCCAGTTCCATCTCTCTCCACAATGCTCAAGCTGTTCTACGTCTCTTTCTCTCCCCTTTGACGACCACATACTTGTACAGTGTGGTAGCTCTTGCCGCAAGCTGCACATTCTACTGGCGGATGCCTGGTCGATATCCTCCATCCATTCTGCATTGTATGGCAGCAAGCAAGTGTCTATGGCCCGCCTGTGCCTTGTGCAGGAAGTGCAGGTCTATGAGTGACATGGAAGTCCACAGATCTCTGTCTTTTCCCTCCCGCACTGTGCTGCCTGGATTTTATTTTAATAGATTTTTATGAATCCTAGGCATAAGATAGCTTGGACCACTAAGTCATGCATCAAGCTAGGATGAAGAAAGGACTTCCACTCACTCTGTCCCTGACAAATATAAGAGAACACCACCAAAAAAGGTGTCTCTCATCTTCACAGGTCTTTCATATGGTCCCTAAATCCTCTTATAGCCTCGGTGTATTTCAAAAGGATGATTTTCTACCAGGTAAAAATATTCTAGAGCACTAATTCAGGTACATCAATCAAAATACACAAAAGATTAAAATATTAAGAACATTATTTTTTAAAAATATTAATCTGGAATTGGAATGAGTTACAAAGGTTAGTTTCCCTGTTCCTTAATAAAGTTGCTTTCAGTCTATGCCTAACAGATGGCTATGTCTGTAAGGATACTCTGGCAATTCACACAAAAACTGCCATTAGAATGAGAAAAATACCACAATCACAAGAAAACTGATCTCTACTTAGATAGACTAAGAAAAAAATCATTTTGCCAAACTTCTGAAAAAATACAACTACAATATCTATTTATTATACAAATAGGAAAGTGTAAATAGTATATTCTAGCCAGTAAAACAAAAACAAAGACAAAAATATGGCAATGGAACAATTCCCGATGCATAGAAAACTAAAGAATGTTCTGAGCTCATGAATATTATTACTAACAGCAATCAAAGAGGAAACATTCACTTTGATAGACAGCTTTCTCTTCTATCCATGGCAAAAATGATTAGTGAGAAGCAACACAGTAAAATCCACAGTGGTTCTGATTGCTGTCTAGCACATATTGCTTAAAACTAGTTTTTACGTGTGACAGAAGAGCCAGGAACACTTCGTATATTGTTCTGATGACCTCTAGTGCCCAAAAGAATGGCTAGACTGAGTTTCATGTATGCATATATACATGTATATGTATATATGTGTGTGTGTGTGTGTGTGTGTACACATATATATGTAAATTGTTTGTGTTTTCAGTATTTGGAAGTAATTCCAAAGGCAAATCTCAAAACATATAACAACCACACCCCCTGCAGGACGTGGTATAAAAATAAAGACTTTCAAAGTACTGGGTTTCAGTTTAGTAGGTTTCCCATCATGTTGTGTGCTGATGTTTTCCAGGTATAGACCTTAGGGAAAGTTCAGTATTTGTGTATAAAAAACAAGCATCATAATGAACCATATTTCCCACTGCTGGAGTAAGGGATTCCTTATTAGCCAATGAAACCTGTCCAGGATGATTCCTGTATTAGTGAATCAGTGTTGCAGACCTCAGGACAAACTCAGGTGCTTCTTAGCACAGACACAAGTAGTAGCAGGGTTTTTACAGGTCTACATTTCTAGACAAAGTGAATTTCCAACAATGTCCCATGCTCCTTAGTAATAATGTCTTTACCATAGCAGTGTTAGTTACATTACTTCAACAACAGCCCAAAAATATTAAGCAGAAGGTACCAAAAGTGAGTCATTTGTAAGCTTTAACCAGTGCATTGCTCTGAGAAGCGTGACAAAATGACACACTGCCCACTCTGTCCCTCTAGGATGTGAACTAACCTATAGTCTAGTATTTCACAGCTGACTATCTTCTTTCCCTTTAGTTCTCTAGAAGAGTCTCTGCTTATCAAATGGACTGTCATGCTATAACAGTGCTGGTGCTCACACAGCCTTTATACAGTGCATTAATCCATATCACAGAGTCCTATCAGTCCTCCACTGCATCTTATCACATAAGCATTGTTACATTTCATCACAAAAGTCAGGAGAGAAAAATATCACACAACTCTATTACCTGGAATACAAATGTCTTATTACTCTGCCTTGTTGCCAGTCTCTTACCACATCTAACTTGCCAAGTATACTTTAGAAAAACATTCACACAAACACACATGCCACAGTACAATTCAGAATGTCCCTCATATCTGGCAAAGTCTTCAAGAATAAAAGAAGAAACACTGCCCGTCCCTAACTGTTCACAAAAATGGACCTGTGATTGATGCCTTTCAAGGAACTACAAACACACTGAATCTTATTCTCATACTATTTTCCAGTAAAAGCAAACAGATCCTTAGAAAGGTAAGGACTTCATGAAATGGGGAAAGAAATGTGTATGATAAACTTACATCATTAAGGAAATGCCAAAAAGTTTACCACACCTTCTCAAACCACACACACACACACACACACACACACACACACACACACACACACTGAAGAGAAATTAATACGCAGCAGTTTTTCTGACATAATTATATTTATATAAATACAATGATTGAATTAATAACCATATGGGAGAGAAAAGGCAAATAATAAATGCAATAGGTAGAAAATAACTTATACAGATGTTTGTCATGGAGGAAGTGTATGACTTTTCACTGTGTGCAATGGCTTATTTAGTAAAAGAACTAAAGAAAAGAGGAGAAACGTAACTTTATAAGAGAAAAACTGAGGAAAGCTACCTCTCCTCTGAAGAGCTCTGGTCAGTGTTGATAGTAGTAATCATGTTCACTTGAAATCACAGGATAAAAGCATCATCTTCCATCAACAACTGTGCACCCACAGACTAATCATGACAAGACCAAGATGAAGGAAATGGCATTAAATTGTTTCAACAAATAAAAACAGAGTCAGATACCACTATTCACTACAGTAGTATATTCCAGTTAAAAAGACTGAAAAAAGCATTAATTAAAAGGCAAGGAAGAAAAAAAGTCATGTTACTAATAATGTTCAGTATTCATTAATTACGAGTAACTATACTAAAATATAGTAATACTATTAAGGGGAAGTGAGAGTGATAAGGGAATTCTCTATCCAATCTTTGTTAGTTTTCTTAAAATCTGAAGCTGTGTGTGTGGCCTCACTATCAATTAAGCAATAAGAGCTATTCTATTTTTTTTAATTTTAGTTCCAAAACATGTTGATAAGAAAAAAATAAGATTAGACAGAAAGTTTTTAGATTAATATATTTTATTTTAAGTTTTGTTATCTCTTTTTATACAATTTATTAATTTATTCATATTACATCTCAATTGTTATTCCATACCTTGTATCCTCCCATTCTCCCCTCCCTCCCATGTTCCCCTTATTCCCCTCCCCTATGACTGTGACTGAGGGGGACCTCCTCCCCCTGTATATGCTCATAGGGTATCAAGTCTCTTCTTGGTAGCCTGCTATCTTAATTGCAGTTTTGCTGTTCTGAATCATCATTATTTCAGACCATAAGCGAATAAATTGTCCGCCAACCATATCTCAGTATTTCTGTTGCATTTTGTTGATAGTGTATCTGAGAAGTGTCTCTATCACACTGACACATTTCACTTCGGCTTACATGCCCATGTGCACATCTCCTGCCAAGGAAATGAAGAGTACAATCTGTTCACAGAATGACTGGCTCCATTCTCTCTGTTACATATTTATCATTCAGTCAATGTTTAAGAACCAAGTACATTTTAGTAATGTAATTTATAGTTCCATATCAGAAAATTATTCATTTGTTTCATCATAAGTTTTAGACTCTTTTCGTTAGATAAATGATGTTCAAAAGCTTAATATTCAAACTGTTGTAAAAAATATATGCAACCTGAAAGTTTTTGATGCAAAGGTCATATGCTTTCAATTAATTAAGCTCTGGGCAGTAGTCTGATAGGATCAGAGCTCTTTAGTATAATGACACAATAAGGAGGTAAGGACAAAGTCAATGTATAGGAGCTTTTACACTGTAAAGACAGGCTCGGAGGCTAGGGATGTAGCTGAGTGGTAGCGACTTTGCCTAACATGTGCAAAGTCTCTGCTATGATTCATGCACAATGAAAGGAAAAAGTCAGGCTTGGGTTCAAATCCAATTTCTGTCCCTCCTGGTCTTTGACCTTTCCTCTTTCTCCACTTTTGTCTTCTTTTTCTTTATTCCTGTCTATTCTTCTTTACTTTTTGATTTCTTCCAACAAGATATCAAGATAAATAACAAAGAAAACAATTGAGTTTTTTATGCACCCATTGAGTAGAGGGCAAAGGCAGACGTAACTAGGAAGCAGCCTCTGGCCTCTTGGCCCTGCTAAAGGTTTATCTTGGCCTTGTAACTCTCATATGTTCCCTCTCTCTCTCTCTCTCTCTCTCTCTCTCTCTCTCTCTCTCTCTCTC
>OU015749.1:78116741-78191173 GCA_907169655.1 Acomys percivali
CTCTCTCTCTCTCTCTCTCTCTCTCTCTCTCTCTCTCTCTCTCTCTCCCTCCCTCCCTCCATGACTCTAGTTATTTTCACTCACATAATTTGAAAGCTAAAAACCAAATATTTTAAAAACTGAAATAACAGCTAGGAAACAAAACTGACCCCGAGCTGTGAACATTTTTGTTCTTCACAGTCATCGTTTGGTTAACAATAATTATAGTCCCTTGAGACTGCCTCTATATTTTCCTTCCTGCTGCTCATTTCCTGTCCATGGAGGTCATAGAAATCTACATCAAGAAGACAGAGGCTGAGAGGAAAGCAGTTTGTCTGACCCCCACGGGAACTAAGCTTCAACAAACAAAAAGATGAAGGGAAATAAAAAGTAAATTGGAAGAACAGATACATATCACTCGAAGCTAGCCTCACCATTAGGCCAACATCTAAAGATATTTTGGTGTGGGTTTATATCCTGAGTTTCTGGTTTTGATCACATGGTTCTGAGGGTTCACTTTTTTCTTTTTTCTTTCATTTTATTCTTTTTCTTTTATCTTCTCTGCCTTTCATATGCATTTGTTCTGTCTTGATGTCCCTTTATTTTTTTAGGGAAACAAGCAGATGAGTACATATAGCCAGGAATGTTCACATACACTAACACCTATAAGATGAAATATAAGTTTTACCTATTAATACAAGTCATTTTAAATGTTCAAAATCACACATAAAATGTATTTATATGAAAAATTAGTCATAGCTTTATAAAGTTCAGATCAGCAGAGTTGATCTTTCTAGCATTAGTTACATATATTATTTAGTTATAATGGATAGCAAATGTTTATTCATAAATATGGAATATTTATTAAAATGCATTAATTGTTACCTCACAAAAGAAATGCACAGGGAGACCTTAAAGCAGAAATCAGGCAGTATTTCCATTTAATAAATAGATCCTTCTCTTTCTGCCAGTGAAATAACATTAAATACAAAAAAAAAATTGCAGGCTTTGACATTGCAGACATTGGAGGGAATATACCACCTGTGATGGCTAGTTTTGTATCAACTTGACACAGGCTAGAGTAACTAAGAGGTGGGAGCTTCCAATGAGGAAATGGGAAAAGAATGCACGCAAGCCTGTAGGGCATTTTTTAAAATTAGTGATTGATATGGGAAGACTCAGTCTATTGTGGATAACGACACCTTGAGGTGGTGGTCCTTGGTTCTGTAAGAAAGTAGACTGAACAAGACATGGGGAGCAAGCATGTAAGCAGCACTCCGCCATTGCTTCTGTATCTGCTCCTGCCTCCAGGTTCCTGCCCTGTTTCAGTTCCTGTCCTGACTTCTTTCAGTGATGGACCATGATATGGAAGTATAAGCCAGATAAACTCTTTCCTCTCTCATTTGTCTCTGCTTGTGACGTTTCATCATGATAAGCCTAAGGCACCACCTCTACTACTAACAGTCATTTGACTTGCATATAAATTGGATAAAATATAAGTAAGCCTCAGGATTGTACTAAGTTAGAATAATATCAGATAACATGCAGCAATAGTAAACTATGTCGAGTATTTAATATTGATGGCAAAATAGCAGAGACTTACAGCTTTAAATGTGGTAGTATCAAATAGCTAAATAGTAATTCCTCTACATGAAATAGTTGAATTTTTCCTTTAACTCACACTCTATCATACCTTGGTTTTTCCAGGCATTTCCCGTAGGGTACAGGTTCCTGAACTGATACAGCAATGACATGCATTCTCTTTGTGTCCCTTCTGCCCCACATGGCATAACACTGCTACATGCTCTAGATTTCTTGTTCCAAGTCTATAGGTAAACTGGCTATAAACCTACACTCTTAGGCAAAAGGGAGAAAGGGATTCTTTCAAAGAAGCGTGGTACTGCTTAAACCCACCAAGCATCTCAGCAAACGATTAGTCTCTCATCTCCTTTCCTTTCTCTAACACAAGAGCCCCTCAGTCTTGTTTCTGTCACTTCTATTCACCCTTCCCAAATACACTGCACACCAGTCACAGGGATCTAGCATATTCCTGATATTCTGAACTCATCTTCTGCCAAAGCAGGCACTGTCAGAGACATGTATATCTGGTTAGCTTTATAATTTAATCACTTTGTTGGGGTTGAAGGAGTTTGCATTGAAAAATTTGCAATGTAGAAGAGACCGTGAGGGCACAACTCTGTGGTCTAATTCAAAAGCATATGTTTCAAGAGCAAAGCTTTGCACAAAGGTTGTAAATAAGCCTTTTAGTCTATATTTTTGTGGTTTTAATATATAAAATACAGGGACATAAGACAAGATTATGTTATCAGCATAGTCTTGGAGCATGCGGTAGACAAGTGTAAACATGCTAACAGTATACACGTATAGTATTAAATAAAACAAACATATCTATTGGTTACATTTCCAAAAAGATATGCACAACAAAAAAGAAAATTCTGCCTATTAACCTCAAATTACAACAATTTGCAAACAGTACCTACATAATGCACAATGTGTTTAAACCAAATGCATACAAGCATGTGCATGTGCAAATGCATACACACATATATGGTTTTAACCCCCTTTTTAACATCTACAAAACATAAACATATATTTATTATATGAGCATAAATAACTGTTACTGTAAAAGAATCTATGACAAGATATACTGATATAATGACCATTGATTTCATTGCAATTTCTTTTAAAAATATTTTATCAATTTATTCATATTACATCTCAATTGTTATCCCATCCCTTGTATTCTCCTATTCCTCCCTCCCTCCAGCTTTCCCCCTACTCCTCTCCTCTATGTCTGTGACTGAGAGGGACCTCCTCACCCTGTATATGCTCATAGGGTATCAAATATCTTCTTAGTAGACTGCCATCCTTCCTCTGAGTGCCACCAGGCCTCCTCATCAAGGGGACATGGTAAAATATGGGACACCAGAGTTTACGTGAAAGTCAGTCCCCACTTACCACTAAACTGTGGAGAATGTCCTGTCCATTGACTAGATTTGGTTAGGAGTTCAAGTTTACTGAACGTATAGTCCTTGGCTGGTGCCATAGTTTGAGCAGGACCCCTGGGCCTAGATCTGCCCATCATAATGTTCTTCTTGGACCATCTCTATCCTTCTATTTCCCCATTCTCCCATGCCTCTCTCACCTAAAGTCCCAATAGGATATCCTCACCTCTGACCCATGAAGACTTTCATGGGACATGCCCCTTGGGCTAGTGTCCAGATATAAGTGAGTATATACTGTTTGACTCTTTCTGCTCCCGGGTGAACTCATTCATTATAATCACTTCTAGTTCAATCCATTTGTCCACAAATTTCAGGAATTCTTTGGTTTTAATAACTGAGTGGTATTGCATAGTGTAAATGTACCACAGTTTCTTTATCCATTCTTCTACTGAGGGACACTTAGGCTGTTTCCATGATCTGGCTATTATGAATAAGGCCGCTATGAACATGGTTGAGCATATATCCCTGTTGTGTGTGCTCACGTGCTGACCTTGTTCCGGGTCCCAAAACAGCCAATCATTGCAATTTCTAAGGACTATGCTTTGTCAAATGGTAGTCAGATGTTTTTTTTAAAACACACACACACACACACACACACACACACACACACACACACACACACAAAGCCTTTTATTATCTTTGAAACTATCATTTTAAATGAGCAGGCTTCCCTCTCATTGTTGCTTTGTAGCTGCTGCCTGTTATAAGAGGACTGCAAAATTTACAACATAGTTGGAATTTCATAGTGCTCTACATTAACGGAGGATAGTTTTGAATTTTGTTGACACAACAAAGGAAGAGAATGCACCTAAAAACATTTATATAAATATGGTGTCTTGAAAACAAAACACAGTAACTTGCCCAAAGTATACTGAGATATGATGTCATGCAATATCACAGGCTTTCGAAGGACAGGTCACAGAATCAAACCCTAACTGGCTGACTATATTAAAACAAATCATGAGTCACCCTATACAACAGGGAGAGTACATTACCTTCCCCAACAGTGGATCCGAAGGCAAAGATGATAAGTTTCAAAATGCAGAATTCCAGGCAGTAAAAGGTTACTGGTGTTAGTATCTCAGTTCTCAGTCTCTTACAAGACTATATGGTACAATTCCAGGATTTACCTCTTGTCATGTGTTAGATTTAGTGACAACCAAGAAAACATTATGACAGGCTATGCATGCTTGCTTTATTGCTGTCTGTCCCACAGATAAGCTACCACAAGGCATGTTTCTCCTGTTTTATTAACAGTGGCATGCATAAAGATATGATAGGCACAGATGTTCTGCTTTCAGCAATTAAAGACATGAATTCCATACTAAATAGGTTTTTAAAAAACATACTGACATAAAATAAGAAAAATCATCAACATGTCCACTTTATCCAGAGCAATCTATTCATTTCTTGTAGATTTCTCAAGAATGGACAGAACTCTTGTTTTTTTTTTAATTTAAATAATTTATTCAGATTACAACCCAATTGTTATTCCATCACTTGTATCCTCCCATTCCTCCCTCCCTCCCACTTTCAGCTATTCCCCTCCCCTAGTTCATGCATTGCCTTAAATGTGATAAAATTTTCCCCTTGGGGCTGTAGACAGTGGTTAGCAGTTAAAATATTGCTCTTTCAAAAGGTCTGAGTTTAGCTCTCTACAGCCACAGCCACGTCGTGGAGGCTCACAACTACCTGTAACTTGAGCTCCCAAGGGTTGATGTTCTCTTTTTATGTCTGTGGACACTCTACTCACTGTACTCACAAATCTACAATCAGACACACACAGGAACAAGAACAATTGTAAAAAATTATTTTCTCTTTAGTCAACTTTATCACCATTAGAATAGCCTCTTAAATACCTCTGCTTCCTTCCTGTGTCTCTCTCCATGTCTCTGTCACTCTGGGTGCTTGATCTTGGTGATCTCAGTGGTTTTTGAAATCTCCAGTGAGCCCATTTTTAAAATGAGACTGTACTGTGTTTATCAGATGATGTCTTGATGTCAACTGCATCATGAACCGCTGAGAACTCTATTTATGAAGAATTTTGTTTCTACAGACCCCCAAGAGATATTCTACATTGGCTATCCTATTCACAAATGCCACTTTTGTGATGTCTATGCATT
This sequence comes from Acomys percivali, assembly GCA_907169655.1. NCBI lineage: Eukaryota > Metazoa > Chordata > Mammalia > Rodentia > Muridae > Acomys > Acomys percivali. Next base: position 78,121,870 of record OU015749.1, read on the forward strand.
CAAGGCCCCTATTCTTTTTCTACAAACTAGGTTAGTGATTCCTACATTTATATTTAGGAGGCTTGTCCTAATAGCTTATTGATAATTCCGTTAAGTTGAAAGCATCAAAATTATATGGGCTAGGGGATGCTAGAGAGATATCTTATTTCTTATATGTATACTACTCTTGCAAAGGACTTGAGTTGGGTACTCAGCATCTATGTCAGACACTATATAATTGAATATGTGTTAATCAGCACACTTTGTGGTTGTCCTCATTGTAGAGGAAATAATTTTTAATATAATTTGCTGATGCTTCTTAATTGCTCACATATAATCTTTACTATGATGAGACATACTTCTTTTATACAAGGTTTTTATTATAAAGGTTTATTGACTCTTACCCATGCTTTCCTGGTATTAATAAGGTCATCCTATGATTTTTATCCTTGACTGTTAGTATACACAATGTTGCATTTATTGATATGCACATGTTGAGCAATCTTTGCATATTGGAATTGAAACCAATTTTATCCTGCTTTGTTATCTTTAGATTGTGTTGTTGAACTGGATTTGAAAAAAAAAATATTGTTGGAGCTTTCTTCATTAATGTTTATGCAATTTTGTTAAAAGGCTTTGTAAAAAATTTTGAAAGCAATCTTTTTCTTCTTTTTTTTTAGCTTATTTTACTTTTATTTTATGTACATTCGTGTTTTGACTGCATGTAGGTCTGTGGGAGGGTGCCAGGTCCCCTGAATCAGGAGTTAGACACAGCCATAAGCTACCCTGTAGGTGCAGGGAATTGAACCTAGATCCTCTGAAAAAGCAGTCAGTGCTCTTAGCCAGTGAGCTATCTCTCCAGTCCCCGAGAACATTCTTTTTTCAAAAATCTATTATCAAATCCCCATTTGTTTGGCTAAAATGTCTCATGATTCTTTCTGTTGATTTCTGGTTTAATTCCATTGTGATCTGATGAGAAAAAATAAATTATGTTTCATGGCATAATGTTATTGTGTAAATCAAATGTTGATTTCTGTACCCTCTATGTCTGGCTACAAGCCTTTTTCTAAGACTCTCCTGTCTCCCTGTGGTATAAACTCTGCTCCATACTTTTCCCCTGACATGTCCATAATGTAGCTTATAGATAATTGCTGAGTAGGGGCAGAGAATAGGGCTGGACATCCTGCCTGCCGTGGGAGGAGGAGTTAGAAGAGGAAGCAGGGAATTCAGGCACAAGCAGAGGTGCAGAAGAGCTGAAGATTCAGCTAGATCAAAGAAAGAATTAAAAAGCAAGTAACTTGAAACATTTGGCAAAGATGGAGTCAGGATAATATAGAGGGCTAATAACAGACTTAAAGTCCTCAAGATTGTGATGTAAGCTTCATAAACAAATATAAAAGAGTCAATTATTTGTGCGATAGCTAGGTCAAGAAAGAAACTTAAAGAAACAAACACAGTTTTGTAAAAACAACACTAACTTATACCTATCTTGTTTGTACCAATTATTACTTGGTTTATGATCTCAAAATATGTTATATTTAAGGAAAATACACAGTTATTCAAGAAGAAAAGAATGTTTTCATCAGCTCTTGGGTGGAATATGCTATATAAGCCTATTAATTCCATTGGTCTATGGTATGACTTAATGGTGACATTTCCTTTTTGTCTGGATGATCTATTAGTGAGGGTGGAGTTTTGAAGTAACAATATTACTGTATCAAGGCTTGAGTAGGCAGTAAATTGCATGTAAATGACCCTGATCCTGGTTACAGAGGTTGACCACTGTATATTGGGCTTGACATCCATGGAAAATGTGATCCATGGATGGTCTCTCCTGACCCTCTCCTACATAGTTTCTGTGACAGAGTGTCTTTGGGTAGCCTAAATGAGACTGCACATGTATTCTGACACTCATAATAGTGAAAACCCTAACGATATACCTACTATCAAGCTAGCACCTGGTTGAAATGCTCTGTGAAGTGGGTGGCCTGTAACAGAGTTCGGTAATGATAGGTCACACCACACTGAAAATTATCACCTTGGGACCACACACCTGTGCTGGGTTTATATGTTGTGAGAATCCTGAGTTTCTTCTGAGCTGCAGATCTGTTCTGGAGCTAGGACTTACTGCACCTTTCTGGTTACCTTCTGCTTCTGGTATTGAGTCTCCACCCCCTTTGTGTGAGCAGAGGTTATGATCAATAGCTTCTCTACATTCTCTGAAGTGCATTTCTGCTTTTTCCATGCTTCTTAGCTTTTCCCTATTTTCGTTCTAAAATTCAACACATCTTCCTCTGTTTACTCCCTTAGAATATGTCCTTCTTTGTGCTGCCCGATACTCTCTCATGTTGCATAAAGGCCACAATGAGTTTCACATCGTATACACAGGTTGGCCTGATAACTTTAAGTGGTCTTACATAAGAAAAGTTGTTTTCCCGAAATTTGTGGACAAATGGATTGAGCTAGAGATGATCATAATGAGTGAGTTAACCCAGAAGCAGAAAGACTCAAATGGTATATACTCACTTATATCTGCATACTAGCTCAATGGGCATGTCCCACGAAAGCCTTCCGTTACCAGGAAACTGGGACAGAGGGGAGGACATCCTATTGGGACTCTAGATGAGAGAACCATGGGAGAATAGCAATGTAGAAGGATCCAGTGGGTCCTAGAAACCTAGAAGTAGAACATTATGATAGGCAGATTTGGGTCAAGGGGACCCGCTCAAACTAAGGCACTAGCCAAGGACAATACAGGCGGTAAAATTTAAACCCCTACCCAGATCTAGCCCATGGACAGGACAGTCTCCACATTTGAGTGGAGAGAGGGATTTGACTTTCGCATGTACTCTGGTGCCTCACATTTGACCATGTCCCCTGGAGGGGGAGACCTAGTGGCACTCAGAGGAAGGACAGCAGGTCACCAAGAAGAGACTTGATACCCTATGAGCATATACAAGGGGAGGTAATCCCTCTGAGGAACAGTCATAGGGGAGGGGAATAAGGGGAAAATGGGAGGGAGGGGAGAATGGGAGGATACAAGGGATGGGATAACCATAGAGATGTAACAAGAATATATTAATAAATAATAAAAAATTTTTTAAAAAAAAAGAAAAGTTGTTGATGCAATTTGTTGTTAAATAGCTTGATTTATCTATCTGTTTACCTATTCAAAAAATGTAAGCCCTTACATTGAATATAATTTACTTTTGAATTATAACTTCATTAATTTATATTATTTCATATATTTAAAATCTGCTAAAAGAGTAGATCTTACATATTTTTGCATATGATAAAGTAAGCATGTGAGTAGATGGATGTATAAACTAATGAGATTATGAAAATAATTTTACTGTGTACATGTATATCATATTGTACATATACTTTTATTTTGTCTGAAATGAATATCCACATGGCCATAATATTTGCAATGGCCTTCTCATCTGGTAAATATCTCAAGGATTCTACAATTGTTCATGTATATTGTTTCTTAAAGTAAACCTCAGTGAGTCATTTGATCATGTAAACCATAAAGAAAACAAGGAAATGATAAAGTATTAACAGACTACATCTGGTTATGCAAGGACTTTACCTTGGTGAAAGAGACATGTTAAAAAATATGACCAGGCGTTAATTCATCCATGAAGTCAGTCATGTAAAATATAGGCAAGGTCTCAATTACTTTATATGATATGGTATAGAAGTCTTAAGATTTTCATTGGCCCAGAAACTCTAAAACAAAGAAATTTTAAGATGACAATCACACTCACGAGGGGCACTGTCTCACTGAAACTGGAGGTATCCAATTACACGCACTTATGCCAGATGGCTTCATAAAGGTACAACTTGTGTGTGAAATCATAGAAAATGATTTCAGTTATTAAATTTTTAGGTCAAATTTAGAATGAGCTGGGCAGTAGAGGGATCATTTCTGTGCAGGTACTCCTTCAGGGGCATAATACACATTCTTAGCTTCTTCATAATCACAACAGAAATAACGTGAACTAATCTCATCAATGGCACTTTGTGGTTAAATTCATAGGTAGGTTAAAACTGTGACTGCATGTATAAGATGTGGTTGAGGCCCTTCCTCATGAGGACCTTGATCCTCTCTATAACGATGTGATCAAAAGTCAGAACAATACATTTCTGAAGCACGTTGCATTTTATGTTCCAAGAACAATTTCATAGTCTGCAATCCCAGAAAGCTATATTCAAGAGAATGAATGGTTGCCAGATAATTCAGGGGTGAGTGAAATGTTTGTATGCTGTACTGGTATTCATATAACATTCAAGGAAAAGCAAAACCTAATTCTAGTTCCCTAAGAAGCATACCATGATGAACAAATTTTAAATTATAACTTATTAGCAGATACAATCAATGTCCATGTATTTTGCATGTTATTAAGTACTATCGAAAAATTCAATACTAAATGAGATCTAATAAGTAGAATGTTATAATAAACAATATGTTCCTTACAACCATATACTGTAAGTTTTAAATAGAGTATGTTGATTTAAACTATGTTGTCCTATTATTGAATGTAAGAATTGCAGGTGATTTTATTGTTCTTTTATAAGAAAGCAAAATAATATTTCGGCTATGTATTCAGAATACAAAGAAGTAAAATCAATAGATAATCATTTCTTTGGAATTTGAAGTATACAAAGAGAACTACAATAGTTACCAAAATATTTTGTAAAAATAAAGGATATGCAAAAAATTCACAATCAACCACGTACATATGAAGTGTTTTTATTTTCAATGTGAAACATTGAAAAGATTATCTTTTATTTAAAATAAAATGTATTTATTATAACTTAAAATACATAATTGAAAGCTTTAAGGAGGAAATACAGAATAAGCAGCATCCACATTCGATTGACAAATAGACCTAAAATGTTAGAAAGAAAAATATAAAAATAAAAGTAACGTTTTATTATATTAAAATATTAGAAATGGAATTTCATGCCTACCTTCCCAACTTTCATGTTAGGATTTTGTCTGGCCAGAGTGTGTGCGTGTCTTGTCACTGTTGTAACAATTTCTGTGATTTTATACGTGCATCCCTACTGTGTCTGGAAAACACTGTTTCCTTTTTGAAATTAACCATCTCTGACTCTTACAATCTTATTTTACCCTCTTTCTCACAGATCCCTGAGTCTTAAGGGAAGGAGTACAGTATGGGTGGCCCATTTAGGTGATATGTTCAACCATCATTTATTTTCTTCACATTAATCATTTGAGTGCCGTTATTTTACTTCTCATCTGCTATGATGAAAAGCTTCTTTGATGAATGTTGAGGGATATTCTACTTGATGGGTAGATATAGCAATTAGTCATTAAGAGTTATATAATACTGAAGTGGAAGTTTCTGGTTTTTTTGACGACTCAGTTGTTTTTCTGGTAGAGAGCTTATGAGAAGGCATGTGACGTTTTGCTGGGAGCAGACAAGTGCGATGGCATGTGATGCTTGGAAGGGTATAAACAGAACCACATGGACAATAAGAGAAGGCTTTTGCATTGCTACCCTGACGTGCAATGTTTCACTAGCCTTGCCTTTGCTGGTATTTTCTGGTCTTCACTTTGCAGAAAGAAATGTTCCAGAGAACTTCTCATGTTCCCCCAGCTAATTCTGGCTGCTTCTACTGACTTGCCCTGATTCAGCAGAATCTTCTGGTTTCTTTTAGATTATGCCACTAATACAGATTTGTATGAATGTTTGGTACTGGATATTGAGCTGGATTGCTGGTATTTTGACAAAGTGGAGTGGCATTGTCTCATGGAACAGTGTCTAAGGTCCAAAATTCCCTTTTTCTATTAATATTCTTTCTCTCTTTCCTCCAGTCTGTGGGTTAGAAATGAGGTTGAAGCATTTACAAATCCTAATAAAGTAGGTGTAGAAAATCTAAGCTAACATAATACTATGCTATTTAGCAGAACAATAGTATTGGCTTCTCCCCTTAGACCTATGATCTATCTAGACACAGGTTCTGGGCGCATTTAACAGTGTTGAGTATGGGTTTCATTTCATAAAGTTGGCCTTAGAGCCATTCAGAAAGCGGTTTCTTGTTCCCATAACATTCCTGCAATTATTGGACCAGTGGACATCTTGTCAGGCTGGCCATAGTTGTACTTTTCAGGGCTCATATCTGCATTAAATTGAGGATTGCTTTCTTCCCGTTGCAAAGTATAAAACACTTCATAATGTCATGAAAACACATCACACAATGTTTGGTTGAGTCTCAGCATCTGCTTTGAAGCAGCTCTGAGCCTGTCTCCAAGCACAGAAGAGTATCATTAATAGTGACAGGAGTTATCTCTCTCCTATATTGAAGAGATATGGAGAGAGTGGTCAGCTTTGTCTTGTTCCTGATTTTAGTGGAATTGCTTTGAGTTTCTCTCTATTTAATTTGATGTTGGCTATGGGGTTGTTGTACACATTCTTTATTGTGTTTAGGTATGGCCCTTTCGTCCCTCCTTTCTCCAAGACTTTCATCATGAAGGGGTGCTGGATTTTGTCAAGGCTTTTTCTGTATCTTAAGTAAATGGTCATGTGACTTTTTCTTTCAGCTTGTCTGTATGGGTGGAATACATTGATGAATTTCTGTAGTTGGACCATCCTTCCATCCTTGGGATGGATGAAGCCTACTTGATGATATAATTGATATGTTCTTAAATTTAGTTTTTGAGTATTTTTGCATCAATGTTAATGAGCAAAATTGGTCTGAAATTCTCCTTTTTGTTGAGTCATTGTGTAGTCTAAGTATCAGGGTGACTGTGGCTTCACAGAATGAGTTTGGCAATATTCCTTATGTTCCTATTTTGTGGAATAGTTTGCAGAGTATTGGTATTAGCTCTTCTTTGAATGTCTGATAGATTCTGTGCTACAACCATCTTGACCTATGCTTTTATTGGTTGGGAGGATGTGATGACTGCTTCTATTTCCCTAGGTGTTATGGTACTGGATAAACCATTTACCTGATCTAAATTTAACTTTGGTAAGTGAGATATATGAAGAAAATCATCCATGTCTTTAGATTTTACAATTTTTGGAATACAGGCTTTTGATGTAAGATCTAATTTTTTGTGTGTTTCCTCAGTGTCTGTTGTTTGGTCCCCTTTTCACTTCTGATTTTGTTAATTTGATTACTTTTCCTCTGCCTTTGAGTTAGTTTGGCTAAGGATTTGTCTTTCTTTTTACTTTTCTCAAAGTACCAGCTCTTGGTTTCCTTGACACTTGTATTGTTCCTTTTGTTTCTAATTCATTGATTTCAGCCCTGAGTTTTACATTTTCCTATCATCTACTCCTCTTTGTTGTGTTTGCTTCTTTTTGTTCTAGAGCTTTCAGGTATGCTGTTAAGTTGGTGGTATGGGATCTCTCCAATTGCTTTATGAAGGTGCTTAGTGCTATGAACTTTCCTTTTAGTACTATTTTCATTATGTCCCATAAGTGTGTGTATGTTGTGACTTCATTTTCATTGAACTCTATCAAGTCTTTAATTTCTTTCTTTATTTTGATTTGGCCTAATGGTCATTGAATAGAGAGTTGTTCTGTTTCCATAAGATTGTAGGCTTTCTATAATTGTTGAGTTCCTGCTTTAATAAATATGGTCTGATAAAATGCAAGGGGTAATTTCAATCTTCTTTTATCTGTTTAGGCTTGTTTTGTGACCAACTATATAGTTGGTTTTGGGTTCCATGCAGTGATGAGAAGAACGTATATTATTTGTGTGTTTGGATGAAAATTTCTGTAGACATCTATTAGTTCCACTGGACTCATAACTTTTGTTAGTTTCATTATTTCTTTTTAGTTTCTGTTTTGATGGTCTGGCCTTTGGTGAGAGTAGGATGTTGAAGACTCACACTATTAATATGTAGGAATTGATATGTGATTTAAGCTTTAACAGTGTTTTTGTTTGTTTTGTTTTGTTTTATTGAAAGAAATGTGGGTGATCTTGTGTTTGGGGCATAGATGTTCATCACTGAGATGTCCTCTTGGTGGATTTTTTCCTTTGATGAGTATGAATTCTCTTCCCATAATTCTTTTGTTTAACTTTGCTTCAAAGTATATTTTATTAGATAGTAGGATGGCTACTCCAGCTTTCTACCATTGCTTGGAAAACCTTTTTCTATCCCTTTACTCTGTTACTGAGGTATGTTTCTTGTATGCAGCAGAATGTAGGATGTTGTTTATGCAACCATTCTGTTGGCCTTTGTCTTTTTATTGGAGAGTACGTTACTGTTGATGGATATTAGTGACCAATAATCTTTAGTTCTGTTTATGTTACTGGTAGTATAATTTGTTCATGTGCTTGCCTTGCTTCACTTTCAGTATTAAGAATTATCTACATCCTGTGTTTTCCTGGGTATAGTTGACATCATTGAGTTGGAGTTTTATTTCTAGATATTGTTTAAATTTGGTTTTGTCATGAAGAATTTTGTATTCTCCATCTAGTAGTCTGAACTGACATCTGTGATCTTTTGGTGTCTACATATCATCTGTGCAGGCCCTTCTGGCTTTTATTGTCTCTGTTGGGAAGTCAGTTGTGATTCTGATAGGACTGCCGCTACGTGTTATTTGGCCTTTTCCCCTTGTATCTTTATTCTGTAGATTTATTTAGTGTTTTGATTACTTAGTGGTGGGAGGAATTTCTTTTCTGGTATAGCCTTTTTGCTGCTCTGTAAGCCTTTTGTAGGTTTAAAGCTATCTTTCTTTATGTTGGGGAAATTTTCTTCTGTGATTTTCTTGAAAATGTTTTCTGGTCTTTGGAGCCTGGAATCTTCTGTTTTCATCAATTCCTATTATTCTTAGGTTTAGTCTTTCCATGTCAGGAAATTTTTTTAGGGTTTAGTATTTTCTTTGATAGATGAATCGATTTCTTCAATTGTGTCTTCTATGCCTGAGAGACTTTCCTCTGTCTTTTGTATTCTATTGGTGATGCTTCCCTCTGTGGCTTCCGTTATCCTCTTTAAATGCTCTATCTCCAGGGTTTTTTGTTTTGGTTTGGTTTTGTCTGTTTGTTTTTGGTTTGTTTTCTTTATTGATTCTATTTCCATTTTCATGTCTTAAACCATTTTATTAATTTCATTCACTTGTTTTTGTTTTCCTGAATTTCTTTGAAGGTTTTATTTTTTTCTCTTTAAATGTCTAAAACATAGTTTTAATGTCATTTTCCTGTGTTTTAGCTGCATTAGAATGTCCAGTGCTTTGGGGGGTTTCTGGTGGATCTGTGTTTCCCTGGTTTTTGTTGATCATGTTCTTATTGTAGCTGTTATCCATCTGGTAATACTGCTGTTAGCTGTTACTTCCCAGAACCTTGGGTTTCTCAGGCCTTTGTGATCCAGTGAGGTCCTTATAGTCTCCTCAAGACAGCTCCTCAGTAAGTGGGAGAAATTTGATGTCTGATTGTAGAAGTGGAGCACCCCTATACTTGGGGATGTGAACTCAAGTAAGTGGATATGCAAGAATCTGGAGTCCAGAGTCGTCTTCAGGATGGAGAGAGATATCAAGTAATAGGACAAGGTTTTGGTGTCTCATGTTTGAGATCTTGCCATGCATCGGGTTGCTCACCAATCAAACACTGAGCACTTGAACTGTAGATCCATGCTCAAGTAGACAGAAAGAATAGGGTGCCCCCAGTGAGCCTAGGATCCTGAGGTATTCTTGGACCTGGGAGACAGCTGTGCATGACCTGTGACTATGCATCTCTAGTTCCCAAGATATCCTCTCTCATCCAGGAAAGAGCTGAAGGATGGATGGATCAGTGAGTCTGTATTCTGGAGCATCCTCAGGGTGGAAGGAAATGTCCAGAGGAATATGGAATGAGTTTGGATGTTTCAGATGAAGCCATGCTTTGGGTTGCTTGCCAAGCTGACACAGAACTCATAGTTCACTCAAGTTCAACTAGGTTCTGTAATTTTGGGACCAGGATTATGTATGATCCTATTTTCCAGCTTTATCTTCACTGGGGAATCAGCAGAGTCATGGTTTGGAGGTTGGGATGCTGTCCTCCCAATCCAGATGCTACCCACAGGGAAGCAAGAGGAATCTAAGAAACTTGGGGAAGCAGAGCATTGCAGGAACTGGGGATCTGAGTTTGGTTGAGTAGATAGATAATGCAGGGGGCTGCAAGCATAGGGACTTGATACTACTCTTAGACCTGGGAGATAGTGGGGGTTGGGGGGAGTTGAGAGGGTTGTAGCTGTGTGTCCCCAGCTCCGAGGATGTCCCTTCCCAACAGGGAAACTCCAACTTCTATGTTTTGGAGTCGACACCCAGGCTACTTGCTTGATTCTCAATCTCTCATCTTCTGCTACTCAGATATGGTAGGCACTTACTGCCAACATTCTGTGAATCTCCCCATGATGGCTAATCTTGATTGGCAACTTGACAATCAACTGAAACTCAAGCTGAAATCTAGACTATATATTCTGGTGAGGGCCTACATTAAAAAAATGAAGGAGGAAGCGCTTGCTTTTTGCTGTTTGCCATCAGTCTAATTGGCGTATTAATTTATCCTATGGTTAAGCCATCTTTTTAGAGTGTCAGAACATACTTCTTTATGATTCCAGGGCAGACTGGAGAACAGTAGATTTCTAGGCATTCTCTGTGGCTACAACACCAGATTGAGACTGCTAACTAAATAACTACCAGACCCGTAGCCTTTCTACCAAGGTACTTACATGCTCACACCAGTTTGTAAACCACTTTAATTAATCCCTTTTGTATATATTTTTTCATTATATAAATTGTTTCTTTAGAGCAGGGGTTCTCATCCTTCCTAATGGTATCACCCTTTAAAACAATTTCTTATATTGTTGCAACCCCCCATAATAAAATTATTTGTTGCTGCTTAATAACTGATACCTGTAATTTTGCTACTATTATGAACCATAATGTAAATATCTGTTATGCAAGATATGTGATATACAACCCTAGTGGACATTATGATGCAGAGTTTGGAAACCACAGATTTAGAGAATCTTGACTAATAGAATTGGTGGAAGAAAAAAAAAAGAACACAGATTTGGGTGGATAGGAAAGTGGGAGTATGTGAGGGTGTTGGGAAACTTGTGAATATGAGCAAAACATATTTGGTGAAATTCTCAGAGTATCATTTGGGAGAAAAAAGAATGAAACAAGCTTTTTTAATGGGTATCTTATCTACAAGGCCATAGTAATTTTCCTTATTCATATAAAGATAATTATTGGCTACATTACTATCATACAGTATATTACTGATCTCTTACTCACTAAGTTATATCCACTCTGGTCTATTCAATTTATACTTATGTTTATAAATATATTATTATGATAGCCACTAAAGTGGAAGTTTCTGGTGTCTTGGGAGACTCAGTTTTGCCATGTGAATGTGTTTTTTGTTTTTGTCTGAAGTATGGGATGTGGGAATGTTTTCCAACTGCTGAAGACAGCCTTGTGACCTTTAGTAGCAGAAAACAGACCTGTGAGTGAGCATGTGATGATTTGCTAGAAGCCGTCTTGTGAGAGGGCATATGACATTGTCTCATGCAAGGGGCATGGTTTTTTCCAGCTGGAAAAATGACCTTGTGTGGATTCTGAGCTGAGATAATTAGAAGCCCACAAAGAGTGGGACAATGCTTTTGCACCACTACACTTTGCAATGGTTTACATTGCTTTGCTGGTCTTAGTTTTTGGACACTTCACTTCTCAGAGAGAAAATCTCCAGAGAACTTTTTGTGGCACTATGGTTGAGCTTGTTGACTTGTGTGCTGATTCAGTGGAGTCTTGTTGTTTCTGTTGAATCATGCTGCTGCTACTGATTCATGTTGCTGTTTGGTATTTGCTATTTGAGTGAACTGCTGGGATCCTGACCATACAAAATGGAATTTCCATACAGAACTGCATCTAAAATGGTCCACATCTTCTGCCCCCAATAACCTTCATTCTCTCCTACCTCTGCTCAGTGGATTTGAAGGAAGATAGAAGCACTTAAGAAACTCAAATAAAGTAGGGTATTTTTTTTTGAAAAATCTAAGCCTACAAGACATTGTTAATATTTTGTGTTTAAAGGGAATTTTCCCAAAAATAATTTTTGAACAATATATACACTATTTAAAGCACAATAGTGAAGATTCATAGTCCATTTTTTGCTTCATGTCTGGTCTTAGCTTCAACATCTAAATTTAAAGTATGAACTTTGTCAGTTTAGCTTAATTTACCATCTGATTAAGTAAATGGAGTACCTGAAAATTTTATAATTTCTTACCAAAGATTTATGCCACAGAATATTTGTTCCATATGAGAATGGAAACTTATGCTATGTTTATTTTTGAGTCTTGTTTGAACGTACAGAAATTATCGACAGAAGTGTTTCTATTATTTTCCTTTTATTCTGCAGAGAATTAGACTTCTATACGTGGAATGCAGTCCAAAGTCCTTTCCCCCTGCCATCCTCCTCCCCGCCCCCCAAAAGAAAAAGAGCTGAGGGAGCAATAATCTTAGGGCACAATAGAAATCCCAACTGTATCATTTAACTTATATAATAAAATGTTAAGAATATATAATAGAGTCTGAGGACAGCCACCAGAGTCATGTTTTGCTTTGTTTCTGGTTATAAGTCACTTGTTAGACTTGGAGACCATGGACTGTAAAATAATGAGTTGAAGGCAGTTGCCTGCAGTTATATTCTGGACTGATGCCTAAACCTTCCTAAAAGGAACATATAACCACTATATTTTGTTCCTCTAGAGGAAAATTAAGAATGAAATGTATTTTAAAGGAGATTTATTGAATTGATTTATAGGATATAATCTGAGTAATCCAATAATGGCTGTATTCACACCTGCTAATTTATAAGTCCAAGTGTCTAAAATTCCAGTCTGGGAATGAAAAACCTTTGCCCAAGGAGTCAAAGGTCTTCAATTCACTTTGAAAGGTTGAAATGCTGTATATCTCATAGAACTTAGGGCTGGAGAGAGCAAAAACAACTAGATAGATGAACTATCCAACAAGAAGCAAAGGCAAACAAGTTAGCGATATTATTTTTTCATTCAGACTCTTTTATATCTAAGCTGCCACTAAAATGTATTGCCTACTCTTGGAAAGATAGTATCTTTTAAATCCATCATTCCTGAAAAGAGTTTCAACAACCTGCTCAGAGGCATATCTCTTAGTTGATTTCAGATCCAGTCAAGTTGGCAACAATGATTAACCATCATAGCCACTTTCATCAGAAAAGATGCATAGAAAAATCTGAATACCCCAAAACAGAGAAGCAGAACTATCAGCATATCCAGTGCATCAGAAGAAGGCATTAGAATTATTTTCAAATTCATCAAAAATTTACAAAGACGTAAGGAATGATAAAGTTAACATGACCTATCATACAAAATGGGCAAAATGGTTAAAGTAAGAAATAAATGTTTAAAACAGGCTATAACCCAACCAGAAAAAAGTATTTCAGCAAATTTTATAACAAATTAAATAATAAGGAATAGACATTGTTTTTATTTCCTCAGATGATTGGATGATATGCAGGCCATACCCAAGCTTTAAACACTTGCCTTGGGATGAATCCAGAATGCTTATAACTAACTATCCACAGGCCTAGGCCTGAAAGCTTCTGGCTTCTGCACAATTTAATCTTTTGCAAGTCCAAACTTTTGAAGGGTTCAGCTTGTTCCTCCATCTGCTAACCTAGGCCTAGAATGTTTTCAGCCTCTGAGATTTACTGGTGAATAAGCTCACCCTTTATTGTTCTTTCTGCACTCTGGCTGGCTGGTTCAACTCACCTGTTATGGCTCAAAAATGCTTCTCCAAGCTGGTTGATTCAAAGTGGATTCTCTTAGCTTCTCACTGAATTTCTTTTTTTGGAAAAACTGCCTCTGAACTCCACAAACAGAACTGTACAAACTTAAGTGCATGCAACCGAACTGTACCAAACTATTCTTGTGAGAGTTGGGTATATCCTATCTCTAGCTCATTCTGTCAAATCTTTCTCTGATTAATCACTTTGTCCTTTGATTAGTCATTGTTTTGGATTAAATGTCTGTATTAAAATCTAGCTAGAGAGATTAAAGCTGTGTTATGTCTATATTTGAGGCAGATCATACAGAACTATGTCTTTAGGTGTGATCCCTTGCCAGAGCAGTCATGTTTCCAGATTAAAATTCCTCTACAGTAAGGGGAGACTTATATCCATTAATCATTTCTTTTTAAGACCTGAACCAAAAGTCTAACCAGAGATAATCTTCCTTGATGAAATGCCAGTGAAAATTCATGATACTCCTGAATGTAAACTGAATCACGGAGTTAAGAATACAATTCCCTTTTTTTTTTTAAATGAACAATGGTCAAGAGGAACCTCAACATCACCAACATGTTTTAAGTAATGTTCTCTCTTGCTCTGGTTTTTGTGTCACCATTAGCAACTATGAAATGAGAAATCCACACTATTCCTCTGATAGGACAATTACTCTTCTTCCTTCATAGAGTTGTTCACTATACCATCATTTGTTATTCTTGAGAAAAAAATCACATTAGCATAGCAATGCCTCCAAAAGTAGTTCAGATCCCTCTTTTCCAGAATAAAATCGTGAATTAGTGAAATATCTCTGTAATCTAGGACGAAGGCCTTGAGGCAAAGGTTTGTTTTACTGTTTTTCCTATGCCCCTTGGACAAAATAAGAGACACAGAAGAACACATGAGTACATAAACTCTCCACTAAGTCTCATAGTATCTACCAACATTACAGAAATCCACCAACATGGAAGAGGCCAAAGAAGATTTGCTGATTCTTATACATGTCCATAGTATGTATCAAAACTCTGTTATATCTTAATTACTTGTCTATTTAGAAATCACCTCTTGTTAAAAAAAAAAAAAGCATAGGCAGGAAGAAAAGTTCTTGTGATTTACCTATCCTTATGGTTTGCAACAGAGTTGTTCATATGTTTCATTATATATTTTACTGAATAAAGTAATGAATGAAATGTGTAGACCAGACAATGAGAGCTGAGTTCAAAGGAAAATACAATTCTTTCCGATTCAACACAAATATAAACTAATGTAAAATTCAATGACATGAGAAATACAAAGTACAGTAATCTGAAATTTTTATGGTGATAAAAGAAGTTTAATATATTTAAAACTCTTATTATTTTACCAAAATTTTAAAATTATTTTGTCAAGTATTTTCATATACCAAAAGAACCCCAGACCATTTCTAGTTCAGAAGACTTTCAGCCTTTTAATAATTAATAAAACCAAAGTATCATAGAATAATTAGATAATTATGTTTATTAAATTAATTTATGTAAATTAAAGCTGCAATAAAGCATGCAAGGTATATAAGCCATAATGAAAATTTGAATATATACAATTTTATTGTGCAGAGTAACAAGGAAGAAAATGATCTGAAAATTATTGATCTATCTCTTAATAAATTTTCTTTAGAAAAGTATAAATTCAATAGATATACATAAAATTTTCAAGTAAAACAAGTAAACTTTTTGTTGAAAAATATTGCGTGAATTTAAACCATCAAAAAATAAAAAAATAAAATAAAACAATTATAAAAATGCCTGCATAAAGATCTTACAGAGTGAGAGATAAAAATTGCATACAAGTGTTACTTTTAAAAAATCTTTATAAGGTGGGAGAGATAAAAAATATTTTAATTTCTTGTCATAAATAAAAGTTTTCCAGTGTTTGATGCAAAAAAAAAAAAACAAATCAGTTAAACTATGAACAAGAAAGACAGAATTTGTTGTAATTATTAATTCACCATAAACAATAATCTTGCTCCAAACTTGGGTAAAAATATAATTGGTTAAGATGGTGTTTTAATAAGTATATATTCCTATTTTAATAGATAATTTAATTGGACAGAACATCAACAATTCATGTTTTAATGTTTTTATTGTTGTTGTCAATGATTATGTGTCTTTATCAAGATGCAAGAGAAGGCCTCAGGGTTAACAGAATCACCGTAGGAACTACATTAAGAACGTAAAGACTAAAGACCCTGACAGATGGAAATTATATAGTACTACTTCAGAATGAGTATGCAGTTACTATTTTTGTCTTTCTTTTTGTTTGAAAGAGGATAATGAATTCATCTTAAGAGTAAGTGAAAGACAAGGGTCAGGATCTGTGAAATCACACCTTTAACGCACTTATTTTCAGGCATAAACCTAGGAGATTACACAAATTTAAACTTATTAGAAAAGTATAAAGTTGTAATGTAATTATTAGAGTGGTCTCCACCTGGTTCTCATCAAAATGAAAACATGCAGATTTTAAATATCTTCTCAAATGCTTATTTCATAATAAACTTTTGTTAAACTGGATATTGTATATTCACTTACTTTTAAAATACCCAAAACTTATTTGAGATGCTCTGATTTGTTGGTTGTTGAGCAAAGAATCTTTAATTTTTAATTAAACTACAGAAAGTTATAAAGTACTAGAGCTAAAGTTTGATTTTATGTTAACCTTCTAGCCTACAAGAAGTATAAGCATAAAGATGGAACAGAATTTGAGGGAATGGCAAACCAGTGACTTACCCAACCAGAGACCCACTCCATGGGAGAGAGCCAATCCCTGGCACTATTAATGATACTCGGATATGCTTGCAGACAGGAGCCTAGCATAATTGTCTTCTGAGAGGCTTCAGCTAGCAGCTAATGGAAACAGATGCAGAGACCCACAAACAAGCTGTAGGCCAAGGACCAGGGAATTTTTGTGGAGTAATAGGAAGGAGGATTAGGGGAGCCAGAGGGGTGAAGGACACCAAAAGAAGACCTACACAGTAAACTAACCTTGGCCCAAGGGGCTCAGACAGACTGAACTATCAGCGAAAGAACATGCATGGGATGGGCCTAGATGCCCAACACATATGTAACTGATGTGCAGCTTGTTTATCGTGTGGTTTGAGTTGCTGCTGTTGAAATCTGCCATTTCTGAATAGCCTCTAAGCTCAGCATAAGATGAAAGACTCCATTTATCATCTGGATTTCCTCTTTACCTGATCTGAGGAATCTCAGGGAGAATACAGGGCTAACCATTTCCTGATAAGAAACCAGTTCAGGCACTATATCAGAAAACTTGGAATAGGGCTTCCTCAAGACTCAGCTATTCCATTCCTTGGAATATTCCTAGAAGATGCACCAGCACATCACAAGGACATATGTTCAACCATGTTCATAGCCACCTTATTCATAATAGCCAGAACATGGAAACAGCCTAAGTCTCCATCAGTAGAAGAATGGATAAAGAAACTGTGGTACATTTACACTATGGAATACTACTCAGCCATCTTTCTAGCACCACTTCACTCACCGTCTTGCCATCTGGCAGCTAGACGTTCTCAAAGAAGCCATTTTAAAAATGGACTCCCATGTGGGGGCCAGAGTCCATGTCAGAAGTAGTCATTACTCCCTATATCATATCATGGGTCCCACAGGGAGACTGTGCTGCCTATCTACAACATCTGAGTAGAGGTCTAAGTCCTCACCATGCGTGGTCCTCAGTTGGTGCATCAGTCTCTGCAACAACCCCCTCCTCCAACCACTTTTGTTGGCTCAAGTGGTCTCCTTGTGGAGATCCTGATCCCTCCATGTCCTTCTGTTTCCTAGCTGTTCCATAAATCTCCGTGAGTTTCACCCTGAAGTTTGGCTGTGTGTCTCAGCATCCGCTTGGATCTCCTGCTAGGTGGAGTCTTTCAGAGAACCTACATGATAGGCTGCCTTCCAGTTCCTTCTCTTCAACTGCTTCTAGTGTCTATTCCATTTGTCAGTATGAATAAGAATGAAGCCTTCTCCCTAGGGTCCTCTTTGTCATTTAGTTTCTTTGGGTCTGTGTATTGTAGTGTGGTTATCCGGTATTATTTGGTTACTATCCAATTATAAGTGAGTATATACCATGCGTTTCTGGGATACAATTGGGATGTAAAGTGAACAAATAAAAAATAAAAATAAAACAGGTCTCCTATGTCTGCCTATATCACCCCAAGCAAGCCTCCATTACTGGCAGCTCATGAAGCAGCCACCTACTCGCGCAAGCCTTCATTGCTACCTAGCCTGTTTTTGAAGATCTGAGGTCCTTTGACCCTGGAGCTTCACCCTTTTCTACCCAGAGCCTGCATTTCTCGTTTTGTGCTCTACAGGGCCTGACCCTACTGGGAAAGTACCCAACAAAGCTCCTAACAGTGCTTTTCCTACCTTTAGATCCCTTTCCCCTATCTAGGCTGCCTTGTCTGGCCTCAGTGATAGAGGATGAATTTAGTTCAGCAATGACTTGAAGTACCAAGGTGGGTTGGTACCCCTTGGAGGCCTCCATTTCTCTGAAAAGCAGAGAGGAGGCTAAGGAGTGGAGACAGTGAGGGCGGAACCATAAGGAGAGGAGGGAGGGGTCTGGGATGAGGATGAAAAGGGATTCAATAAATAAATAAATAAATAAATAGAATAATTTGCAAATATCTTAATATATTTGTAGATAAAAACAATTAATATTAAAGTGTTTATGTATAACATATAAATAGAATCTTATAAAATTAATATATTGGATACATAAGAGTTATATTTTATAATTATAATTAAAAACTTAAGTAAATTGTTTAATTTTAGCATGAAAGGTAAAATAATTACTTTTGATAACATTGGAAGTATCACATTTATATACATGTATTAACTATGAAATTTATAAGGCATGTTTAACTACTTGAGAACAATTTTATTTGTTAGATATATGAAGTACTTAGTAAAAACATTTATTATGTTAAATTTAAAGTGGAAGATGAATATGTTAAAATTTCATTGTTATAAAGGATGACTCAAAGGGAATTGTTAAATGTGATATATTTATTAAAAGTATAACATTATCAGTTAAAATTAAAAGCTTACAGATCAATATATTTTAACTTGGATATAAAGCAAATACTAATTTCAAATATAAAGCATTAAATTTCACTTTTATACCTGCACAAAACTTATCAAGGACATGGGAAAACCTCTCAATGACAAAGCAAATGTGAGAGTTGACTTGCTTTGAAACCCATTCTATTCACTTCAAAAGAATGTATATGAAGTTTTCTTTTTGTAGTTAGAAGCTTAATATGTAACTTATGAGTTATGACTTGAGTAAACCAACTGATTTTATGCATATATACACTAATATATATGTATATATATATATATATATATACACATAGTCCATGAGCCAGCTTTTATATCAAAATAAAAATGACTGTCTATTATTCTAGAGGAAGAGCAATGTCCTTGGATAAGGAGTTGGTCATCAGCTTCACAGAATCTATGTTCATTTATAATTCAAGCCTCTAGAGTATGTCTGTGAGGGTTTATGAAGACTAGGTTGACTGAGGTTTGGAGATGCACTTTAACTATGGATGGCATTACTCAATGAACTGAGGTCCTACAGTGAATAAAAAGAAGAAACCAGAGTGAACATGTGCATTCACTGTTCTCTGCTTCTGGACTAGAGATGCAATGTAACTTTTGGTCCTATCACCATGCTTTCTGGACCATAAAGGACTTTATTACATTGAACTGTAAGCTAAAATAAATTCTTTTCTCCTAAATTTGCTTCCTGTTAGGTATTTTCTTACATCTAAAAAAAAAAATCCAAACATTTAATGTAGAAAATTAACACTAACAATGGGACCCTTGTAATAAACTTGACCAGTGGTTCTTAGACCTTTAGAACTGGCTTATAGAAGGTATATGGAAAAGTTTGGAGCAATAAGAAAGTGTCACTCTCTCCCCCATGCTGGAAGTAGCTTAATGGGTTATTCTGATGAGAGTTTGCAAGGTGAAAGTCCTGAAAGAAACACAAACAGTGCAGGCCTTGTTCATGAGGTTTCTGAAGGGAACAATGACTCTGTGAAGGAATGAGACAGTGGTTACTTTTGTTTCTGGAATATTCTGTCAAGTTTGGCTGCATTGTACCTATGTTCCAGGAAATGCCTTTGCTTCCTGGTTCAAACCAATTTAAATATTTTTTTTGCTTCATTTAGTTTTGGTTTTGGTTTTTAAAGAATGGGATGATATGTTCTGCACGAAGAACATTTGTAGATGATTGAATTTCTCCCTTTATTGATTCAAACAAGAACATTTCTATATCTAAGCCTTACAGTTACAATATTGCTTAAAATACTTGAGAAGCCACCATGACTGCTCTGTTTCTTCTCGGGCTCTTTTTGACCACAAACCACGATTTCCTGGACTCCATTATCCAACTTAGAGAAATGATGAGAGTGAATGAGTGGTGGTTCGTTGCTTCCCCACTTTACCAGATAAGAGATCTGAGGGGAAATGTGTAACTGTTCCTCACATGTTAATCTACTGTATGTCAAGAAAATATCTTAAGTATTTTTATATATACTCTAAACAAACTGCTTTTCCTTCTCTGTAGAATATAGTTATTTCCAAAAAATGAATTTATTTATTTCCATTTTTAAGTTATAAAAATGAGAACTGATGAAATCACATGAATACTTGCTGTGAGTGATGTGGTCACAGGTGAGATTTTAGGACATAAGTTTTCCTACAATACATAGAAAGGTTATTAGATAATAATTTTCTTGAGCAGAGGGTGTAAAATATTTTGCGTATACACTGATGTATACCGAAAGCAATCAGCAAGTGGTAGTAAATAAACATTAATTTGCTACCTGTTTTGATTCCCTCCTCTTTTCCCCAAAGTGTCTTCTGACACCCATTGCCAGCTCTGGGTGGAATAAAATTCGTAAAGCAAGAAGTCTTGTAAAAGCATGACTTAGTAATTGATTATAAGAAAACTGGTAAGAAAGTAAAAGATCTGTGGTATAGAATGGACCACTTCCATCTCACTAACATACATAGAACAAGTCACCCTAGAATAGCTTAAAGATACACTGTGAGCTATAAGACAAATAAGAAGAATTTTTAAAATGCAAAGTACGTTCTTAGGTCTAATGACTTTGAACTATAAATTAATGTCAGGAAGATACATGAAAATAGAAATAAAATAAATTCATTAAAAAAAAAATAAGCATGACTTGAAATGTTCACACAATTATTCCTTTAAGTTTAAGATAATTAAATTCATGAGTGCTTGATGCATCATTGGACACAATGGTAAGATATTTTCAATAGTAAATGCCAAACCTAATATGATTTTTGTCCATATTTCTTATTTGCACATACGTTGCTTCAATGTATTGAGGTAGAGTTTAACACTTGACGATTCATCTCATTAGGATCAGCTAATCCCAGAAACAAGGACATCTTATTGAATGCTTAAAAAGTGCCTTGGTGCAGAGGAAGCAATGCAAGCATTAAAATTATTAATTTGTCTTTTCCTTTTGTAACAATTACTAATCATCTCATTAAGGAAAATAGAGATAACTGAGACTGTAGCTAATCAGGCACAGCACAAAATAGAGATATTCTTCCATCCCCCTGAGAATCAATGTGTGTGTCCTTCCTTAGACAAGTGAAAGCATAGAGACAACCCACTTCATGTTAGCTTGGAATATAATTCCCTTTCCATTACAGATCTTGACATCAACTTCCAAGAATCATATTGGAAAATGAATAATTCACTGCAGCTATGTAAAATTATTTGGTATTGTTCTATCATGGTATTATCCTGGGTTTGATAATACAGGGCAGAATAGGGCAGACTCGTGGATATCTGTATTGGATGGGATAAATTTCATATTTCTAGGTTACCTTTTAAGTGAATGAATAGTAAGAGACTTAGTAGTACAATTATGCATGTATATATAATTAATCAGTAGATATCACTGTTACAAGAAAGGACTGGTTTTTCATTGAAAAGAGACAAATGCAGTTCTTGGAGAATTTTTTATAAGAAAATAATATGCATTTTTTCACAACCCTCAGAATACACTAATTACACCTAAGGAGTAATGCTTCCTTACCCCAAGTTGACACCAGCACTTCTACTAAGTACAAAGGAGGAAATTGACTATCTTTTCTAAGCCCATTGGCATTAGGGCTGTATTTCTTTGTCTTTCTATCTTTTAAAATAGCCAAATCTGAAGGAACAACCTGACCAGTTAACCTGCCATCCCAATTACAGGCGACAATGATCACATATCTTTTAGGTTAGCTCTGCCTCCTCCAGCTCCATTCAGCAAAGGTGAAATGACACTGAGACAACTGCAGTCATTATAAGACAAATGCAGTTCTCAGGAATTGGAAGTAGTTTGCTCTCTGTTCCTGGCATTCATGTGCCCACACCTAAGATTTTCTCCAGCTACAAACCTTGAAGGAAGCTGAGCTTTAGTTAATGCTTGGTAAGTTTTTTTTTCTGGAAAACCAAAGACAGGGTGACAGATTTTTCTGGTACTCTCATATCTCTCTGTCAAAACAAAAGTTGGGAGTGGGGAACAGGAGCACCTGTGTCCTATTTCAAAGGTGCTCTTGGTTATCCAGGTATCCTAATGATTCAACGCCATGTCTAAAAGCTTCTGGAACACAACGGCCTTTCTTTCATATGGTGTTTTGAAAATATGCATGCTGATTTCATATTTCATTATGATTGCAGACAATACCTCTGTATCAGGACCCAGAGACTTCAGATGTCAATCCAATGTGTCATAAATCATCTATCTCAAAAATTGAGACTTTATAGGATTACTCTCATCTTCAAGTTTCTATGAAGTTTACATACTTACTAATTCATTTAAAGTGAATATAGCTTGAGCTACGAGCCATCATTACATTAACTATCATTGTTTTGTAAATTGTATACACACACACACACACGCACACACGCACACGCACACACACACACGACAGGTACATTGAGTATTGATGCTAAATATCTAACACTATAATGTCAGATACTGTTATATACATAATTTAACTTAGCAGATAAACTTTAGAAATGTCATTGTTGTGTCCACTCATCAAATATAGAGCAATAATGACAGATTAAAAGACCTGGTAGCACTCAGAGGAAGGATAGCAGGTCACCAAGAAGAGACTTGATACCCTATGAGCATATACAGGGGGAGGTAATCCCTCTCAGGAACAGTCATAGGGGAGGGGAATAAGGGGAAAATGGGAGGGAGGGAAAAATGGGAGGATACAAGGTATGGGATAACCATTGAGATGGAACAAGAATAAATTAATAAAAAATTTTAAAAAATAAAATAAAAGTTTAAGCAACTTATTCTGTTGGTAGATGGCAATCTGAGAATGTAGAGCAGTTTTTATTCCACATTTTATGGTGGTTTCTACTACTGTACATTTATTCCACTCAATCACTGGTGAAGATGTCTGTTTTATAGTTCAGAACTTACATATCAATGACTCCTGTGTGCTAGGCTTTGGTTTTTTTTTTCCATTATACATACTGATCTTTCCATCATGGAACTTATGTTCCAGTGTAAAGAGGAATGAAACAAAGCACAATGATGAGTAAGCATTGTGCACCAAGTGTTTACATGGTTATAGTGCAAGGAACAAAGTACATCCTAGTAGAGTGTCGATGCACAGGTGTAACAGAGAGGGGCTGCTTGTTTGGGTGGCAATAATAAGGAAAATATTCATTAAGAAGGTGGCTTTGAGGTGGTATGATTGGTCACACCTACAATTGCAATTCTCAGAATGAGTCAGGAGAATTGCTATGAGTTCTGAAGCCACTTTGAGCTCTATATTACAGGGGTTGTGATGGAAGAAGGAAGAGGGGGTTGAGGAGAAAAGAAGGGAAGAGAGGAGAGGAGAGGAGAGGAGAGGAGAAGAGAAGAGAAGAGACGAGAAGAGAAGAGAAATAAAATAAAGAAGAAAGGAGAGTGATGTAAAACAGAATTATAGGTAGAAGAAAAGAGCTTAACCCAAAGATCCTAAGAGGAGCCTCACTAATATAAGAAGAGCCAGGGAAATGTGAATGAGGGAATGATGAGAAGGAACAAAAGTGATAGTGAAGTACCCTTGTAGACTTTAGATAGATTTGATCTTTAGTTTCCAGTGGAGCACACAGCTTCTGGAGGTTTCTGCAAGAAAATAAATGATCTATTAAACAATAAACATCAGCGTCATTTGGATTACCATGTTAGTGATAGAACGTACATCAGGGACACAGAAGTCAGGGGGACAATGAGGGGCGAGTAGTGACACAGGTGTGCTTAGACCGTGTCTGGCATGGTGGACATGACAATAATATCCTAAGCATCTGATAGTGGAGACTAAATGCTTTCTTATATTTAGATGAGGAGTAACAAGAGACAGAATGGAGCACAGGATCCTGAATTTTGAGTTAGGATGCTGAATTTGTAGATCCCATCAAAATGAAAAGAAAATACTACTAAGGAAATTTCCAGGAGTTCAGCTTTAGACATCAAATATCCAAATGTTTAAAATTAGTCTTTTAGGCTTGCTCGTACCTGGCTGGAGATGTGGAAAAAGTGGTTCGGAACAGAGATATAGCACCTTTTTCAGATCCTGATTTCTAGAAGGCAACAACCAAAAAAGCAATAGTTATGCCAAAAATGGCCACAATCATGTGCAGTCTGTTCAGTGTGTGAGCTTAGCTACATGTATGTTCAAGAACAAGACTGTTGCCAAGCTCCTTGTTGGGAACATATTAGAAGCTATTGCCGTTAGGAACATTTTTACAGCAAATGTCTTCCATGCTTTTGTGCTTCCCAAGCCTTAAATGGATCTGTGATGCTGTGTGAATTGTGCTGTTCATAGTAAGGTGATCAAGAATTGCTATCAAGAAGCCTAGAAGAACTGAATACACTCATTCATATGTAGACCTGCTAGTACTGCCCCATGACTCCCACTAAAGCCCATCTGGAGAGCTTGACTCTTAATAATCGAAGAAAGATATTTTCTTAAAAAGTAAAATGATACTGTATTTTATAAAGTAGAAATAGGAGTCCAGAGTTCACAGAGAAGTCTGAGACAGAGATGTGAAATTTAGTAATACATTTTTAAAAACCAAGACAGAGAAAAATACAATAAAATGTAAGAAACAAGAGTTCTAAAACTTAAGCCCAGTATATTCTAATATTCAAATAATAGAAAAGGGAGAAAACCAATTTTAAATGGAACTTTTATTCAACTGTTTGAATTACTGTCATGGAGGATTACTGTCTCTGTCTGGAAACCTAGGCCTAGTTCTGGAAGCTTCTAGCCTCCGTATAATCTAACAGAGGACTAGAATGTTTTTAGCTTCTGAGACTTAACTGCTTAATAAGCTAACCCTTTCTGGTTCTTTCTGAACTCATTGCTGCTGGTTCAATTCAGCTGTTCTGGCTCAAATTCCTCTCTCTGCTAATATATTCAATCTGGCTTCACTCTTGGCCTATGAATTGTTCTGCTTGGCCTCAAACTAATGCAGCAATCTGCTCTAATTTTCTGGCTCTTCATTTTCTGTCTTATTTGGTCTTTACCTATGTTCTCTCTGCAACCTGTCTCTCTATTGCTCTCCATGTAAAATTGACGTCCCTCTTCTCTGTATTGCCCCTTAAGATGCTTCCCTTTCCTCTCTCTTCTTGTGAGTGTTGAGCATATCTTATTCTGTCAAATCTCTGATTCATCACTTTTTTTTTCTGCTACTCAATACGTGTTTCCTTCTACAAACTATCTTTACCCTCATTGTTTGGGATTAACGGAATGGACCACCATTCCTGGATTAAGTTTTTCTTTACTTGAAAGGTTCTCTGTACTAGGCTAGCCCTGAACTCAGATCTGTTTGCCTCTGTCTCCTGGATTAAAGGTCTATTTGTATTCTAGCCAAATCACACAGACCTAGAAGGTCTTTGGTTGTGATCTCTTGCCAAAACATCCATGTTCTGAATTAAAATTCACCTATGTAAGTATAAAATTTTGGGCCTGCATTTTCTTGTATACCATACAAGAAGATAGTCCTTCCAACATGAATGAATGGTATCACTAGAAGTTCATCGCTCATTTTAACAATGTGAAAATCTTTAGTAGCCAGGCTACTAATAAAAACAAGTAAATAAAAATCGGAGAGTTTGTCTTAGGAGAATATAACAAGAGAAAGTCTGAGAATTCAAGTGGTAATAACTCTTCTAAGAAAATTTACTTTCTTACTTTAATAGAAAAATAAGAAAAAAACAGGATGATCACAGTTTTAACTTGTCATCATGTCACTTGATACTTGGTTTCTTCTTGTTGTTGTTGTACAGAAATGGGAATTAAATCTACTGCCTTGTGAATCTTAATCATGTAGACTACCACTGAGCTATTTACTGAAAAGCCACTCAATAAATACTTGTCTCTTATTGACTTCTGTTAATTACTGGCCTTTGATGCTGGAGATAAACAGCCATGAGAAGGTTTTTTTTTTTTCAAAGATCTGAATATTTGGCACAGAAAAATAAAGTAGAATCTATAAAAGGAGAAATGGTGGGTATTTCCTGGAGTCTACCAGCTGAAAAGCACTTTCAGACAGTCCCAAGGTCACTTAACTTAACGCAGTTCTCTACAGAGATTCACAGATTTTACCAAGTAGCCATTTACAGGAAAAGAATAAAGACTGAAGTCAGCACAAAAAATATTTGCACAGTCTATGATATCACCTGGTGATATGCACATCACCGGATTTACCAGAAATAATGAGTGGCAACAACTGTGGGGTATTTTCAGTCAAGAGAGCTACTTAAATCCTGATGTCCATGTGTTTTGGTTTGGTTTTGCTCAGAGGTGGGTGATATAAAGATGGTTTTCTGTTTACATTACTAACTGCCTAATTGGCCAACCTATGTTACAGATTTTCAACCTTTGCATGTCCCAAGCGACCTGTGGTTCCTTCAGACAGAACCATCTAAGTTCTTTTTTCTCTCTCATACAATAATACATCCCACCCACAGTTTCCCATCTTTCCACTACTCCCAACACTCCCCTATATTCCATCTCCCCCATATCTATTACTCCTCCATATCGCATCAGAAAAATGGCAGGGATATCAACTGAACATGGCCCAACAACATACAGAAAGACTAAGCACAAACGTTCATCAAAGCTGGGCAGGACACCCTAGTAGAAGGAAAAGGGACCCAGAAGCAGACAAAAGAGTCTGTGACCTCTCCACTCTCACTGCTAGAGCCCCACAAAAAGAGCAAGCTGACAACTGTAACATATGTAAAGGAAAAGGACCTAGCATGGAGCCATGCCAGCCCTGTCATTGCCCCTTCAGTTTCTATGAGACCTTATGGTCCCTGCTTGGCTGATTCTTTGGGCCCTGTTCTGTTAACCTCAGCCCCTCTGGCTCCTACATCTTCTTCTTCCTTTTCCATGGGTTTTCCTGAACTCCATGAAGGAAGAGCCCAAAAGAGATCTCTAATTTGAAATCTCTCTCTCCTTCTCTCTCTCTCTCTCTCTCTCTCTCTCTCTCTCCTTCCCACCCCTCTATCCCTAATGTTTAGCTGTAGGTCTCTGCATCTTCTCCTGTAAGATCCCAAAGGAAGCTATTCTAATGATGATTAGGCTAGGCACAAATCTATAAGTACAGTAGAATATCATTAGAAACCATTGTATTGATTTTCTGTCTATCCTAGGTCTCTGGAGTTATCCAGCCTCTATTTCCTGATCACCAAGGCACAGTAGGACATGGTATCACTCTCCTGGAGTGGGCCACAAATTAGAACAGTCATTGGCCAGCCATTCCCACAAGTTCTGTATCTTTATTGCCCAAGAACTTCAAGCAGGATGGATAGATGATAGGTTGAAGTATTTTTGATTGGATTGGTGTTCCAGTCTTACCACAGGAAGTTGTCTGCTCACAGAAGATGGTTAGTTCAGGCTCCATATCATCCATTACTAAGAGTCCTCATGTGTGTGTTATTCAGTCTTTAGTAATTTAAATCTTAAAGTCATTTAAAATTTAGTAATGTTTCTTGTATGAATGTGGGTACCCTTCCATTTGAGGCATAGATGTTCAGAATTAAGATGTCATCTTGGTGAACTTTTACTTTAATGAGTATGAAGTATCCTTCCTCCATCTCTTTGCATTAACTTTGGTTGCAAGTGATTTTATTCGATATAAGAATGGGTACTCCAGCTTGTTTCTTTGGTCCATTTCTTTGGAAAACCTTCTTTTAGTCCTTTACTCTGATGTAACATCTGACTTTGTTGCTGAGGTATGCTTCTCTTATGCAGAAAAATGGTAGATCCTGCTTTTAGATCCATTCTATTAGCTTGTGTCTATTTATTAAAAAATTGAGTCTATTGCTGTTGAGATGATGATTGTTAATTCCTGTTATTTTGATGTTGGTGATGGTAGCTCCCCTTCTCTGTCTCTGTCTCTCTCTGTGTCTCTGTGTCTGTGTCTGTGTCTGTCTGTCTGTCTGTCTGTCTGTCTGTCGGTGTCTGTCTGTCTGTCTGTCTGTCTGTCTGTCTGTCTGTCTCTCTCTCTCTCTCTCTCTCTCTCTCTCTCTCTCTCTCTCTCTCTCTCACTCTCTCTCTCTTTCTCTCTCTTCCTCCCTCCCTCCCTCTGCACCTCTCTCTCTCCATACCCTTCCCTTCCCTTCTTTTGGTTTTACTGGTGTGTGGGGCTATTTATTTCCCATGTTTTCTTGAGTGTAGATAACCTCCTTGGGTTGGAATTTTCCTTCTAGTATTTTCTGTAGATCTGGATTTGTGGATAGATAGTTAAAGTATGGGGTTGTCATAGAATATCTTGTTTTCTCTATCTATGGTGATTAAAAGTTTTGCTGGGTATAGTAGTCTGGGTTGACATCTGTGGTCTCTTAGAGTCTGCAATATATCTGCCTAGGCCCCACTGGCTTTTAGAGTTTCTGTTGATAAGTCTGGCTTTATATATTACTTGGCCTTTTCTCTTGCTGCTTTTAATATTCTTTCTTTGTTCTATACATTGAGTGTTTTGATTAGTATGTGACAGGAGGATTTTCTTTTCTGGTCGAGTCTATTTGGTGTTCTGTAAGCTTCTTGTAGGTTTATATGCATCTCTTTCTTTATATTGGGGGCGTTTCCTTCTATAATTTTGCTGAAAATATTTTCTGGACCTTGGAGCTGAAAGTCCTCTATTTCCTCTATTCCTCTTACTCTTAGATTTGGTCATTTCATAGTGTCCCAAATTTCTTGGATGTTTTGTGAGGAGGAACAACTGTTTCTGACTCTGTTGCCTACCTTTGGATCACTTTCTCCTAGCTGGCTGCCCTGTCTTGCATCAGTGAGAGCGGATACATTTAGTCCTTCTGCAACTTGATGTGCTGTGTGGTTTGATGCCCATGGTGGGGCCTCCCCTTCTCAGGGTGAAGGGAGTAGGGAAGGGAGATGTGAAGGTGTGGCTTGGAGAAGAGGAGGAAGAGGGCTAGGCTCAGTCTGAAAAGTGATTAAATAAATAACTTAATTTTAAGAAAAAAGATTCCTTGCTAGGGATGACTTTAGAATCCTGGGAGTTTCTACTACACTGAGTTTCCAAATCCCTCCACAAACACCCTCCATTTCCAGTTGTCTTTCTCCAGTTCTCTCACTCTATCACTTCCCCACTACCTAATCCCTCCTGTTGATATTGCCACTCACCCATATTCCACCTGCAAAATCTATTAAATTTACCCTTCCCACAAAGCTCCATGCATCCCCCTTAAGCCTTCCTAGTTACTTTTTTATTCTGCGTCTATGGACTATAACATGATTATCACTTTCTTAACAGTGAATATCCACTTATCCGTGAGTACATACCGTGTTTGTCTTTCTGGATACCTCACTCATGATGATTTTTGGAGCTGCATTCATTTGAATGCCAATTTCAAGATGTCATTTTTTAATAGCTGAGTAATACTTCATTCTGTAAATTTACATTTACTTTATCCATTTTTCAGTTGAGGAATACATATGTTGTTTCCAGTTTCTAGCTGTTATGAATAAATCAGCAATTAACATAGTTGATCAAGTGCCCTTGTGCTATACGTGGCCTTTACTATGTTTAGATATGTTTCCTGTATCCCTACTCTCTCCAAGACTTCTATCATAAAGGGTATTGGATTTTGTCATAGGCTTTTTTGGGGCATCTAATTGGATATTCATGTTTTTCCTTTCGGCTTGATATATGTATATAGGGTGGATTACATTAATTGATTTTGATATATTCCATTCCTACATCTCTGGGATGATGCCTACATGGTCATTTTGGTTGATCTTTTTCATGTGTTCTTGGATTTGAATTGTGAGTATTTCTGCATCTATCTTCATAAGGGATATTGGTCTGTAATTTCCTTCCATTGTTGAGACATTATGTGGTTTGGGTATTAGAGTAACCATGGTCTCATAAAATAAACTTGACAATTATCCTTCTGTTTCTATTTTGTAGAATAATTTGAGAAGTATTAGTGCTATCTCTTCTTTGAAATCCTGCTAGCTTTCTGTGCTAAAATTATATGACCCTGAGATGTTTTTAATTTGGAGACTTTTAATGACTGATTCTATTTCATTAGGGGATCAAGATTTGTTTAGATTTATATCTTATCCTGATTTAGTAAATGGTACCTATCAAAAACTTATTTCTCTTAGATTTTCCAGTATTGTGGAGTTCCAGTTTTAAAAATATAACCTAATGCTTCTTTGTAGTTCTTTGGTGCATGTTGTTACATCCCTCATTCTAATTCTGATTTTATTAATTTGGATATTCTCTATGTCTTTTAGCTAGGTTGGATAATGGTTTGTCTACTTTGCTGATTTTCTCAAAGAACCAATTCTTGTTTTTGTTTTTTAAAATTCTTCTCTATGTTTCTATTTGAGTTATTTCAGTGCTCGGTTTGATTACTCTCCTCCTCTTGAGAGTGCTTATTTCTTTTTACTCTAGTTCATTCAGTTATGCTGTTAATTTGCTAGTATGGTTGTTTTATGTAGGCACTTACTTCTTACCACTGCTTTCTTTGTGTCCCTCCAGTTTAGGCATGTTGTGTATTCGTTTTCATTGACTTGTAGAAAACCCTTAATTTTTTATTCTTTACTTCTGCCTTGACTCAGTTCTCATTCAGCAGAGAGTTGTTCTGTCTCCATGTGTTTGTAGGCTTTCTATTTGTTCTGTTTGTTTTTGAAAATCAGCTTTAATCGGTTGTAGTCTGATAGGATGCAAAGAGTTATTTCAATTTTCTTTGATCTGTTGAGAGTTTCTTTGTGACCAAGTATGTGGTCAATTTTGGAGAAAGTTCTTTGGAGTATTGATAAGAAAGCATATTCTTTTGAGTTCAGATGCAATGTTCTATAGATGTCTGTTGGGTCCATCTGGTTTATAACAGCTGTTACTTGTACTATTTCTCTGTTTAGTTTTTGTCTGGATGGCATGGCCATTGGTGAGAGTAAGATGATCAATGAGTGAGGGTCAATGTATGATTAAAATTTTAGTAATGTTTATTTTACAAATGTCAGTTTCCCTGCATACAGGACATATATGTTAAGAATCGAAAGATCATCTTGGTGTATTTTTCATTTGATGAGTATGAAGTGTCCTTCTCCATTCATTTTTATCAATCTTTCTTTTAAATCTATTTTGTTAGATATTAAAAATGTCCACAAAGCTTGTTTCTTTGACCCATTTGCTTGGAAAATACTTTTCCATTCATTTATTCTAAAACAATATCTATCTTTGAATATGGAAAATGTGAAATACGTGTTGCAACAATTATAAAATATCCTATCAGAAAACTGAATAATGAAGTATTCTTTAATATAGTAGAGGTTGATTAATTTTAAATCCATTGTTTTTCAAAATGGAAGTGAAGAGAATATTTCAAGTTACCAAAATAAGAGGTTGTAAAAAAAAATCAAACATTCATTCATGGCCCAAATTAAATGACTGAAATGTATAAAAACAATGCACAAAATCCAACCTATGACCATTGCCACAAGATTTTAGGAACTCCTAAGAAAACCATAGCATATCAAATCCCATCTTAAAGATTTTAGATTTACTGTGGTGTTGTGTGGCAAACGATTCCTAGGAGATGCTACACATACATACACACACCAATGAAAAGATCACAAGACAGACCAAAGTACAGATACAACCAAAGTCTAATTTACGAACCAATGAGTTTTCTTGAATTACTTACAGGAGTGTAGATGATGGGTTACTAATAGGAGAAAAAATGACTCAAAAGACAGCTGTTCCATCGAAGCCCACTCCTGCATGGGTGACAGCTCACAAAAACTACTGCATAGCCTTTAGGAAACTCAACAGTTTGGACAATGTCCTCTCTAAAATGAGTATCAATGTCTTCCAGGCAGCTCATCTTGTCTCAGAGGTTTCTTTGCAGCTTGGCTTCTCAGAGAATCTTCTTCACAGCTTGGCTTATGTGGTGGTTGATTAATTATGGCAAGATAGATTTGTATATTTGAAATTCTAGTCACCATGGAGTGGAACTGTTTGAAAGGGTTAGAAGGATTAAGGTGTGGTCTTGTTGGAATAAGTTTGGCCTTGTTAGAGGACATGTGGGGTGGTGGGCTTTGACATATCAAGGCCCCATGCTAGACCATCTCTCTCTGACTATGGATTGGGATGCAAAGCTCTCAATTACTGCTCTGTCACCTGCCTGCATGCTTCAATACTCCCATCCATGATTATACTGGACTAAACCTCGGAAACTCTAAGCAAGCCCCCAACTAAATGCTTTCATTCCTTTTGCTTTTTGTCAGGGTATTTTTTCACTGCACTAGAACAGTGACTTAGCTTTTCTAAGAGCAACTCTCAGTAATCTTTATTGTTTACTCTTCAAAGGGAGAAATCCAGTGAACTGCCCAGTTTTAGGAACATTCTGGAGTTATTATGAATTGTTTACCTTCTGTCTTTTTAAAGAGTTTCCATCAATGATGGAATGTTTCCATCTTGGAGGAAACTGTTATACAATACATGGTAACAAAAACCAGGAAATGAAATACGTTATTTTCAACACCAACGTATGTAATCACAGCCTGGAAACAGAATACTCATTTCAAATTTTGATTTACATGCCCATTGTCAGAAGACAAATATAGAGCAAGGATATTTATAAATTATCAAACATAAACAAAAAATTGGTTACCTCCAAAATCACCACCACTGTTCATTAATCCTAAAGATGCAATAGGTGACATTCAGATCTTTGTGGTAAGCAATAGCTCTCCAAGTGGACTTCAGGTCCTTTCCACAGGAAGAAAACCACGTCCAACACCAAAAACGTAGTAAAATTCCTGGGTCAAGGATCTTACAGAAGAACCTTCTATCACTATTTATTAAACCAGAATAATTCTTTTTTTTTATTGACAATGAATTTTTTTAATTTATTCATATTACATCTCAAATGTTAGCCCATCCCTTGTATCCTCCCATTCCTCCCTCCCTCCCGCTTCCCCCCCTACTCCCTTCCCCTATGTCTGTGACTGGGGGGGACCTCCTCCCCCTGTATATGCTCATAGGGTATCGAGTCTCTTCTTGGTGACCTATTATCCTTCCTCTGAGTGCCACCAGGCCTCCCCATCCAAGGGACATGGTCAACTATGGGGCAACAGAGTTTGTGTGAAAGTCAGATCTCCTTCTCCACTTAACGGTGGAGAATGTCCTGTCCATCGGCTAGACTAGGTAGGGGTTCGAAGTTTACTGCTTATATTTTCCTTGGCTGTTGGCATAGTTTGCGGAGGACCCCAGGGCCCAGACCCTCCTGTAGTTTTCCAGGACCCTCTGGATCCTTCTGTTTCCTCATTCTCCCAGGCTTCTCACACCTAAAGTCTCAATAGGATGTCCTCCCCTCTGACCCACTTTCCTGGTAGGTAAAGTTTTTCATGGGGGCGTACCCCTTGGACTAGTGTCTCGATATAAGTGAGTATATACCATTTGACTCTTTACCAGCATAATTCTTAACTGCATTCTAAATATCTATCTTTATACCTACAGATAATTATAGCTCTCATCCTTCAACAACAAAACTTCTCTTTTTAACAGAAAGAGACCATTATTAAAAAGCTACACCTGGTCAAACACAGACAACAAGTAATCCCTGGTTGATAAGACCCAATTAATACATCTACAGCATAAATTCTATGCCTAAGGCTTAAGGAAATTTGGAAGAGGAGGCAGAAAGATTCTAAGAGTCAAAGGACCAGGAAATAGGCTGTGAGATTATGGCTTCTGGAAATGACAAGGAAGCTTCATCCATGATATTGCAACAATACAGTTCAATAAAGTTACCTAAGTAAGATCCGAGAAAGTATCAGTGGGCATGCAAGCATGAAAGGGGGAGGACTCTAACAGAGCCCTAGCCATAAAAAACTAGAGGCAACTAAGTAATTGAAAGAAGAAATAGTCTTCCCAAGGAAAAAATGGTCAGCCCTGAAAAAAATACACAGTGACATTATATATACTGAACAGGTTGTTTTTATATATTTATATAATTCTGATATATATTATGCCACAGTATGTATATATATGCATATATGTGTATATATACATATCTATTGGTGGCAGTTTGAATGAGAAAAGTTAATTTTTTTAAGTAAGAAAATTTATACATATATATATATGTTAATTTTAATACCGGCGTATGTACCCATCAACAGGTAAATGGATGTAAAGATGTTGCATATGTACCAGTACTATTCAAGCACTAAAAATGAGATCATTTCATCTGCAGGAAATGAAATCACTGTGTTAAGCAAACTAAGCTGGACTCAGAATGGCAACTACCTAGTGTTTTCCCTGCTATGTGGAATCCATGAGGAAAAGGATGTGAAAGCAAAATAAGGAGTGTGAGGGAAGAAAAGGACCAATAAGGAGGAGAAACAATAGTACTCATGAGTAATAGGTAAATAAATATAACCAAATAACCTTATACTTGCATGCAAAAATGTCATAACAAAATTCATGAGGCTGTAAAATTAGTATAATTTTTGCAGACATTTGTGTAAACTTTTTATGTAATTTTTAAATGATTTCATTTTTACGCTATCAACTTGGTTGGTATTTTCATGTTAATTCAATCATCAATTCTTAGTTTCACTTAATTATGGTATACAATATTTGTGATATTCGTGTATTATTCACATTTGTGCTAGAAATATTGTCATTTTTGGCTAACTGCTTGATTTTCTGTTATAGCCAACATTCTGGCAGAAATGAGCAGGTCTTGTGTAGGTTCTCTGTTTAAAAGCTACACATTGATAGCTTCAAGTATTGTATTATGGTGCTTCAAAGAATCAAAGCAATGTCATAAGGGCAGGAAAGACTGTCATAGCACAGCACACACTTTTTTTTTTTTTACTGTAGCATGGCTGCTAAGATAAGAATTTCTACTATAATCCAGAACCCCACATATATTTTTTGAGGAAAGAATATAAAATGTCTAGAAATTGGAGAATCCTTTTATGATCATTTTAATTACTCATGTAGTAACTTTATAAGTTTTAAAATTGGAAGAGTGTAATTTCACAATATTTTTGACAAGCAATTAAATTATCTAAAGTATGATTGAAATGTTCTAATGGATTCAGAGAATGTGCAGCTCTCACCACACCCCATTTCAGAACTTTGTCCTCACCCCCTCCAAAAAAAACCATACTCATAACCATGGAAATGGCTGCATGGTTAAAGAAAAAAAGGAAAAAAGTTCTGGCTATAAATGTCTGATTATCTCAATTAATATCCCTGGAAGTCATATATAAGCAGTCCACAGGTCACCCTGTCTGTAACCCTAGCCCTCCTGAGACAAAATGGAAGACAGAAACAGGAGAATCCCCAGGAAATTGCAGGCCAGCTAGCCTGGAGTACACAGACAACCAGCTTTTCTGACGCAACAAACAGTAAGGGAGACAGTGACTAAACCAAGGTAAAAGACAAGGACAGACACACCTTCATATACAAACATACATACACACATTGTAAGCATGCACTGAACAAAAATAATGTATTTTTAAAGGAGTTATAATCATCACCCATGAGCAGTCCCTGCCTCTTTCCCATCTGTCTTCTTTTCTCCAACCATGGCAACCACTAATTCACTTTCTCGCCACAGAGTTTTTTCATTCTTTTACCTTACATTCACCAAGATTCTACAGAGTACTTCAGTAAACTTCCTGTTGTACCTCAACAGTTTTGTTAGTTTTACTTGTGTTGCATCACTGATACATCTTTTATTTATTTTTAATTTTTTATATCCTATTTTTTATTTTAAAATTTTCTAATTTTAAAGTTGTATTCAATTATTATTATTAAATTATTATCATCATTCCCTTTCTTTTATTTTTTATTAATTTTCTTTTTTGCATATGTATTTATATTATTCCACACATGTAGAATAAAACTACCTATAGCAAGAAGAACCATGAAACAATCAGGAATTATAAAAATGTTACATTCATAGTGTTTTGCCTATTTGTATTTGGCAACCTTAAAGAAAACATCTTTCCTGTCTTGGTGCATCTAAAATTCTAAATATAAACAATATCTATCAAATCTCATCTTTATCAACTTAAAACATTTATGTAGACCTAAAAATATCTTAATTGCTAAACAACTAAGCTTAATTGTAAAACTAAGCTATCTGGTCTTCAACTGCATCAGAGACTTGTGAAGGAATAAAATTAATTATATGAGTTGACAGGAAGTGCAGGTTAGCAGCTTTCCAGATGAGAATATGACAGAGACAGTTTGGTGCCTGAACAGTCACCCAAAACTCTCTATAATGTTGGAGCATCATCTCCAGCCTTCTGGCCCTGTGTTCCTTTAATATTAAATCACAAACTTCAGTAACCTTGAGAACTGGTCCTCTTGTGTCTTTTTTTTTTCTTCAGATAAAATCAAACAGCTTGATACTAGGTGAAAGAGTCAGAGTGACTCATCTGGAACACTGTGAATCACTATGGAGCAACATGCTCCTGACAGGTCTAGACACAATGAGAACTACACCCACAGCATGGACCTCAGGGTTCCCCCAGGTCACCAGGACTGTTCACTCTCACAGCGGACCTGTGAAGAAATGGGAGTTAATATCATCACACATCTCCCCCCCAACCCTGTTTTTTTTTTTATCCTAAAAAGAACAGTGGCCTGGGCCATCCCATCTAGTTTCATCTTAATTGAGGCTAAGATTAACTTACAAGCCCTGGTCAGAATGTTAATTTTTAAAATGAAAATCGCTTAAAACTCTCGAATTTTTTTAATGGTGCATAGATGACATGAAGGATGGCTATAAAAGAAATCCAAAAGATATAGATGTGTAGGCTATTCTTCAAATAATGAATATACCAAAATGCTGCTGGAAAAAATTATAGAAAAAAATTTTTACTGAGATAAACAGTCTCTGCAAGGTTATCTATCTTTTACTATCATTTGCAGCAAGGGAGTCTTAGCATATCAGAGAAATCATAAAATAAACACAAATATAAAATTTAATGAGAAATCAAATAACATAAACCAATCTCATAAAAATGAAATGAAATGAAATTAAAATAAAGAAAAAAAAACATTACTTTAGTACTCTTGGTTGTTTGCCAGTTAGCAGGCTGC
This sequence comes from Acomys percivali, assembly GCA_907169655.1. Lineage (NCBI taxonomy): Eukaryota > Metazoa > Chordata > Mammalia > Rodentia > Muridae > Acomys > Acomys percivali. Next base: position 78,159,340 of record OU015749.1, read on the forward strand.
TATAAACATCACCATTATTAATGTATATGAGAGAGAATATGTGGGTGACGGATTGCCAGGGCATGGTTTGTTGGGCTGAGTTTGCAGTTTATAAGGGAATATGGCAGAACAAGCATCATAATGTAGGATGGATGTGATTTTCAGTTATTTTACATTGTAAAGTTCATTAATAAAGATGAAATGCAATGTGGTAACAATATAATTCCTGAATGAAAGAGCAAGTCACAGAAATAGAACAATATTTGGAACTTCAGCCTGGTACCCCATGCCAGAGTCACTTCTCAACAGGCTGCTCTGGGGAGTCTCCTCGTGGCTGCTCTTTCTTCATGCAAACTCAAGTGCTCATACTAACAATCAGTACTAACAGCTAAAGGTTAGAAAGGCAATGCAAAATGTCCTAAGGAAGTAATTCAAAGAAATAAAATTTACTACAAGATCTAACTGGACATGAGAGTGCTTCAAATAAAATGATATTGTTGGACAGTTCTTCAGTGTTGGCTGGGTGTTACCAGTGTTGACTCTGTTAGGTACTCTATGACATCATAAGCCATTCTAAAATGGAAATATGTTATGTGTGTGCTTTCTAGTAATTTCATACAGAAATAAAAATTATTGCTCCTTAAATGACAATGAAATTCTGATCAAGGGGCCTGGAATCTGAGAAGTTCATTTCCTTGTGGATATCAATTGGTGGTTAGTCTTTACTCATGGACACTTCTCCTAGTCTATGCATGAAGCTCACATATATCAGAACCAGAGGTGTGAACACAGATGAAAGTGTTTGTGAATTTTCACAGATGCTGAGAGCCAGTCAGCTCCCCAGCTCTTGGTGGCTCACAACCCTCCCACATACAAAATATATTCTCACCTCCCACTTGTTCCTTTGGGCTACAATCCCTTACACACTATGCTCAAAGCCCATGGTCTCATCATTTAGATCAGATCCAGCTGCAGGAACATCTTGGGTATAACCAACTAAGTCTTATTCTTTTAGCAAAATTTCACTCAGCAGTGAAATTGATGTATGAAATAAGAAAGGAAAAAAAATGCTTTTCCCACAGAGAATAGTAGCCCATACATTCAGAAGAAGCTATATCTATTCAGGCTCAAAATTAGAAAGAAAAGGGTGTAAAGAGGAGCCACCATTTTAGTGGATGTCTAGTGTCTAGGTGTGACAAGTCCAGCCACAGTTCTTTGTTCAAGGCCAATGCACAGAACATCTTTGTTGGCTCTCACTTCTACTTGTGCTTAAAAATACTCTGGTTCCATATGTTCCCTATGCCTTAGTGTATTAATAATAATGAACACCTGGAGTTAAGACTTAGTAAGTAAAGGCCATTACTGTATCCAGTCTTCAGTTACCCAATAAAATGATGATCAATAGTAAAACCATGTGCTGAAATAACTAATTAAATAAAGATTTCTAAATAAGTTCATTCTGTCAAGGATGGACCAGCCAGTACTATGAGATGCTAATCTGAGTCCTAAAAAGAAATGTTTGCTTTGACTAGTTGTACATATATTAAGTGCTCATGTCTATAAAATGCCACTCCTTCAAAGGAAAAGGATACAACCACAACCACAAGCACAAGACACTCAGGGAATCACTAAAATGTTAAAACTCCCATGAGTTCCACTGTGTTTTGCTTCTCCAGTACCACGAATCCTTTAATGTAAGACACATCGTGAAACTGAGTATTTAATCAGAGCCTGCCAATCTATTTCTGTACTTGACCTTTATGAGAGGGATAAGAGATTCCTTTAAACACAGCAGCCAATCTTCATAATTTTGGACATACTTTTAATTAAATCATAACAGTTTTATGTATCAATGTATGGGATTTTAGGTCTAACTCATAAAGCGGTGTTACTCCTTAGCTCTATACATGAATGCTAGCATGATGACCTTATTTCTCAAAGCCTTAGCTGCCTATGTGGAATGTCCTGAGCCAACACTGGCTTCCATGTCTCATTTTTCTAAGTAAGAAATTCTTTGGTCAACCATTTAAAGGTATGCACTAACCTAATGTCATGAATATATTCAGTTGCCACTTTTTTTCTGTTTAACAATTAGGGTTACATTAAATCATAGGAGGTACATTTGAAACTAAATAATTTAGATAATACACTTCTTTTTGCTCTATTCTTTCATTTGTTTATATGCAAACATTTTATGCTGGATTTCTTTGAGACAGAGTCTTGCTATGTTGCTGAGGTTGATCTTGAAGATGTGATTCATGCTTTTGTGTTAGGCTTATAAGTAACAGCATTACATGAGGGTACCAGCATACTCAGCTTGCTTTGTAATCTATTTAAAGCATCCTTGAATATTTTAAAAGAAATGTATTCACAATTGTATGATAATCCAAAGAACTTTTATCCACAATTTAATCATACTCCCATTGTAAGTATTTAGATTGTTCACAATGTTTTGTTGTTATAAATTAAACTACAAAAAAAGGTTCTTGTACAGATGCCTATGTTCATTTTCTGATGGTTTCATTAAGCTAAGTCCTGAGCAAATACTGATGTTTGAATTGTATTCACAAACATAACTATTTAATATCCAGAATGATGGCAATGTGCACTCCTGCTGGAAGTGCATGAGAAAACCCATTTTCTCACAGCCATGTTAACACAGGTTGTCATCACTTCCAGGACAATCTTTATTTTGATAAATGGAACAAAAAAGAGAGGGGGAAATGGAGGAAAGAACTTGATAAATTCTTGATATACTTGTCTATCTTTTAATTGCCTATATCCTCTGTCTGGTTGTATTCACCTACATTATTCATAGTTCGATAAATGTTCTTTCAAAATAAATCACTGCAATGTCAGAAGATACACCCATAAAGTCTCAAGAACATGGCTTCTCATACATGAGCCAAACATGAAGGATACCAATGGATATGACAAAATGGACAGTGAAAATCCCATAAGGCCTCAGTCCTACACAAAACTCAATGCCAAACGATCAGCCCTGAAAACATACATACAAATAATATTATATAGATGGAGTTATACTTAGGAATACATATATGTATTCATTTTCATACATGCACGCAATAATAATTAGTGAAAAAGGAGACCATGAATTTGGAAGGGAGGCATATGGAGGGATGATAAGGAAGAGAGAAATATTTTAATTATACCCTCAAAAATGAGAGAGACAGGGAGAGAGAGAAAAAAAGAGATCATCGTAACCATAGCAATGGAAGGAATCTATAGAAATGGTATGTTCATTAGAGATATCCCAAAGCCCATAGGAAGGAAGAAAATAGCTAAATTTCATGGAAATCATTGCTGTGTTGATTATCTAAAGTTATTGTACAAAAAAAAAGTGTCACCAATTAAGTGGCTTAAAGTAGCAAAATACTCTGACAATTCTGGGGGTAGAAGTTGAAGATGCAAGTGCCATCCAACCTACTGAATTATCCCATACTGAACCTTCTTAGCTTCAGTGTTATAGGCAATCTCCAGTACTTCAGGGATGCATGCTTTGTCTCTACTTCCTTGTTGTACTGTCCTCATGTTTCTTTCTGTGTCTCATTTAATCTCCACTTAGGATAATAGTCAATGCTAGACTTGGGGCCCAGTCTAACATCTTTTTTTAACTAATTGAATTTACTTTACAAATGTGATGCTTACAAAAATTTTCATACCTGAGTTGTTTAAAGGACATGAACTATGTGGCATCTTATTCAGTATATTGTGTATTATATACATTCCACAGAAGACTTATCATTCAAACTTGTATGATGATCATTAATTAACCAAAAATTTATGTAATTATTAAAACCAAAAGCTTCATCCTTTCCTCTCCCATCAACAAACACCAAGTGGAGCGGAAAAGGCATGAACCCATATTGGTCAGCTAATTCAGTAGAAAGTCAAGTGGAATGAGAAAAAGTGTTAATCGTTATGTTTCTAAACCAGATATTATGAGAAGTGAACAAAAATTAAGTGCCAACTAGAATTAAATGACAAAAATATATGGCTAGAACCTACAGTTCATATGAAAAATAGAAGGATGCTATTAATAAAATTTATCAATTTTTATTCTGTAATTTCACTTCTTCTTTAAACTTCTCAAGCAGTAAATACAAATGGGTTGGGTACTCAAAATGACAAATGTTCAAGAATATTATCTTATGTGAATCCTGCAAGTTTACATCCTACTTTCAAAGCCCAATTAATTTTAAGATGTAGAAAGAAGAAATATAATTACGATTTTTTTGTTTAGTGATGGTAAAGTCTAGAAAACTGATTGTACAAAAATTTTTGAGTTCTGATCTTCTAAATTAATTATTGTTCATTTTTCATTTGTGAGAGTATAGTACATTTATGTTATTTGCATTTCCCTTTCCTACATTTAACCTCTCACGTACTCTACTCCTTGCACTCTTTCAAAGTCATGCCCTTTAAATATCAATTGTTTTGATATGCATATATGTATACACATATACATCCCTAAATATAACCTGTTCAATTTAATAACAAGCTGGGTTTTTTTTTCTTATGATGTCCAGGTCCTAGTCATATACATTTGTCAATGAATTGTGGTTGGTATTTAATTTTTGTCAAGTTCTCATAAGAACTGTTTCAGAAACTAATCTACCTGTTTAGATTTCTATAGGCCTCTTTAAAAGGGTGGTTGATATAGTTGGTTGACACTTTTTTCTCTTTTCTACTTGATTTTTCTTAAGAAGAAGCTACCCAGTGTGTGCCCATGCCTTCTTAATTCCACATGTACATATATTTTTAGGATTGAGCATTTGCTATTGGATAAACAATTCATGTGCTCTTCCCTGGGAAGACTCTTGCTCGCTCTCTATGCATTCCTTGTTCCTATACTTCTTTGCATAGAGTTGAAGCTCTTGTGCTCTTTCCTTGTCCACTTTGCGATGCCTATTGTTATACTGGAACAGCTCTTATTATACTTAATAACTATTCAACAGAAGAAAACCACGCCTAGTACTAAAATCCTAGCCAACTAGTGAAGTCATAGATCTTAGGAAAGAACCTGCAACTGCAATCTTATTAAACCAGCATAATCTCTAAATTTGTCTTAAATATTAATCCTTATCCACACAGATAAGTGTAGTTCTCACTCCTTAGTTATATAATTTTTGATTAATACAGGTGGAATAAAAGTTCTTATTATCCAAAGTTAATGTGAATTCTAGCACTGAACAGCCAATGAGTCTTAAGTAAATAGAAAACTATTGCATCTCTAAGCTAAGATGATGCTAGGAAATCAATCCCTAATGCTCTATTGCCATGCCACATAAAAATATTTGCAAATCACTTGACAATAAAGAATCACATTGGTTTTTGAAAGATGTGGCAGCCATCTATTGCTTGGTATTAGTTGAGTCAAAGTGTATTAAAAATATAGATTTGTTTTATCCAAACTACATTGAACAAGAATATATACATATATTTATATATCATATATATTAATTATTATATATTATATGTTATGTATGTATTATATATTATATGTGTGTTATAATCAAATTATATATACTATATTTCAATATGTTTAACATATATACATCTTAATAAAGATAATGGGACAACTTGAATCTTTTAAACATTCATTTTGAATAAGACAGGGCTTGACTCAGGCCACACCTCCCAGAAGGCCAAATAAGCTGCCCCAACTCTTCCTCACTCTCTTTTACGTCAACCTAAATTCTTGGGGTTTTCTCTAGCAATGCAAAAGAACACCAGCTACAGCTTCACTTACCCCTTGCCCTTGCCTCTTGTGTACCTCACAGACCATACCCACTGACCTGCCCTCCCTATCACATCACTAAGTTCTAGCCTCCAAATCTGGTGAATAGCTCCTGCTCAACTACAGACCATGCCTGGCAGAAAAAAACCACGTCGGCTGCCCATGGACCTTCCTCACTCTTTCTGTTCTCCCAGGCCCAAGTCTCAGAGTTGACACTAGTGCTGCCATGGACCATCTCTCCTTGCCCTCCCGTTTCCCCACCTCTAACACCAGCAAGAATTATCTGTGTGTATACCAGCAAATTAGACAAGTAGAATAGGCAACACTCAGAAAACAAAATATCTGAAAATCCAGAGATGACCCAGAAAAGGAGGAACAAAACACTCACCCAGCAAAGACAAATGTAAAAATCAGCACCTAAATCTATATCCAGCCCAAACCCAGATGCCTAGGTACCACTGTAAGAGCAAAGTCAGTAAAAGCCAGGGCAATATTTCCCCACCAAAGACCATCTATCCTACCACAGAAGAATTGAATATTCCATCATAGCTGAGGTACAATAAAAAGACCATAAAACCAACTATATGAAGATAAGAAAATTTAAAAATTCCTCACAGAAATCCAGAAAAAATATGAAAAACAAGGGGAGAAAATGAATAACTCCTACAAAGAAATCCAGGAAAACATAAACAAACAACTGAAGGAATAAATCACTTAAAGAATGCCCCCCCCCCAAAAAAAAACCAGTTTAAGGAAACAAAACTGTTCAAGACCTGAAAATGGAAATAGCAGCAATAAAGAAAACACAAACTGAGAGAATTCTGGAAGTGAAAAATATAGGAATGTGAATAGAAATGACAAAGGCAAGCTTCATCAACAGAATATAAGACATGGAAGACAGAATCTCTGGCATTGAAAATAAAATAGAAGAAATGGACAAATTAGTGATAAAAAACTGTTAAATCTAAACCATTTCTGACACACATATCCAGGAAATCTGGAGCACGCTCAAATAACAAATCTATAAGTAATAAGAACCAAGGAAGAAGATGATGAACAAGAAGAGGAAGAATAAGAGGAATCCCAGTTCAAATACCCAAAACATAATTTTTTTTTAAAGTGGTAGAAAAAAATGTAAAACCTAAAGAAGGAGAAGCCTATAAAGTAACAAGAAACATAGAGAATATCAAATAGATTGAATTAAAGAAAAAGTCCCCTTACCACATAATAAACAAAGAGAACAATAACAACAACAAAAGCTTCAAGGAAAAAAAGACCAAGTAAAATATAAAGACAAATCTATTAGAATTACACCTGACTTTTCAATGGAGATGCTAAAATCTAGAGGGGCTCCAATGTCCTGCATACTCTAAGAGATCATAGATGCCAAAGAGATTACTATAACCAGCAAAAATTGTCAGTCACCACAGATGAAGAAAAAGAGATAGACCATAATACAGTCAAATTTAAGCAATATCTGTCTACAAACCCTACCCTACAGAAGGTGCTAGATGGAAAAAGCCAAACCAAAGACGTTAACTACACTCATAAAAACACAGGACATAAGTAATCCAACACCAACAGAACCAAAAGAAGGGAAACACATATATACTAACAACAACAACAACAAAATAATAAGAATTAACCATTATTGATATGTCCCAATATCAGTGGCCTTAATTCCCTAATAAAAAGACACAAATTAATAGATGATTAAGAAAATAGGACACATCCTTTTGCTGGATACAATAAACAAACATCAACACCAAAGACACTTATTACTTTAGGGTAAAGAATTGGAAAATGATATAATAAGCAAGTAGACCTAAGAGGTAAGTCGGTATAGCCATTTTAATATCTAACAAAATAGATTTCAAACCAAAATTAAACAAAATAGATATGGAAAGACATTATCAAAGGAAACACTATGAAAGGAACAATCCACCAAGCTGACATTTTAATTCTTAACATCTGTGCTTCAAACACCAGGACACCCTCTTTTTTCTTTTAAATTTTTACCCCTGCTGCTAAGAGTCTCAGCTAAGGTCACCTCCTATGTGAGTTTGCTCTTTCCAGTGTGTGTGTGTGGAGGGGGTGCTGTTGGCCACCACAGTCCACCAAGGCAAAGGGAGCAGAGGGCGAGGTGCAAGGCTCAGGAAGGCCTCAAGCATGACAGAAATGACTCCTGGGAACCACTTCAGGGAGATAGTTCAAATTTATTCAGTGAAAACAAAGGCTATAGTCCTTGAAGCAGGGGCACCCAGGTGTACATAACTGGTTGGAACTAGGCACTCCAAGGATACTTGATTTGCATTTGGCAACACACTCCTTTCACATGAATGGGAACACAGTACATAGTTATCCAATAAGCAACGGGAGGGGAGGGATAGCAGGTAGCTGTATCAAAGGTCATATATCAGATATGGTTAGGGTCATCTGTGCCTACAGACACTCTCCAGGTGAGGTCAAGCAGAGAATAGGAAACTCTGCTGATGAGTCTTCCATTTAACAGAAAGCTCAGAAATACAATCCAGACTGGACCTTCCAGCATCAAACAACATCAAACAACAGGGGCCTTCCAATACCCCATAGACTCCCAGGAGCCTCTTCTGTTCCAGATAATTCCATTCTCTCTCCCTGTCGTCCCCCCACCCCCAGATCTCTCCATACCCCATGCCCTCTCCCACCCAGTTTCCTCCCTCCATCTACTTTAGATGTATATTTTATTTCCTCTTCTGAGTTAGATTCAGGCATCCTCCCTTGGACCCTCTTTGGATTCTTTAGGTCTGTGGATTGTGGTGTGGTTATCCTCTACTGTACGGCAAATATCCACATATAAGTGAGTATGTATCATGTATGTCTTTCTGGGTTTGAATTATATACTCAGAATGATCTTTTCTAGTTCCAAATATTTTTTGTTTTGTTTTTATGTTTGTTTGTTAGTTTGTTCTTTGGAGTCATGTTTTTTCTGTGTGCCAATTCTGGCTGTCCTAGAACTCGTTTTGTTGACCAGGCTGGCCCTGAACTCTGAAATCTACCAGCTACTGTCTGACAAGTCTGGAATTAAAGGCATCGGCCATCACCACTTGGCAAGGGTATCTGCTTTTGTAAAAGAAACACTACTACAGCTTAAATCATATATTGACTGACCCTCACACATTGATAGTGGGAGACTTCAGTTCCCGATTCTCACTAATGGATAGGTCATCCAGACAAAAACTAAACAGAAATCCTGGAGCAACTACCATTATAAACCAAATGAGCCTAACAAATTTATAGAACATTCTATCTATGGTGGTTTGACTAGGCATGGCCCCATAGAATCATTTGTTTGAATCCTTTGTCACAGTGAATAGCACTGTTAGCACATATGATCCTGTTGGAGTCAGCATGGACCTGCTTGAAGAAATGTGTTTATAGAGTGGACTTAAAGTTTAAATCTCATGCAAGGCCCAGTGTCTCTGTCTCCCTCTACTTGCTTCCTACTAACCCAGGTATAGAATGCTCATTTCCTTCTTCAGCACCATGTCTGCCACCATGCTTTCTGCCAGGATAATAATAGACTAATCTTCTGAACCTGGATGCCAGCCCCAATTTAATTGTTTTCTTATAAAATGTTGGTTCTCATCCTGTGAGTCATGAACCCTTTGGGCATCTTATTAACTTTCAAAGGGGTTGCCTATGACCATCAGAAAACTCAGATATTTACAATTTATAGAAGAACAAAATTACAGCTACAGATTAGCATAAAATAATTTTATGGTTGAGGGTACCACAATATGAGGTGCTTTATTTAAAGGTTGCATCATTAGAAAGGTTAAAAGCAATTGTTATAGGTATTGCTGTGGTCATGGTATCTCTTTATAGCAATAAATCCCTAAGTAAGACACCACTGAAACACAAAAGAATAGATCTCCTCAGCACCTCACAGAACATTCTGTAAAACTGACTACTTACTTGGTCACAAAGTAAGTGACAGTAGACAGAAGAAAATTGAAATAACTCCTTGCATTCTATAAACATGGGTTTTAGCTGGATATCAACAACTGAAACAACAGAAAGCTTACAAACTAATAGAAACTGAACAACTCCCTATTTAATTAAAGTGGATCAAAACAGAAATAAAGAAAGAAATTAAATACTTTTTAAAATTCAATAAAAAGGAAGACAAAGAATCCTCAAACTTAACGGGACACAATAAATGCTGTGCTAAGAGGAAAAGTCATAACATTAATGTCTACATGAAAGAATTAGAGAGATTTCATACCAGCACCTCAGCAGTATAACTGAAAGCTCTAGAAAAAAAAAGAAATAAGCACAACCAAGAGAAGTAGATGGCAAAAAATAATCATCTTGGGACTAAAATCAAGGAGATAGAAACAAAGAGAACTATACAAAGAATCACTGAAACAAAGAGTTGGTTCTTTGAGAAAATTTACAAAATAGAGAAACACTTTCCAAAGTAAATAAAAGAGAGAAAATACTCAAATTAACAAAATCATAACAGATATCAAGAAAATCTAAAAAATCACTAGGTTATACTTTAACTTAATTTACTCCATAAAATTGGAAAAATGTAAAAGAAATAGATAGATTTTATGATCTGCACCACCTATTAAATCAGGATCAGATAATAAAAATCTAATAGACTTATATCCCCAAGTGATATAGAAACAATCATTAAAAGTCTCCCAACAACAAAAAAGTCCAGGGCCAGACAGTTTTAGTGTCGAAATTTACCAGAATTTCAAAGAATAATTAATGTCAGCACTCCTCAAATTATTCCACAAAACAGAAACAGAAGGAGCATTGCTCAATTCATTCTTTTTTTTTTTTTTTTTTTGCTAAATTAATTCTTATGAGGCCACATTTACCCTAATACTCAAAATGCATAATACTTAAAAAAAAAAAAGAAAGAAAGGAAGAAAGAAAGAAAGAAAGAAAGAAAGAAAGAAAGAGAATTGCAGACCAATTTCCCTCATGGACATAAACACAAAAATACTCAATAAAATACTTACAAACTGAATCCAAGAGCACATTGAAAAGAACATCTAAAAGAACATCTGTGATGATCAAGTAGTCTTAATCCTAGAGGTCTAGGGTTGGGTCAGCATATAAATATCAGCAAATGTAATCCACCACATGAATAAACTGAAAGAAATAAAGATGTGATCACCTTATTTGACACTGGAAAATCCTTTGACAAAATCCAACAGCCTTTCATAATGAAAGTACTGGAAAGATTGGGGATATAAGGGATATACCTAAACATAATGAAGGCCATTTGCAGCAAGCTAGTAGCCAACATCAAATTAAATAGAGAGAAATTCAAAACAATTCCATTGAAATCAGAAATAAGGAAATGTTGTCCACTGTCTATACATACCTATTCAATATACATATAAAACTTGAAGTTTTAGCTAAAGACATAATACAAATGAAGAGGATAAGGAAAATATAAACTGGAAGGGAAGAAGTGAAAGTTTTATTTCCAGATAATATAATAGTATACATAAATAATCTGAAAATTCTACCAGGAAACTTCTACAGTTGATTAAAAAAAAAACATTCAGCAAAGTAGCTCAATACAAGATTAATTCAAAAATTCAGTAGTTCTCATATATACATGTAACAAATGGACTGGAAAAGAAATTAGGAAACAATACCCTTCACAAAGGACTTAAATAATATAAAATATCTTGGGGTAACTCTAACCAAGTAAATGGAAGACATGTATAAAAAAATCTTCAAGTCTTTGAAAAAGCAAGTTGAAGAAGATATCAGAAGATGTAAACATCTCTCATGCTCATGGACTGGTAAGATTAACATATTAAAACAGTCATCTTACCAAAACTAATCTACAGATTCAATACAACCCCCCCTCAAAATGCCAACACAATTCTTTACAGACTTTGAAAGAACAATACTCAACTTCATATGCAAAAAGAAAAAATCCAAGATAGTTGAAACAATCCTGGACAATAAAAGAACTTCTGGACATATCACCATCCCTGTTTCAAGCTGTAATACAGAACAATAATGAAAACTACACAATATGGCATAGAAACAAACACACTGATCAGTGGAATTAAATTGAGAACCCAAACATAAACACACATATCCACAGACACCTAAGTTTTGATGAAGAGTCCAGAAAGACACAATTGTGCTGTTTAAACTGAATGTCTACATGTAAAAGAATGCAAATGGATCCACATTTATCTCTTACACAAAACTCAAATCCAAGATTATCAAAGACTGCAGATAAAAGCAAACACAGTGAACTTGGTATAGGAGAAAATGAGGAACACATTGGCATAGGAAACAAGTTTCTGAACAGAACATCAATAGCTCATGTGCTAGATGAAGGACCTATATTTTAGTAAATAGGAACCCATATACTTAAAAATTTGTGTAATGCAAAGGACACCATCAATCAGACAAAGAGACTACAGAATGAGAAAAAAATTGCCAACTCTATATCTTATAGAGAGCTAATATCCAAAATACATAAAGAATTCAAGAAAGTAGGTGAAAAAAATAAATTCACTTATAATTGGATATTAGCTGTTTGGTAAATGATAATCCAGGTACACTTGACAGACTGAAAGGTAAACAGGAAGACTCAAGGGGTGGCGGTGGGGACATATAAACCTCCTTGGGAAGGAAAAATAGAACACTTTTGTAAGTGGGCTGCGGGCAAGTAGGGACAGGAGTGGATCAGGTGTGGGGGGAAGGGAAAGAGGAAGAAAATGGGGGGAGGGGAAACAGCTGGAGCTGTAGAGCATTGGAAGTCGGTGAAAACAGTGCAGTGGAAACTTCCTCAAGTCTGTGAAGATGGCCCTAGTGCAGATCCAAGTAATGGAAGATACACAGTTTGAACTGTCCATCTTTTGTAGCCATGTTTGGCTTCCAATGGTGGGACTTTGTTAACATTCAGTTGAGTTGTTAGACTAGGTGGTCCATCAGAGGGCAGGCTGATTCTAGGATAGTAGGTCACTCTCTGAAAACTGACTGTAGGATTCCATTGCTGAGGAAAATATCTCCACTGAATGTGGAAAAGTCAAGCTGGTGCAGGCATCAAGCTTGCACCTCTACATTCCAGTAAAAGGGATGAAGTTTTAACAAGAAGAAAGAAAAGAGAAATCTAGACAATAACCCAACCACAGAACCCTCCACCTGCAATCTGCCCTGCCTGCAAGATATTATGCTGGGGCAAGGGTGGTGCAGAACTTATAACAATTGCTAATCAATTATGTTTTTTTATTTAATTAATTTATTCAGATTACATCTCAATTGTTATCTCATTCCTTTTATCCTCCCGTTCCTCCCTCCCTCCCTCCCGCTTTCACCCTATTTCCCTCCCCCATGTCTGTGACTGAGTGGGACCTCCTCCCCCTCTATATGGTCATAGGCTATCAAGTCTCATCTTGTTAGCTTGCTATCCTTCCTCTGAGTGCCACCAGGTCTTCCCATCAAGGGGACGTGTTCAAATATGGGGCACCAGAGTTTGTGTGAGAGTCATTCCCTGCTCTCCACTGAAGTGTGGAGAATGTCCTGTCCATTGGCTAGATCTGAGTAGGGGTTCGATGTTTACTGCATGTATTGTCCTTGGTTGGTGCAGTAGTTTGAGCAGAAGCCCTGGGCCCAGGTCCACCCATCATAATGTTCTTGTAGGTTTCTAGGACCCTTAACTTGAGGCCCACACCACATGAGGGAGCCTATGTCCTATGCTGCCTGGATGGCTAGGCTTTGTACAGCATGGAGACCAAGGGTAGAACCAAACATGACTTGGCAAACAAACAACAAAAACAACAAAACAAAAGAGATTCTTCCTCCAGTAATAGCAGTAGGTGCAGAGATCTAAGGCCAGACATTATGCAGAGAGAGTCTAAATTGGAGGTCTCTATTGCGGCTCTCCCCTCAGAGATGGGGAACCCCATAGAAGAGAGAGAGGAAAGATTGAAGAAGTCAGAGGAGATGGCGGACACCTGGAGAACTATTGGCCCATTGGATCAGCCAAGCAGGCAGCTTATGGACATACAGAGACCGAAGTGGCCAGCACAAGGCTTTCATGGGTCTGTACCATGTCTTCTTAGGTTATGCTGTGGCTGTTATCCTTGTATTCTGGTGAGACTCCTAACAGACGAGTGGGTGTTTCTCTGCCTCTTTTGCCTGATTTTGAGACTCTTTTTCTCCTTATTGGGTAGCCTTGTCCAGCCTCAATATGATGGCTTTTGCCTTCCATTATTATATTTTATTTTGTCCTTTTTGGCTGTTGTCATTTAGAGGTCAGTTATTTTCTAAAGAGAAAAAGGAAAAAGAGTAGATATGAGAGAGAAAGAGAACTCAAGGGGTGAAGGGTAGGAGGTGTAGAGGGAGGGGAAACAGTGGTTTGAGTTGTTATATAAGAGAAGCGTCACGACCTCCCCGCCAGCAGGAAAGACGCCGACACCAGGATCCTTCTCGATCACACTTTATTGGGAGCGCCCTTTGAAGCTGAAGCGAAAGACCCCAAGCCCTCGGAGCGCGCTGCTTATATGCAGGCCCTAGCGTGGTGTGTCTCTGGCTGATTGGCGCACCGGCCAATGCCTCATTAGCATATCCCCGTGCGGGAGGGGAAAGAGAAACATTGTTGTCGTGCCCTTAACCGCCCATGCGCAGGAGCTGAAGTAGGATCGGCACCACCTCTGGGTGTGATCCGCGCCTAACAGAGAAGAATCTATTTTCAATAAAAAATAAAACTAAGATATGTATATTCTTGTAGCTTTTGGGTGCCATACAAATGTTTACATTTAATACATTGGTATTTAATATTTTAAAGCAGTAGGGGCTGAAGGTGAGCAAACAGTCATAACAAAAAGGGATGACCAAATGACAGGATATGATATTTTCATTGTAACCTTATTAAAACCAAGGTTAGTTTTATTTTAACACTTAGAAATATACTGAGTGGAATATTAAATATATTGAACAATTTTTAAAAGATCACTATAAAAGTACTTAGGAAACATAAAGCTTAGGGGATGTTTAGTTTCTCAGGGCACCTGGTAGTCAGAGAGGTTACAGATGAGTACATCTAATATTATTTACATTTATGTGACTGCACGGTCAGATGATATGGAAAGTACAGTGCCTCCTGGCAGTGAGATAGACGTACCTGGATACAATCCTATCATGCAATCAGAATGCAGCCTTATTCGTGATGTATCTTTTTCTTGTAGTTGATGGAATCATCTCTCTTTTTTTTTTTTAATCTTTTGACAAAGACTTTATAACTAATTTCAAACTTGGGTAATATAATTACTCTCTCACAATATAATACATCATTTGTTTATCTAATAAATCAGTTTTTGAGATTAAAATTTATTTACAATATGTCTTCCCTTTTCTCTCTCCAATCCCTCCTATATAGTCTTACCACTCTCACTCAAATTGATGGCCTTTAAAAAATGCTATTGCATTGTGCATATGTATGTACATATATATATATATATTCCTACATATAATTTGTTTAATACATACACTGTTACCTGTATTATGTTTTCATAGCTGACCATTTGGCACTGAAAACCAATTGCTGTTTTCTTCTCTTCCTCTCCTAGCCTTATGTAGTTGCCTACTTCCTTGTGTTGGTTTGAGGCCTCAAGGGCTTTTCTCCATCCAGTTTGGCATGTTCTTTGGTGTGATTGTATATTTTAGTAATATAAGAAACTAACACAATAATATTTGTTCATTAAAACAAGTTTTGCTGTCATACTCTAAGCATGCATCACTCAGTAAACAAAAATT
Organism: Acomys percivali; assembly: GCA_907169655.1. Lineage (NCBI taxonomy): Eukaryota > Metazoa > Chordata > Mammalia > Rodentia > Muridae > Acomys > Acomys percivali. The sequence goes on from OU015749.1 coordinate 78,174,872, forward strand.
TTTATAGTTAACACAGTGATTGACTGTTCAAAAAACAAAATCTTTATCCAATGAGAACATTAAAAAAAAACTAATTTTTATAACCACTGTATCATTTTTAACTTAGTTACAACCATATTTATGTCAGACAACATCTTATGATGTGTTTTCATCTTAACATTATTATTACAAAATTTAGAAAACAATTCTAGTGAAGTAATCTTAAATAAAGCTCAAGAGTCTGTATCTTAGACACAAAAAATCATGGTATCTTAGATATACAACAATTACATTAATAGTTTTTGCTTTCTTAAAATAAATTTAAGTTAATTACTTTTCAAAGATTTATCTCACTTAACTGGTAACTTAAAATGGAAATTTCTTAAAAAAAAGAAAAAGTTTACTTTTATTAGTATTTATATGACATCAAAAGTAGGATAAGGCATTCAGAGCAAAGCAACATTAGGCATTTATGACTTGATTATTATTATTATTTAACTAAAAATACGATGAGTTGTTCTTTAAAAGATATCATTATGGTGTGACACATTAAGATGATCTGTGTGAGCCCCAAGGTAGTTTTCTCTGTTCATTACTGAAATTCTCATCATCCCATCTCTGCACATACAGCTTCTTTTCAGGATTTGTTGCATTGGCAACAATAACACAAAATAAAATATATAGAGTTGTGCTTAATTATTGCCTTTATCTTCTTATTTATATATTTAACTACTATATAGTTCTTGGCCAGTCATAGCATTGTTTCAATTTCTCTTCTTTGTCATTGCAAAAGCATTAACCCGTGCTTGGGTCTTTATATCAACACAATTGCTCTCCTTACAATGATTATTCAGCACACATTGTTGTAATACATATTTTTAAAAATTGTTTTATCCCAAAAAGAAGAGAAAAGGAAAGGAAACAAGTAAAATGTCACAAACTGGTAAGAAATTTGAGAAGTTGTGCCAAAATGTAACCTAAGGAAGCACTGATTAAAGTACGGTGGGGTTCATTAGGCAACGTGAAGATGAAATAAATTAACAGCAAAGACTTTGGGAGAAAGAAACAGCACATTCAGAAATCCTTGTAAAGACCACGTCGAAAACACATGAAACTCAACAATAAGCACTATAGCAAGAGGTGAGGCTTGTGGGAGAGTTTGTGTCAGCTGAAACTCTAATCAAGGACCAAGAGAAAAGGCTCAAAAGCAAATTTAAAATTGTTCCATCCCACATCATACAGTACAGAAAAGCTATGGAAATTTTCAGAATATGGTTGCTATTCAGTAGGAAAAAAGATTTTGTGTGGCTGTGACATAAAATAAGAGAGCAGGTGGAACATCCAAAGAATGACAAATCGTTGAGCATAGCTTAGGCAAGCCAGGCATGGGAATGAAGCAGAGGCCACATCTTTATCTCCTGCCTTGTTTCAGCCTCTCTTACAGCACTTACTTTAGAAACTTGGAATTGTATTACCCTCTTCTTTTGAGATGTAAATGTTGAAGCTTTGAACTATTCCCTTATTTGTTAACATCCCTCCCCCATCCAGGAAGCAGAAGCCACTATTTTGTAATGTAAGCCAAAAAGAAAGCAGCACCGAATTTCCAGTTTCTTAGAAGAGCAGGCACAGAAGAGCGTGAGCAGGTGCCTTGCTCTAAAGGACTTCCTCTTGCATTTGGCAGTCTTTGCAGCCTGTAGCAGCCTGAGGAGGTCTGTTTCCAGATATCCACTTACATGAAGATGGGATTATTGCCTCAACCATGGAAGTGAATGTCAGGAACTCAGTATGAAGCAAAGCTGTTGATTATAATGAACACATTTTTACATAAACTTTAACATTCACGATAAAAAGAATGAGAGATGCTTAAGGAAAGAACAGTATACATGTGAGATACAGCTTGAGCTGTGTGCCATAGCTTCAGCCCATAGATCTAACTTTGGTAGCTTCTGTGGGTTACACTGCTTGAAAAGTTTCCAAAATATCTCTCTCTCCTCTGTCTCTGTCTCTGTCTCTGTCTCTGTCTGTCTGTCTGTCTGTCTGTCTGTCTCTCTCTCTCTCTCTCTCTCTCTCTCTCTCTCTCTCTCTCTCTGTTGCGTGTGTGTGCACACATGCATATATGAAAGAATAGGGTTTATAAGGTGCATTGGAAAGCTAAAGTAAAATTATGGTTCACAATGGTCAAAACTGTGATTTCAGAGACAAGACTTTCACTGTTCAGTAAGCCACAAAACTTCATGAAATGCTTCTACATTTGGGGTAATCCTATTTTTTGCTAATGAGCCAGGGTCAATCAAAATGGCTTCAGAAGAAACTGTGTCTTGTTCCCTTTAAAATAAGAGTTTTGCTCTTTCACATCAACAGCAGCCATAAGGCAGAAAAGGGAAAGGGAGGAGAGGACAGAACCTTTTTCCTTTTTAGGCTGTTACTAGCCATAATCCTGTCTCCTGATGGGGGTCAACAGGGCGGAAAGGGCAAGAATTTGGAAAAAAGTTCCTTTACTTCTGGAGACCTACTTACTTTACTTTGGAGAATTGTTCTTGTTATACTAAAGTGAAAGATCTTTACAAAATGACGTGGCTCTGGGTAAGAAAAGGAATCCTTATTCCTCTAAGGTACAAGGACATTTCATAAAAAAAATAAGACGATTGCTATTTATTAGAGATCATCCCTATTGTTTTGGTGAATTTATTAATTTACTTAAGGTCGTTTGTTTTCTTATTTGAGTCCCTTTATTAAAAAGAATATAAGAAAACATACTCGTGGTTTAATATTAACATTTAGCTTCTATATTAGCTGAGAAAGCAGAAAACAAAACTTTTATTGATTACCTGCAAATGTTTGATAAGGGATTTATTCAGTGATGCTGTACTTATAATACACATGCCGATCATTTAAAGGTTCAATCAGAGCAGAGGAAAGTATCTTGATATGGGTGTGTCAGCAATTAGGTATAAGCTTCTTAAAGTTGAAGTCACTCCTCAGAATCACCAATGAAAAGCTTTTTTCCACCAGTGAGTGCACCCACCTCTATGATATATGCACACGTTTTGAGGGTTTGTTTCTGTTGTTTGAGAATGTGTTTCACTGTGTATCCCAGGTTTGCTTGAAACTGGCTGGAACCAGGATGGTCTCACTCTCAGAGAACTCTATCTGGCTCTGCCTCCCATGTTTTGGGATTCAAAGCAAGGGCCAAGACACTGAACCTATACACATTTTAAATTTTCTTTTATTTGGATGGATGCTTTGCCTGCATGTATTTTTGTACACCATATGTGTGCCTAGTGCCCCCAAATGCCAAGAGAGTGTTTCAAATTCTCTGGAGCTAGAATTACAAACAACGGCAAGCTGCCATGTAGGTTGTAGAAATCAGAGCTGGGCTCTCTGGAAGAGTAGCAAGGGCTCCTAAAGATTGTATCATCTCTCGGGCCCCTATACACAACTTTAATAACCAATCTAATATAGAAAAGTAGCAGTGTGACAGAGGCTTCCAAGATGACTGCCTAATACCTCACACAAGCTAGAGTCCCAGACTTTCACAGTCACACAAACCTTCCCCTGAGACAATGGTTCCGGTGTCCATTCTGTGAACTCAGAGAATGTATTTTGGGAACAATGGGCAAGTATGTTTTGAGAGTTTTATTATAGAAGTACAAATAAAAACTTGTAAGAACAAAGAGCTTAGCGCCTATAGATCAAGAACAGATTCCAGAAAAAGGGTTATCACAGACTTGTCTAAGGGGAGAGGAATTTACAAGACTTACAGCCGTAACCGTAGGAAGGCTGGGATAGGTTAGTTGCTCATCCGAGCTGGCTTACTCACAGTGTGTCCAGAAGCTTCTCACTTCAGCCACATCCTCACATAAACATCTTCAAGGCTGTGGTGTCAACTAGGTGATTTTTTTTTTAAAGTTTACTTTCACAGATAAGCGTAGCTATTTAGGGGTTAAGATGTTTTTAGGTCAAGATAGATGTTTTAAGTTGATAGAGATGAGATATGATAGGTATTGAGTCACATTCAGAATTTTAGACTCACCGAGATAGGAAAATGTTTTCTTCAAAGTTGCCAAATACAGTCAAAACACTAGGAATGTAACATGGATATAATTCCTGATTGTTCTGTTGTTCTTCTTGCTGTATGTAGTTTATTTTATATGTGTGTAATAATATACATGTATATGTAAAAAAAAAGAAAGAAAGAAAGAAGAAAACACTAACCTTTACTAAATAAAAAAAAGTTGCAGACAATAAGCCAGAGCAGGCCTCCAGCTCCCCTCTAGCACGCTTGGCCAGTGAAGAGCCAAGGACATGGCTCTGTTGAGGACCCCGCCCTAAGGTGTCTGACTAGCTCTATCATCTCTTCTTATGAACTCCATATTGCCAGCCCAGCTCCAACTTTTCCTGAGACCTGGTTCTCCCAACTACGAGAACAGATTAAAGCCTTTCACACATCTTATTGACAACAGAGGAAGTGAGTTAGTTTCATGAAACTTTCAGTACCTTGTTATTGCTGTTAGTATTAATGTGCCTTTGTCCAAAATGTCACCATTGATTCCCAACTACTGCCAGAGGATAACAGCAGAAAACATGTTAATATCTGAATCCAAGAGCAACCTATCCACGGAGTGTCTGTGCCTAACTGATTAAAAGTATATAATCAGAGTGTTTCTCATAAACTCATTTGTTCTAAATAGTAAAACAAAAATGAATATTTGTTAGAGATGACAAAAGTAGACACCTAAAACTAAAGAGCCTTGACTCTAGACTTTTATAATTTTTTCAGTATATCAAATAGTTTCTTTATGTCAGGTGGGTAGGTTTAAAAAAATCTTAAAATAGCAGACAGTTTTACTTTAGTTTTTAAAATGAATATTTTTTTGTACATACTAATATGGCAATACTTTCTAAGAAAGTAAAAGAGAAAGTAATATAAACTCAAACATTACAAAAATGGATTATAACTCTGAAAATGCCAAAAGAACAATTGGTCTAGTTGAAAATAAGTCTTTGACCAATTCTGTGCCCCACATTTCCATTAAATGATTCCCACTCCATCATCTGAAAGTCATAAAATTGAAGAAATTATATTTTAGTAGACCTGATTTTAGAAGAAAAAAAATACTTAAGTGAAATACAAATGACTTTTTCTGTCCTCCTTTGATCTGGATGACAAAGGTCTCCTCATTATAGATTAGAGAGCAGACTCTCAACATCTCAAAATGCTAATCAAACAGCAGTGAGTCAAATAATTGAGTACAACTTAATGTTACCAATAAATCTATTCAAATCCAAAGAAGATTGAAAGACAGAGATTTAGAATAAATTTAGGCAGAATAATTAGAACACAGAGAAAAGAAGAGGAAAGGTAACATGGAAGAGCAAATGCGTCAAGCCATCAATTCAGTTATATCCTAGATTTCTCTTCATTTTTCCTCACCAAGATATGTTTGAAGAAGCAGATATAAAAATGTTATAAATGAAAATTATCTCCACAAATAAGGGCTTGTTATCTTAAGCTCAGTTCTTTCTGTCAAACGTTTAATTTAAGCTAGCAATTCTGAGGAAGAGTTTCATTTGTATGAACAAAATCCATTTGAAAATGTCCAACCTTAATTGCTTTCTGATTTCACTTTGTAAATATTGATAAATGAACCAGTTGGGAACCCATAAAGAGGGAATTATCCCAAACTAATTGTGTACAAATTAGAAACAACTTATAAAGTATAGATAGGTCTAAAAAACTCAAAATGGTAGGAAGCACACTGGAGATCGCAACAGTGAAGGGAGCTATGATACTGTGTATAGTCCTTAACAGGAAGAGATGCTTACCCAGCAAATGGTAGCAGCTGTGGAACGGGTGGCCTGAGAGAATAGGTAGTGCTTTTTTAAAGGGATGAAGGCCATTTTCATTGACACTGCAAAAGAGAGACAAGGACAAAAACACTCTTAACTCCACATTTTTTCAACATTCAATTTATGGCTCTCAAAACTGAATGATGAAATAAATCTGTTTGGGCACCAGAGGTGCATGAAGCATCTTTAATGCACTTTATACAGGAAACTAATACAAGGGCTCTGGTGTTTTTCTGGATGTCTATTTTGCCTCTCTGTTCCTTCAGGAAATGGAAAATAACTGCAGAGTTTTGTTCATGGTCCCAGGGAACCAAAAGTAGACAAAGCTAGTCTAAGATTCCACTCTTGATCTGAACAAGCATTCTCTATGACTGGTCTCTAACAGTGGTCATGATACCATTAGTGAGTACCAAAAACTCAAAACTAGGATCTATTAAGCCAAGGAAGTTCCAGACACTTCACTTTGTGAGTCTGTAGCCATCCAATATACAATAAAAATACCACACATCAATGTTTACTGTTGCACTATTTTACTATCCATGTTTTGGAACCATCCATCAAGAGATGAAAGAATACATAAAATATAGAGCATATTATGATAACATTTTGTTCATTATAAGTAAAAAAAAATAAAATTATGTCTATCATGAGAATATACATGTAACTAGGTATCATCAAATTAAATGAAATATAGCAGACTAAGAAAGAAATATAGTATATGTTTTCTCTCATATAAGGAATATCATTTTAAATATATGTTATATTCCTATATATCTGACATGATGTATTTTCCTATATACCAGGAAGAGAAAGACATCTAAAGGCAGGGTTGAGGAGGGAAGAGTAATGGGTGAAACAATGTGGTGGAAAGAGAAATGATGTGCTAACAGGAGAGTTGGTTCATTTTTAATGTCATGGATGAGATATAGATTCTGAGATTATCCTATCCTTAGTGGGATATTTTGGAGTTAGAATTCTAAACTAGATTGACTATTCAAATCCTCATGTCCTATAAAAGCAGTCTTTCTGATCATGAGTTACCAGAAAACATGAAAAGCCTAAGCTAAATTATTATCTGTAAAATCAGATCCTAAAAGTTTTCCTTCAGGGTCTAGTTCTTTTTTAATTGTTTCGTCATGTCTAGCTTAGGAATTTCAAAGGTAGGCAGTACAATATAATAAAAGAAATATTTCTGAAAAAACTAAATTCTGAACTGGAGAGAGGAGGGAGATTATACTATATATTTATTGGTGACAGAAAGCACTATTTTATAGGAATTTCTTGCAGGTATTTTTACATTTGTTTCTATTATCTGTAGAAAAATAACTAACAGTAAAAAAAATACAAGACAAAAAGATGAAAGCAGAAGAATACATCTCCAGAAAATTGTTTCATATGAAAATATCTCCACGACATTGATGCATGAGAAATTCTTCCATAAAGTAAAACTAGTCTGTCTGTAAGCAAGATGAGAATAACAGCTGACCTGGAAAAACTGACAGGGAAAGCACATGAGGCCTCAGCCCTACAGAGGGAACTACAGAGAACTAAGAAATGCTGAGAGTTGGAGAAATGTCTTCTCTGGGGAGAAGCATACCAATTTATTATCCAATACCAAAGTTCATCCCTGAAAACATACATACAAGCAACATTATACACATTGAACTGGATGTACCTGCATGAAACCACAATTAATGAAAAAAAAAAGGGCATATATTTGAAACAGGGCAGAGAGCAGTATATTAGAGGGCTTGTAGGGAGGAAAGGAAGTGGGAAATTATGTAATAATATTATAATCTCAAATTTTAAAAAAATAGTTAATGTATAATAGTGTATTTTACTAAATTAAAAAACACAATACTTAAAACAACTATAAGCCTCACAAGTACCTTTAAATGAGGGAAATAGGAAGTAATACAGTTCACCATAGCAGCAGACACAAGCCAAAAGCAGATTAAGAAAATATTAAGATAGAAAACAAGTTAAGCAAGAAAATGTCTTATGTTTGACAGTGTAGGTGATAAAAACTTGAATATTTATAGGAAAAAGTTTGTCTCAGAGAGAATAAAAACAATGGTATAATATCATAGACAGAAGGACAGGTGACAATGCTAACAATAAACTCAACAAAGGTAATAAAAACAAATTATTTAATATTAAAAACAAATGTGAATTTATGAAATATAATGTCATTTAACAAATGTAAAGAATTTATAATGGAAAGAGCTACTTTGAAACATTCTCCCCCATAAGTCTGAACATGTACACTTTCTGATCAGAGTTAACATGTGGGCTGTTCTTAAGAATTTTATATCAGACATTGTTTCTGTAGGGGCAGAAATTTTGCTTGTGGAACTTTATTTTATAATCCAAGACATGTCACCCTCTCTGTAATGATTCCATAATTCCATAGCATACTGGAAAACACTCACATAAGGCAGACTCATTTTTCAATTTTTACCACAACAAACAACCTCTGAGCAGGCCTGAACAATATCTCTATTATCTCCAGTACACATAGGTCCAAATTCCAACTAAGACTTTAAATGTCTAAAATCAAGGTACCAACATGGGTGCTTTTGCTTCTTCTTTTTTTTTTTGTGATACATAAACTTTTATTTAGCCATAATGAACAACATTATGTATTAGAGTCCTGAGGGAAAGTTCTTCCTGGATTATCAGTTGTTGGTCAAAGTTTCATTACTTATTTTTTTAGAAATAAGGTCATAATTTCTTGGTTGGCTTCTGTGGCTAGAGAGGACCCAGGATGTTAACTCAGAATAATACCCTAGTAAATTCCATCACTGGATCTACCTATGCAAAGCCTTCTGGTCATACAACATAATCTATTCATATATTAGAACATGGACAATATTTAAAGAGCCATTACTTGGCCTACAACAAGTGGTCATCATATTAGAATTTTCCCCTAGATAAGAAACTTTGACTCTCTTTTCCCTAGGAAGAGCATCTCTCTTTCAGAACTGTTTATCAACATGCTTAGAAGAGACATTGTTCATATAGCTGTACTATTATGACCAAATTATGAGTTCTAAGAACACAGTTGACCAAGCACCCTTTGCTTAATTATTGACCCACACCTCTGAAATATGATGGCATGAAGCAGTAGACATATGAGATCCAATATGAAACCTTAAGTAAAAGCATGGCTTTAGATTTGGGAGAAAATAAATGTAGTATAAATGACATCCCAAAGCCCTATTTTGACGTTTCACAGAGAGACATGTTACAGTCTTTAAGAACACTAACTCTGATGTAGAAAGTGCTATTTCAAAGCAAGATTTGGGAGAGACTCTTATGAATTTGGACTTTGCAAAGAGAACAGAGAACAGAGTCTGGTATTGCTCCTCACTCTGCCTTTTGATTGTCCATCTATGGCAGGATTCCACTGGACAGTCTCAGAACAGGCACCATGTTTGTTGTTCGGCTCATCAATCATTGTCTAATTAGACATTTACTAATTGGAGAATTGACATATGCTTGAAATTACAGGAGGAATGAGTACCCAAAGTTGGGTTAATCTCACATTACTCTTAAATGCATTTTTCAATTGAAGAATATTTTCATCATTTCTATCTGCAGAATTTTTCTTTTCCATTTTCTTTTTACCTTTTTCTTCTCAGGAAATCGACATGCTAAGCATCTCTAAGCATATAAATTTAACTGAAAATGTTTTTTATATTCCTCTAAATTGCTGAAAATTGAAACAGCAAGTTTTGATATACATTTTAGAGAAATTTGTTTTTATTATACCCTGCAAAAGCTTGTCTCCTGAATGCTTCAGGCCACTCAGTCAATCAGTTTGCATCATTGAAATATGTGGATACTGGCAAAAAAAAATTATAAATCCAAGTCCAAGTTCCAACTCTAAATATCATCTGTCAGTGCTTTCCTCATACTTCCATGGCAAGATGTCAAAGCATATCTTCTGCTATTGGAGATAACATTTTACCTCTGAGAGTTCAAAATTATATTCAGCTAACTAACATTACCTCCTTTTTATGTGCTTTCTTTTCTTTAAAAGGAAAGATTGCATGCATTCCTACAGTGACTATAAGGTCTGGGGAAAGTTATATTATTTAAGTACTTAAGAGGGGAAAGGATTTAAGCATGGACCTAATTAATACTCAGAGTGCCACCAACACTACACTAACATACAGTAGAAACTGGAATCCACAGTGGTAAATTATTTTATCATTGATGGTTTAGGACACTTCTAGACTCCTACTGATTTCAAGCTTGTTTTCAAGTTACAAAACAAAAACCAAAAAGGTATGGACAAATCTCATTAGAGAATTTTTTAACTTCTCTAACTACATTAGCATTGAGGTTTTGTGACATCTTTTGAAAATTAGTTGCCAATAATTTGGGTTGCTCTCTTAGCAAAGGCAGGGCATGCGGGGAAGTCAGGGTACACCAGGAGTATGCTGAAGCAATGATCGTTTAAAAAAAAAGAAACAAAACAGTTGGACGACACTGGTACCACTGCCCTTTTCCTCCTGCTAGAGCCTTTGATGTTACAAAATAGACCATTGTCTTGCAAGTGAAGAGAAAATGTAAACTAAGAGCGCTTGCTACATAAATTTTAGGGATTAGAAAAGACAATTTTTGTTTTGTGTATGGAAAAAATGTTATTTCCCAGTTATTTCTGAGCTTCATATTTTGGTGACAGAAACTGAGCACAGAGAATCGAGCCTGGCTCAAAGTACTGTACAGTTAATTAGTGTACTGTGACCCCTACCACCGTGGATCCTCATCACCTTCCAGGGGTCATTGTGTCTTCCCAGGTTAAAATATTCAAAATGGAAAGATACAACTAGCTTCTTACGATTTTCCTCTGTCTCACTTGTCTTCTCCCAAATAAATTATCTAAGTTTTCTTTTAATCTGAGTGGGTACTCATAGAAGCAAATTTAAACGTAAGCAATTAAGCTCTCGCTAGTATCTCCGCATCTGTTTCTTGCCATCTGCAGGGTCTACCTCACTCTCATTTCCACAGCTTTAAAAATATTTGATAAATATTTAACATTGGCAAGAGATTCATCCAAAATGTCATCAAAAATACATAAAAGTGGTTGTTTATTGACATCTGAAAACAAGATGGGTGAAAAAAAAAGCTTGGGACTGATACTCAGATACATTGAAACAGATATAACAAGCTGTCCCAGAAGGTTGCATTTCATTATGAATGAAATGACTGCAATGACACTAATACTTCTCCACATCTTTCTAGAGGGGTTGCCAAGAGTCGCACACCTTTGCTCACCGCAAGTGTTCCACTCATTCAAGCCCCAGCAGAGTGTTGGGAAAGGAGCTAGGAGCTAAGTCAGCTCTCTCTGACTGAAACATTGAATGCAAAAATATTTTATAGTCTACAAAATGCTTAATTATTGTGAGTGTCCCAACCTCTTCCTGAATCTCTCTGATTCTCCTTCTTTATTCTTGTATAGTTTTGCTGCATGTAATTTTAAATGTACACCTAAGAATATGAGATGATATAAAGAGCACTGGGAGACATCAGTAGCTGCCTTCCGTGCTCATCAGCTCACAAGAAATGGCATTTATTCTTCACCCGGGATTCATTTCTCACACTCCCACACAGCTTCAATCCAAATGTAGAATATCTTATTTCACCTGCTGATAACCCAGTGAATCTCCAAATGTAAGAAACAAAACAAAGCAAACAAAAACTCAGCACAAGTTTGAAAAACTAGAATTTAATTATTACCTATAAAATAAATATAATAGATTTTGTCATCAAATGTTTATTTACAAGTCAAATTTCTTCTTGTCCCTTGAGGGTAATTTTTAAACAGTTTGTCTGAATCAGGACTCAATAATGCTCATACATTAATTGATTAGTGTTCACTTGAATCCTTTCTGGACCAGCTGCCCTTCCATCATTCAGTTTATTTGCTTTGCTGTTATTTGTCCTGATGGTGAGAATCAACAGGGCCCCAAATACTATTATGGCCCCAGACAACAGGAGATAGTATAAAGAACACATGCCATCATCCCTACCTCACCATCATAACTTTCTACTTTTTCCTCTTTTCTTTTTATTTATTTATTTACTATATTGGTTTTTCAAGACAGGGTTTCTCTGTGTAGTCTTGGCTGTCCTGGACTCTCTTTGTAGACCAGGCTGGGCCTTTAGCTCACAGAGATCCGCCTGCCTCTACCTTCCCGAGTGCTAAGATTACAGATGAGTGCCACTGCACCCACCTATTTCTCCTCTTTTATAATACACAAAATACAGGAATTTTAGCAAACGGAAATCTCCACTGCCTGCCCCAGAGACCTAGCAACAGCAGGATACACAATCACTAGCTGCCTAGATGTGACAAATTTTGGTTATATCCACAAATTGCATTTCATCTCTATGTACGTGCACCATGTTTCCATATAAAAAGGCAGTGTTTCCTTTCCCCACTCCACTCTTTCCCTTTACCCTATTCTGTGGGCTCAATTTTCTTAGCAAATATATTTGGTTACAAACTTATTAACCAAGAGTACCTCACTTATAACCTGACTAACCTAAATAATAGGAGAAGGATATTAAAGAATACAATAATGAAAACATAAGGATATCAGTTCCGCGGAATGATTCTCCTGGCGTAATCAGCAGGATTTCTTCTGCTGAAACCTGGAACAACCAGAACCTGGAGCCCCGAAGCCTTCCCTGGAGCGGTTCCCTCTAGGAGGATCTTTAAGTGGAGCAATGAACAGCCAAAACTATCCAAGTCTCCAAGGGCCCCAACTCTTGTTTTTGGCACACATGTATACCTCCCCTCACAATTTGCTCAAGGATGTTTTTCAGCTGGTTAACAACCAATAGCAAAACAATCCTATACAATAAAAGATCCTCTGGAGGAATCTCCATACCTGATCTCAAGTTGTACTATAGAGCAACAGTAATTAAAACAGCATGGTACTGGCACAGCAATAGGCTAGTGGATCAATGGAATTGAACTGAAGACCCAGAGATGAATCCACACACATATGGTCACTTGATTTTTGACAAAGAAGTCAAATCCATTCAATGGAAAAACGACAGCATCTTCAACAAATGGTGCTGGTCTATCTGGATGTCTACATGTAGAAAAATGCAATTAGGCCCCTATTTGTCACCATGCACAAAAATCAAGTCCAAGTAGATTAAAGACCTCAACATAAAACCAGAGACATTAATCCAGTTAGAGGAAAAAGTGGGGAAGAGTCTGGAACACATAGGCAAAGGAGACAACTTCCTGAACAGAACACCAACACCCCAGGCCTTAACTTCAACAATTAATAAATGGGACCTCATGAGGCTGAGAAGCTTCTGTAAGGCAGGTAACACTGTCAAGAGAACAAAGCGACAGCCTACAGACTGGGAAAAGATCTTCGCCAACCCTTCATCTGACAAAGGTCTAATATCCAAAATATATAAAGAACTCAAGAAATTAAACACCACCAAACCAAATAACCCAATAGAGAAATGAGGCTCAGAACTAAACAGAGAATTCTCAAAAGAGGAATATCAAATGGCTGAGCAACACTTAAAGGATTGCTCGACCTCCTTAGTCATCAGAGAAATGCAAATCAAAACGACACTGAGATTCATCTTACACCCATCAGAATGGCTAAGATCAATAACTCAACTGACACCACATGTTGGCGAGGATGTGGAGAGAGAGGAACACTCCTTCATTGCTGGTGGGAATGCAAACTAGTACAACCACTTTGGAAATCTATCTGGCGCTTTTTCAGAAAACTGGGAATAGGGCTTCCTCAAGACCCAGCTATTCCACTCCTTGGAATATACCCAGAAGATGCACTACCACACAACAGGGACATATGCTCAACCGTGTTTATAGCTGCCTTATTCATAATAGCCAGAACATGGAAACAGCCTACGCATCCCTCAGTAGGAGAATGGATAAAGACCTGTGGTACATCTACACTATGGAATACTACTCAGATATTAAAAACAAGGAATTTCTGAAATTTGTGGACAAATGGATTGAACTAGAAATTATCATAATGAGTGAGTTCACACAGAAGCAAAAAGAGTTAAATGGCATATACTCACTTATATGGAGACACTAGTCCAAAGGGTATGTCCCTATGAAAAACTTTACCTACCAGAAAAGTGGGTCAGAGGGGAGGACATCCTATTGAGACTTTAGGTGTGAGAAGCCTGGGAGAATGAGAAAATAGAAGGATCCAGTGGGTCCTGGAAAACTACAGGCGGTTCTGGGCCCTGGGGTCCTCCTCAAAGTATGGCACCAGCCAAGGAAAATATAAGCAGTAAACTTTGAGCCCCTACCCAGACTAGCCGATGGACAGGACATTCTCCACCGTTAAGTGGAGAAGGAGATCTGACTTTCACACAAACTCTGTTGCCCCATAGTTGACCATGTCCCTTGGATAGGGATGCCTGGTGGCACTCAGAGGAAGGATAATAGGTCACCAAGAAGAGACTCGATACCCTATGAGCATATACAGGAGGAGGAGGTCCCCCTCAGTGACAGACATAGGGGAGAAGAGTAGGGGGGAAGCTGGAGGGAGGGAGGAATGGGAGGATACAAGGGATGGGCTAACAACTGAGATGTAATATGAATAAATTAATAAAAAATAAAAATAAAAATAAAAAAACAACCAATCTCTCACACACACAGTGGTTCTACTTCTAAGAAGATAAACATTGCCTGCTCTCTCAAAGTCTTTTTCTCATGATCTAGGCAAAAAAAAACAAAACATGTTTATCTCTCCTTCACTTATCCAGAGGCAGCCTCTGTATACCTGCTCCCCAATAAACCTCCCATGTGAGATCTGTTATATAGTGTGATTTTGTTGTATCTGTCACTTAGATCATAACAAGCAGCACTGTGTATCATGATACTTTTCTGTGTTATTCTTCCCAAGAAGTGTGCTGTGATATCTCACTGAACATAACTTGAAAATTCTTCAGGGAGGGATGATATTGATCACCTTTTTATGTGCTTATTTTACATTTGTGTACCTTTTAAGTGAAATATCTAATCAAAGCTTTTGTCTATTTTTGTTTCAGTGTCTTTGTTTTGATTTATTATTGTTGAAATTAAGTGTTATAATTATACATTATTCCCTTGCCTGCTGTGTTTGAGAGCTTTGTTTTTATCCTACATTGTTCATCTCCAGAGTTACTGCCTGCCACTTCTTGTTATTTTTGAATTGGTATACTAGCTAAAAAAACTTTGACCTCTACCCATATGTAGCTCACGGGCAGCTTGGCCTTCCCCTAGCAATTGGAGTGGGGGCAGTCTTTGATGTGGACTCTGTTGCCTGCTTTGCCCGGGACTGCCTTCTTGGGCCTCAGTGGAAGAGGACGTGTTTAGTCCTGGTGCAACTCGATATGCCTGGGTGAGTTGGGGGTTCCCCTTTTCTGAGGAGAAAGGAAGAGGGAAAGAGAGAAGAGGGTGGAAGGGCTGTACCAGAAGAAGAGGGAGGGGCCAGGATAAAGTTGTAAAGTGAATAAAAAAAAGAAAAAAGAAAAGAAAAAAATCAAGGTCTGGAGAGATGGCTGAGAGGTGAAGAGCACTGGCTGTTCTGTTCTTCCAAAGGTCCTGAGTTCAATTCCCAGCAACCACATGGTGCCTCAGAACCATCTATAATGAGATCTGGTGCCCTCTTCTGGCCCTTAGGCACACATGCAGGCAAAATATTAAATAAATAAATATTAAAAACAAACAAACAAACCTTGACCTCTACAAAGTGTACAGCTACTTTCTTCTATTAACTTTCTATGCTATGAGCTTTAAATTTAATGTGTAGGTCTATTTTGTGTGTATGTGTTGCTTTTGTTTACGTTGTGTGTTATGGTCAAGTGCTTTCAGTCAAGTACTTTTCTTTCTACATACTCTTTCCTCCCACCTGTTTTTTAATGTCTGTCTGTTTTGCCAGCATGTCTATCTAGCAGAAAACCCAAATTTACATTGCATTGTACTCCCTCCATCTCCAATATAATCAATTGCATAATTTAACATATTTGTCTTTCCACTTAAGAGTTTATTATTACCACCCCATGGCTTGCACTGTGACATGTAACAATGAAGACAATTGCTGCTTCAGTGATGAAAATTCTTTAAGAAGTTTTTAAAATGTGGTTATCCGCAGACGAATAAAGCATTCATCTCTTCTAGAGTATCAGTTCAATGGGCTTGGTCAGCATAGTTGAAAAGTTGTAATTTCTATATCCCTATTCTTAAAGTAGTTTATGATGTATTCTCTTAAAAGGGAAAAGAGGCTTGGAACAATGAGAAAAGGTAATTGCACTTTAAATATGTAATTAGGTAATTTCCCTCTAAATATAGAGAGTAAAAATGTACTTTAAAAGGTTTTACCAACCATTATTGGTCTCCTGGCTACTCAACTAACACTAATCTCTCTCTCTCTCTCTCTCTCTCTCTCTCTCTCTCTCTCTCTCTCT
>OU015749.1:78191183-78218955 GCA_907169655.1 Acomys percivali
TCTCTCTCTCTCTCTCTCTCTCTCTCTCTCTCTCTCTCTCTCTCTCTCTCTCTCTCTCTCTGTGTGTGTGTGTGTGTGTGTGTGTATCTTTCTCTTTCCTTCCCTCCTTCCCTCCTTTCCTTCCTCCCTCCCCATCTCTCCTTCCATTACTCCATTACTGTTACCATTGCATGTCTCCTGAAGAGCCTAACTCACAGGGATCTTTCAGTGTCCATAGTATTTCAGATTTATTATTTTCTTTTTTTAATTGTTTTTTTCTTATCTTTTAAAAAAATCCATTTGTTCTTTGTGAATTGCACATCATGCACCGCAATCCCACTCATCTTCCCATCTCCCCATACCTGCCCTCCACCTTTGTGCTTCCCCACCAAAAGAAGAAAATTGAATTGTGGAAACTATAATGTGCCACAGTGTGTCCCACAGAATACACTTTATCCACACTCCTTCTCTTGCAAATGTTCATTGCAATGACTCATTGGTTGGGTTCAAGGCCTCTGGCTTCTGCTGCACTATCAATACTGAACCTCACTGGCACTCTTCCCAGTTATCCTGTTGTTGCCCTATGCCATGGAGGTCATGTAGTTTTAAATCTGTTTGACCAGCTCTATCACACACTCCTGTAGTTCATCAATGAGATAGATGTTGGGATAGGCCAATGCAATGCCCTAGATCTTGGCCTGAAAAATCATTTGAACTGGTCAACCATCCAGCTCTCCCACACCCGCGTCACTGGGGAGAACTCTCCTGCTCTATCCTGGCTGGCTTATCAAATGTTACAGAAAGAAACAGGTAGAGCCAGTTCTCCCAATTTCATGCTCTCAGGGCTGCCTTATCCACACCCACACCATCAGTCCCAGCTCTAATTTGCTGCCCAGGTGAAGTAAAGGACCTGCTTTCCTGAGTGCTACAGCAGATGAGGAGCAAGGCCATCTCTTCTGCTCTAATGACCCACAGGTACAAGAGCAAAAGGGAGTTGGGAGAGCATCTCTCCTTCCTCTTGTGACCAGGAGGGTCAGCTCTACTTGGTTGGCCAGTTGAAGGAAGGACAGGGCCTGCTCTCCTGAGTTCAGCACCAGGTAAGGGGCAGGGATAGTTCTGCTTTCATTACCCTGGGGCCAGCTCTCCCACCCTCCATAGAGCAAAAGGGGGTGAGGGTGCATCTCTCCCTCACCTATCACTGCACAGCAGACAAGAGGCAGGGCTGGCAGGCTCTCCTGCACTTGCATCCTTGGGAATGACTCACCCACAGCCCCCACATCCAGGGCCAGCTCTACTTTGCTGCCTAGAAAGGTGTAGGGTCAAATCTTCTGAGTTCTATAGCACCTGAGACACGGGACCAACTCTCCTGCTTTGATGACCTCAGGCCCAGTTCTCCTGCCTGTCATAGGTGGCAAAGGGTGAGAAATAGGGTGTGGGCTTTTGTCTGTAGGCTGAGGAGATTCTCCCTCAGGAAGCTGGCTCTTTGAAGAAAAACATATCAAAGGTGCCCTAGAGATAAGCCCCAGGAAAGTGTCCTGGGAGTGTCTCTTGCTATTCAAGTACTCTTGCTTTAAAAATCCAGAGGTTGGGGGGTTGGCAAGTGCATTCTCCTGTTTTTACTTCTGTAGTCCCTGTCTTTGTTTTCCTTTAATCATTAAGCTTAGTGAATTAAAATCTAGCTCTTTGACTCTTGACTGTCTTTATTTTAACCAAGTGCAGTCTGTTATCTGGCCTTTCACAAGTCAGAGGCTCCCTTTCCCTACTGGAAGGGAGACCAGCATTCCTATTGTCTCAACCCTGGCTAAGAAGCTGCCCTGCACTCCCTTGAGATGGGGAATCTGGCCAGAAAGTTCCCTTCTTGCCCAGAAGGCCTTCTCCATGACTGACTATTGGGACAGGGCTTTCTTCAGCTAGCCTCCAGAAAGCTGAAGAAAACTCTGTGACCAGATACTCAGCTCAGCCTCTGGGAGAAAGGACCCCACAATAGGGGCCATCTCCCTCTCACCCACATCATTGCACAGTAGACAAGTGGGAGGACCAGCTCTCCCTCTCTCACATCCTCAGGGCCAGGTCACCCATGCCCTTGACACCAGGGCCAGCTCTACCCTGCTGTCCAGGTGAGGTGCAGGATCTACTCTCCCAAGTGCTGCAGCCAGTGATCGACAGAGCCAACTTTCCTGCTAACGTGACCCCAAGGGCAGATCTCCCACCTACTGCAGGTGGTGAGGGGTGAAGGGAGGGGAGAACATCTCTCCCTCATCCATGCCACCACCCAGGAGATGAGTGACAAGGCCAGCTTTCCCAGGATGGCTGATCTGCAACTCCTGCTAGTAGAGCCAGCTCTATTGTGTTTCCTGGGTGATGTGCAGGGCACTATCCTCAGTACTAGAGCTGCCTGAGGCAGGATCACCTGTACTGCTCTCATACCCTTAGGGCCAGCTCTCCTGAGATGCCCAGGTAGGGCTAGTTCTGCACAGCCCTCAGATGTCAAGAGGGCCCTTGGTGGAAGCGCAGAGCAGGGGCTGGCCCTTAGTGGTAATAGACTCCTATGTCAGCAGGACTAAGGACCAAGACATGGCTCTCAGTGGCAGCACAGGTTAAGACCTCATTATGATCTTAGGTGGCATCACTGGCTACTCACATCACTACCCTCAAGTCTCCAGTTCTGCCTTTCTTCATTATGCACACATCCTTGTGATTCTCTTTCTCTTGCATTTCTCCACCACTTAACTTGCTCGTCTTGCCCAGGATCTCTGTCTATCTGGGATCACTTAAGGAGTGGTCTCAGGAGTGCTATGCTCTGCCTATGCAGTATGTGACCTAGCAGGGGTCATTTCAGGTGTGGGCATGGTCTGTCCATCAAGCCTGTGCAGCTCTAGACTGCTGGCTATTTCAGGCTAGATCCCTGTCCCAGCTGCAGGGTGCAAAACTGGTGGTCATCTAGAGCTCATTCCTCATCTGGACCACATGGTGCCTGGCTGGTGATTGTCTTGTGTTTCTTTTTCTTCCCCTGGGGTTGTTGGTAGTAAAAGGCCATGAGAAACAAAGCATGCTGAGCCAGCAAAGTGTCAAGTACCATTTCTGCCACCAAAAGATTTCTACTGTCAGCAGTCTAGTGACTATCCTTCTAGTGTTTTTAATGAGGCAAATCTTTCTTCATGCACAGATCACCTCCTACTCACACTTCTCTTAATCCTACTCTGTAATACCCAGATCGTTTTCTATTTCCAATGCCTAATTTCATGTATAAAGAGACAATTTAAATTCAATTTAAGAGTAATTTTAATATATTTTAAATTTGCATAATAAAATTTTTCCTATAATTCAAATCTATTTATTCTAAGTATACTTCTCCTTAGACATACCTCTGCTATACCATTGGCCAACCTAAAATAAGGCTAGATAATAACTCAGTGGGAATAATTCAGTGGGAGAAGGCTGAAGTAATTATTCAATAATTTGTTTATTAGCAATATTGGAAGACCTTGAAATCTTACAGAATTTGCACTACTTACAAAGTAAACCTAGTGTTTAAGCCATCCAAGTCTGTTTGGCAACTTCAGGCTTAGCGCTAGTCTGTCTGCTCTCATGTTTCCTCCTTGAATAGTTGAATTTTTACATATTTTTAAAATCGGCAAAAATAACTCCTTTATTCATGAGGTTTTTTATAAATTATTTTGATATACACAGTCAAAGAAATTTTTAGGTACTCAAATGTGTGTACTTCCCATTCACCAAAAAGAAAATAAGCTTAAGAACCATAACTGTACACAGTGGTTGTTGTGCCTATAAGGGTAATTGCATGTTGGTTTTATATCACTATTACTTATAATTTAAGTGCTTTCTTTATTTTGTTCCATGGGTATATAAAGTTGTAGATTGTGGTTATAACCTTTCATCTATTAACTAATTTTCATCTCATATTCATGTCTATTTTTTTAAGAGACTTGCATACTTAGAGTAAAAAAATAGTCTGTCACAATAACTGTTTTACCCCAAATGGCCTACCAACTTAACTCCTTAATTAGTTATCAGTTGTTTAAAAAAACTTTTCTGTTGCTGACGAGGATAAGTTTCTGAGATAACTGTTTGTTGCTCTAAACCCACACGAGCCTGTCCTTGCGATTTCCACTGTGGAAACTCATGGAGAGTACAACCTTCTTCTTCCATGCCCTCAGCACAGTGGTTTATTAGTAAAACCTGAAACTTTTCCAGTAGCAGCATGATTTATATTATACTTTTTGGGAGATTCAAATCATATTCTTTTTCTTTTATTCCTATTGTTCTTAGGTATTCAAGAAAATCATAGAAGAAAACTTCCCCAATCTAAAGAAAGAAATACCATAAACATGCAAGAAGCATACAAAACTCCACATAGGTTGAACCAGAAAAGAAAGTCCTCCCACAACATAATAATAAAAACACTGAATGTATAGAGCAAAGACAGAATATTATAAGCTGTAAGAGAAAAAGGCCAAGTCACATATAAATATAAACCTGTCAGAATTTCATCTGAGTTCTCAACAGAGACTATGAAAGCCAGAGAGCCTAGACAGATGTCAGGCAGGCATTAAGACACCACATATCCCAAGCCATACTATTATACCCAGCAAAATTTCAATCACCATAGATGGAGAAAACAAGATATACCATGACAAAACCAATTTTAATCAGTACCTAGCCACAAACCCAGCTCTACAGAAGATACTAGGAGGAAAACTCCAACCCAAGGAGGATAACAACACTGAGAAAACACAGAAAGCAAAAGCCACACAGGCAAAAATGGCTCCCCAAAAGGAAACATACATATGCTGTACCACCACCAATATCATAAAAACAGGAATTAAAACCACTGATCACTAATATCTCTGAATATCAGTGGCCTCAACTCCCCAATAAAAAGACACAGGCTAAAAGAATGGATGTTGAAAAAAGGACCCATCATTCTCCTGCATATAAGAAATATACCTCAACAATAAAGATAAACATGCCTCAGAGAAAAGGGCTGGAAAAAGGTATTCCAAACAAACAGACACAAAATATATATATATATAATAAAATAGGCTTTCAACCAAAATTAGTTAAAAGAGATGGGGAAGGACATTTCATATCCATCAAAGGAAATATACACCAAGAGGATGTCTCAATCCAGAACATCTGTGTCCCAAGTGCAGAAGCACCCACATTTATAAAAGAAACATTTCTAAAGTTTAAATCATGCATCAAAACCCACACATTAATAGTGGGAGACTTCAAGACCCAAATCTCACCAATAGATAGATCATCGAGACAGAAACTAAATGGAGAAATAAGGAAACTAATAGATGTCATAAATCAAATTGACCTAACAGATATCTACAGAAGATTTCACCCAAACACAAAAGAATATACTTTCTTCTCAGCACCTCATGGAACCTTCTCCAAAATCGAGCATATATTTGGTCACAAAGCAAACCTCAACAGATACAAGAAGATAGAAGTAACCCCTTGCATTTAATCAGACCACCATAGATTAAAACTGGAATTCAATCCAACAGAAACAAGAGAAATCTTAACAAAATCATGAAAACTTAACAACTACCTACCAATGACCTCTAGGTCAAGGAAGAAATAGAAAAGAAATTAAAGACTTTAGCGAATTCAATGAAAATTAAGGCACAGCACACCAAAACTTATGGGAAACTATGAAAACAGTGCTAAGAGTAAAGTTCATAACACTCCCATACTAGCAACTTAACAGTGTACCAGAAAGATTAGAACAAAAAGAAGCAGACACACCCAAGAGGAGTAGATGGCTGGAAATCATCAGAGCTGAAATCAATAAATAAGAAACAAACAGAACAATTCTAAGTATCAAGGAAACAAAGAGCTGGTTCTTTGAGAAAACAAACAAGATAGAAAACCCCTTAGCCAAAATAACTAAGGGAGAATACTCAAATCAACAAAATCAGAAATGAAAAGGGAGACATAGCAACATACACCAAGGAAATCCAAAGAATCATTAGGTCTTAATTCAAAAACCTACAGGCCATAAAATTTGAAAATCTATATGAAATGGACAATTTTCTAGATAGCTCCCAATAACCAAAATTGAATCAATCAAGTAAACAAATTAAATAGTCTTATATCTCCTAAGGAAGTTGAGGCAGTCATCAAAACTCCCCCAACCATAAAAAGTGCCCGGGCCAATTGAATTCAGCACCCAATTCTTCCAGATCTTCAAAGAAGAGCTAATGCCAACTTTCTTCAAACTATTCCACAAAACAGAAATGTAAGGAATATTACAAAACTCATTCTTTGAGGCCCCAGTCACCTTGATACTGAAACCACACAAAGATCCAACAAAGAAAGAGAATTTCAGACCAATTTCTCTTATGAACATTGATGCAAAAATACTCAATAAAATATTTGCAAACTAAATCATAGAATACATCCAAAATATCATTCACCACAACAAATAAGTTTCATCACAGGCACAGGGGTACTACAATATATGGGAAACTATAAATGTAATTCATCACAGAAACCACATGATCATCTCTTTAGATGCTGAAAAAGTATGTGACAAAATCCAACACTCATTCATGTTAAAAGTCTTGGAAATATCTGGGATACAAAGCACATAACTAAACATAGTACAGACAATATACAGAAAGCCTTAGCCAACATCAAAGGAAATGGAGAGAAACTTAAATCAGTTCCATTGAAATCAGGGACACATAAAGGTATCCACTCTCTCGTTATCTCTGTGATACAGTACTTGAAATCCTAACTGGAGTAATAAGACAACTAAATGAGATTGAAGGCGTACAAATTGGAAAGGAAGAAGTCAAAGTATCACTATTTGCAGATGACATAAAGTATCTTGCTGTAACTCTAACCAATCAAGTGAAAGACCTGTATGAAAAAAAATTCAAGTCTGTGAAGGAAGAAATTGAAGATGATATTAAAAGATGGAAAGATCTCCCATACTCATGGATTGGTAGGATTAACATAGTTAAAATGGCCATCTTACCAAAAGCAATCTACAGATTCAATGCAATTCCCATCAAAATGCCAATTCTTTACAGTCCTTGAAAGATCAATTCTCAACTTCATATGGAAAAACAACAACAAAAAATCCTGAATATCTAAGACAATCTCATACAATAAAATATCTTCTGGAATTAGCTCCATTCCTGATCTCAAACTATACTGTAGAGCAACAGGAATAAAAGCAGCATGCTACTGGCATAGAAACAGACAGGTGGACCATTGGAATCCAATCAAAGACCCAGAAAGAAACCGACACCAATGGACACTTGATTTTTTTTTTTTAGAAAGAATCAAAAAAAGATGAAAAAAAGATGGTGCTGGCTAACTGGGTGTCTACTTGTAGTAAAATGAAAATAGGCCCATTATTTATCACCCTGTACAAAACTAAAGTCCAAGTGGATTAAAGATCTCAACATAAAACCAGACACACTAAATCTGTTAGAAGAAAAAGGTGGGAAGAGCCTTGCACTTAGTGGCACAAGAGACAACTTCCTGAACAGATCCCCAGTAGTTCAGGCTCTAAGATCAACAATTAATATATTGGACCTCATGCAACTGAAAAGCTTCTGTAAGGCAAATAACACTATAACAGAACAAAGTCAGCAACCTACCCACTGAGAAAAGATCTTATCCAATCTACATTTGACCAAGGCCTAATATCCAAAATATGTAAAGTACTCAAGAAATGAAACATCACCAAAGCAAATAATCCAATTAAAAGTTGGGGTACAGAACTAAACAGAGAACTCTCAGCACAGGAATATCAAATGGCCAAGAAACACATAAAGAAATGTTCAAGCATGCCTAGTCATCAGTGAAATGCAAATAAAAACAACCCTGAGATTCCATCTTATACCCATCAGGATGTTAAAATCAAAAATTCAAGTGACAGCACATGCTGGTGAAGATGTATTAAAAGGAGAACACACCTTCATTGCTGTTGGGAGTGTAAACTTGTATAATCACTTTGGAAATCAACCTTATGCTTTCTCAGAAAATTGGGAGTAGCCATACCATTTCTGGGCATACACCTTGAAGATGTTCCACCATACAAGAATAATTGCTCAACTATGTTCATATCAGCTTTATTCATGATAGCCAGAATGTAGAAGCAGTGTAGCTGTCCATCAGCCAAAGAATGGAGAAAGAAATTGTGGTACACTTACACAGTGGAATTCTATTCAGCTGTTAAAAACAAGGAAATCTTGAAATTTGCCTGAAAATTGATGGAACTAAAAACGATCATCCTGAGTGAGGTAACTCAGACCCAGAAAGACATGCATGGTATATTCTTACTTATAGGAGGATGTTAGCCAAATAATACAGGATAACCACACTACAATACACAGGCCTAAAGAAACTAAATAACAAGGAAGACCCTAGGGAAAATGCTTAATTCTCACTCAGGACAAATGAAATTCACACCAGAAGAAGTTGAAGAGAAGGAATAGGAATGGAATGTACCATAGAGGTCCTCTGAAAAACTCCATCCAGCAGGAGATCCAAAAATATGCTGAGATGCACAGTCAAACTTTATGATGGAGCACAGGGCATCTTATTGAAGAGTTGGGGAATAGAAGGACCTGAAGGGGTCAGGAGCTCCACAAGAAGACCAAAGGAGCCATCAGATCCAGGCAGATGAGGGAGATGTTACAGACACTGATATACCAACCAAGGACCATGCATGGTGAGGACCTAGACCCTCTGCTCAGATCTAAGTAATAGATAGGCAGCACAGTCTTCTTGTGGGTCCCATGATATGAGAATTAGGGACTATTTATGACATGGACTCTGGCCCCCACAAGTTGATCACTTTCCCAGGGTGGGCAGCCTTGCCAGGCCACAGAGGAAGAGCATAGAGGCAGTACAGATGAAACTTGATAAGCTGAGGTCAGATGTTAGGGGAGGAGGGCTCCCCTTTCTGAGGACTGTAGGAAGGAGGGAGAGAGTAAGAGGAAGGGAGGGGAATCAGGAGGCAAGGAGGCAGGGGGCTACAATAAAGATGCAAAGTGTATATATTTTTTAAAAAGCAGTGTCCTAATACACATGCTTTTGGACTCTATATAAGTTTTATTGTTTAAAATAAAAATTTATATGTGTATGAATCATAAGTGCATATGAATACATGTACATAAAACATATACTAACTAAACTTTTTTAATGGCAAAAAGCAAAAAGCAAAAACAAAAAAAGAAAAAATACCCTCAAAGACATGTACATAGTCCAGCATTTAGACATGCTCTGACATCCCTCCAAAGGCACAGTAATCTTCATCTAAGGAAGGTCCCAAAATATCACAGACATTTGTAGAGAGGACCCTATCTTGATTTGATCCCAGAGTAATACCAGACTGGAAACATGGGACTTTCCTTTTCTGTTCCCATTCCATGCTGGATCAGCCAGCTGCTAATTACATCATGAAAATGATCATCTTACATTGGGGAAAACATAAATGATGCTTACTCAATCTTGAGTCAAGTTACACAAATAAGTTTTTAGTCACATTTAAACTTAAGTAAAAGTAATCTCTGAGAGAGAGAGAGAGAAAGAGAGAGAGAGAAGGAGAGAGAGAGGGAGAGAAAGAGGGAGAGAAAGAGTCAAATTGTATTGATTTTGGAAGCTAATATGTACTTTGGGGCTACACAGAAACAAAAGATGAAATTCAGAAAGAAGATAGTAGCTATGACATTAATTAGCTTGCTTCCTGAAAACAGATTTAATTAGCATCATTGTCTTAGTGAAACCAGCATGTTGCCAACTGAGAGATGGGTCTGCATACAAAAAAGTCAAATATGAGCATCAAGCATGGCCCGTAAGCATGTTACTTTCAGCTTACAGTTTTAATGGTTGTTTTATGGCTAGATAACAAATGTGGAGACTGCAGGCCATGGACAAACATTTGAGTATAAGTACTCAAGACATTATCAAAGCAACAGAATTTTCTAGAGGCTGAAGAGAGTTTAGTCTCTGAACATAATGTGTACTAAAATCATATCTATATAAAAGGCTTATAATATATAAGCAGAATATGAAATTTTTGTTTTTAATATCATCTTCAATTATATTTTGACTATCAAAATATATTCTAATTTTCTAATGTATAAATTATGTGTTCTGACAACAACCTGTTACTTTATAAGCCTTAAGATTATGTATATAATGTAAAGATGCTTCATAATAGTAGTCATTATGTTTGTGAATGTACGCTGAGCTCTGAGGAGTGACAAAAATGTGCAAGGTCCCTCTTGAGTCTAATTGTGAAGGACAACCAGGATGAAGTTTTATTTCAAATAAATAGTTGTTAGAGATATAGAATTCATTTTACAATTATGTTGGGATAGTAAATGTAAGGTTATAGATTCTCCCACAAGATCCAGAACATCACTACCTCCTGACAGTTGTTTATGTTTTCCAGTACTAGGCTTGGCTTCCGTCTTGCTGAACAGACCTTGTATTTAATTACAGAGCTATTGGTTACTGTCATGATCTGAGTGCCACTATTGTACCCTTAGGGTTGTTGTGCCATGTCAATCACTGTTGTAGTTGATGGGCACCATAGTTGGGTAGGATTGTTGATTATTTCCTTCCCTTGCAAGTGTACCTAGCACTTTTGGTACTATAAAAGCCAGTCCTCTGGGAGGAGATTTTCAGGTCAAATCCAGCTTATATAACTAGGTCCTGTGTTTGTAATGCATAGATCTTTATACTCTGAGACATGTGTAGCAATCACCACTCAACAAAGAAACTTCTCTTTTTTACAGATAGAGGGGAGCCCGTTACAGAAAACCACAGATCATACTGCAGAGAACAAGTAATTTTGTGGTGCCCAGCCCCACTTTATCTCTCCATAACACAGCTCATGTGCCTAAGGCTCAGAGAACATTATGCAAGAGGAGGAAGAACAATTTTGTGAGTCAGAGGAAGAGGGTGTCTGCCAGGAGAGTGTGCATCCTTTGAAAGAGCAGAGAAGCTGTACTCATACAATCGCAACAAAGAAGACCTGAACAAGAATAGCGGGAAGAGACCTGGTAACATGGAAGAAGGAACTGTTTCAGAGCCATGTTCCTAGACAAAGAACTACAAAAGACTAAGGAATGATGGGAGAAAGAGAAATATCTTTCCCCAGTGGTCATCTCTGTAATTATAAATACTACGTAGACTGAATAGATTACATATAATATATAGATGTTATATGTATGTATATATTTATGTAAAATATTTTTTAATTAGGCCAGAGGTCATGAGTTTGAGAGAAAGCAAGTATGGGAGGGGGCAGGGAGGATGCCTGAGAGCTTAGAAGAGGTAAAAGGAAAAAGAAAAATGACATGATGATGCTTTAATTTCAAAAGCTAAAAGTTAAAGAAGAATAAAATGTGTCTGGAGGTAAAAAAAAGGAGATGAAATATGCCACTTAGGGTATCAAAAAAGACCATTGAAAAGGGGTGCAATTTGAAATAGGCTGATAAAGATGCTCAAATCTGCCACTACTTGAACATGGTTACACAGTGTTATTAAACCCTAGCATGAAGCCAATAAAAGAAGTGAGTAAAAAGGCTCTGAAATAAAAATATGAAGTGACTCTTCCACAGATCTCTATATCTTGTTCCTCAGAACATTCTAAGGATCACCTGAATCACAGATTTATTTGTTGGCAAAAATCCCATTGGATATGCTAAGTAGAGTGTTCCTGAAATTGCAGGGGTAATCGGGAAGTGTGTTGTACCTACACAACATGCAAAAGAAGGGCACATGATGAGCAGCAGAATTAGAGTCCTCGAGAATGGAAGATACACGCAAAATCTGGCCCTGAAGCCCAGAAAGAGGCAGGATAGGTTTATAAAGCCCGAATCCACAATGGCGTCATAGCAGCAGGGATAGACACGATGGCAGACATTTCAAAACTTTCTTGAAACAAAGTGTTCAAAAGTTTCAGCTGATTAAAACAGTGGAATTCCTGGAGGTGCTGGTGTGGTTGGACAGGAGTGTTAAACTCAGCAGGATGTACTTAGCAGGCCTGGGCAGCAGTTGAGTCAACAAAATGGAGTCAACAAAAGCAAAATATAGTTAATGTGGTGGGTTCATCCAATCCAGGACTAGGTAGCACCAGTTTCTCAATAGAACATGCTGGAGGAGTTGCAGGGACACTTACACACACACACACACACACACACACACACACACACACACACACACAACTTTCTTAATTTTATTTCCTTAACTTTCCAGAGTAATTTCCTTCTTTTATGTCCATAGAAGAAGAAAAAAAGACTTTATAATTCTACTCAGCATAACAAAATTCAACTTAGGACATTAAGGAGTTTAAATATAGTAATTATTCCAACTTTTACATTTTCATATTCCTAGTTCTGGGCCACTTCCACTCAGAACCAGAGCCTCCACTTTCCTAGTCCCCAACATCTGTCTCTAATCTATTCGGCTTTGACTTCTCTCAATTCCTTGACTTAATAAACTGGTCAAGAGTAGAAATTTGTCAGACTTGTCAGATTGCATAATAACCTTAAGACCCTCTCAGTTAACATGGAAGCTATCAAATGAAGCTACCTGAGTGTCTTTAAGTGTAACTGTCTCCCAGTAGATGACTTGTGTCCTGTTGGTAAGAGGGGCACAATAGAGTGGACTATAATGCACTTTGCTTCCCTGAATGCCTATGTAGGGTTAACTTTCCAGGCCTAGTAGAAATTAAAACATAACTGCTCTGCAGAGACTCACACATTTTGTGTTTGAATGATAGGAAATGCTAACTAAATGGTTGGCTCACAGTAGGCACTTAGTAAATATTTGAAGAATTACTAAATTAATACCTCTGTTTCACGTTTTTAGTTGGACCTTTATAAACCCTGTTGCTTAGTAACTGTTCAATGAGTCTGCCCTGATCCCAAGATAGAAGTATAATTTTCATTTATAATTTATAAATTACTTCTGTGGGTATAATTATAGATAGTGGTTTCTTTTTGTAAAACCGTAGGCTCAGCTTTAAACAGTCTATAATAAATAATAAGTTCTTAGAAAATATTAGACACTAAAAATATTTTTCTCCACCAATTTATCCACTGAATGCCAAAAACTCAGACTGGATAGGTGAGGTGTGTTACTGTAACAGATAGCTTAAAACTCAATATCTTGGAACAATAAAATATCTTCAACTCACACTGTATCCTTGGCAGGATTAGACGAAGGTTCTATTTATCATCATTATACAATGAGCCAAGTTAACAGAGATCTAATCTCACTCAGTTTTCCATGATTACAGATGGAAGATAAAGAGAGAATGGTGAGGCAAGCACTGGTTCCGAAGAGCACTCTTGGGTTGTCATGTCATATCCCTCAAAATATAATGGAGCAAAGAAAGTCAATTAGCTACCCATAGACAAAACAGGAACTATATGTATAAACCACAACACACATTTAGAGACCATAGAAAATCTCAGGACACATGGTGAACAGGAATTCAGTCTTCTATAATTATCAGGTATGAGTTACTAAAATATGATATGCAAGTTGACATAGGCTTTCCATATTATCAACTCCTTGGGGCTGAGACTAATATTGTCTTTAGGTCCACCTCATCTGAAAAGGTATCCTTCAACCTGTGGTTAAAATTGCCTCTGGTGAATATTTATCCACAAAAGCAACTAGAAAATAAACAGTAATCCCTTGTGTTAAAATTGAATAATACTTTAAGTTACAGAGGTCTAAATCCAGACCTTCTGTAATTAATAAATATAGAAGAGAAAGTGCTCACTGAACACCCATGGTATGTCTGTACACTACTCTCTGTCCAACACACTGCATCACTTAGCACAAGTGAGAAAATCACCTCAGTTCCCTTCTTGCCTGGGATTTACAGGGGAACCAGAAGAATTCGAGAATACCTATGAATATGTCTCATTAAATAGCAAGTGCCACATAAACCTTCAAAACGCTGTAAACTCAGAGCAGAGGAACTAAGCGTAGATGAGATGAGAGAAAAGTTTCAATGAGCTGCTCCACAGTTGTAGAGGTAAACAAAAGGTCTCCCTCTTATTACGTCTAGTTATTTGGCCAGTAGTGGTCCCTTAATATTTTTTACTAGTTGATTTCTTTTGAATTCCACAATGTTTCTAACTTCATTATCTGGGACTGAAGCCTAGAAGAACAGCAAAGTTGAGCTTGGGTAGACTGTTCATTGATTTGACAATTTTGTTCAGAGTCATTGAGATATGAAGAGAACACCATAAATAACATGTTGAATACTGGATCTGTTAATTACTGCCATATTTCTCACTAATATCCTTATCTTTCCTCTAAATGATGACTCTGGCACTACTCTAAAATGTACCTTAAGTAAAGTGAGAAGGAATGCAGAAGTGCACCTTCTTTGCCTGCTACACAGCTGCTTCTTTAAATCCAGAATGACCTATACATAACCTTCCTTCTGGACATCCCACTAAACTCCCACCCTTTAGTTCTTCCTCTCATATGCAATATATAACTTATGTCTATTCTAGGAAATGTTTCATTAGTCTATAAACAGTAATACAAAATAGCTACTGATAACCAGACTTAAGATGCTCTCTCTGAGGTAATATAAACTTTGAAATGAAATAAAGCCTTAAAGAATCATTTTTAAATTTCATATAAGGACCATACTCTAACAGTTCTGATTTTCAGCTCATGTGACTCTATACTAATTCCTGTTATGCTTGGGGAAATTATCTCCCATTAAAAGCCTGAGTTTTGTTTTGGTTTGGTCGTTCTTCTAATTTTATAACAATCATTCTTCTAATCTTTGAAAATAAATCCTGATTAACTATGATATTATAGTTTTTGATGTTGAACTCTAAGTACAATAGGAAGAATAAGAAGTATTTAGTAAATTAAAAATAATGTGAATTATATTCTTTAAACATTGAATACTCAAAAGCTAAGACGTGTTATGATACTCCGTAGTACGTAGTAAGTGAGGACTCTGAGGCAGCCTGTGTTAACCTCTGAGATTAGGTTGACACTCTGACAAACGCTTGAATCAGACTTCAAACTTCCACCTGCCAGACTCCAAAGCCTTTGCTTTTTACTCAAGGTGAGGACATTTTTACCTCCTTTAAAAGCATAGTAGGAAAAACGCCCATTATTATGAATGTTACTAACTCTTCGTTATAGCTGTTTCTGTGAATCTGGTTTTAAGTTTCCAGAGGGGAAAAAACATACACTTATTTTTAAAGTTTTAAAAACTTTTTCTATCTAAAAATACTTGACAGTTGAGTGTAATGCCAAAAATACTATGAAATAAAGCAGAGAAAGGAGGATCAAACAAATGAGGAAGGGATGAAGAAAGGAAAGAAAACAAAGATTGGCTCTCTCATTAAACTGAGATTTTGCATGAAGCTTGAATAATAACCATGTTAGTGTATCTTTTCTATCATAAGTAATACAATAATTTGAAATTTAAAGTCATTTAGAAAGCTCTTCAATCTTTTTGAATTTTGTCATTTTCTACTCTATTTGTGCGTCATGCCAAAGAAAGCATATTACATTGAAAGAGAAATTATTTTTCATACTTCCTGTTGTGTACTTGAGGTCTTCAAACTAAACTGACAAAGTGCAGATTCCCAAAGGAAAAAGTCCATACATTTATTTGTTAATCTCGTGTACTTGGAAGTGTCACAAGAAATAAGTGAAGGCCGGAAGCCCTGGTTAGATGCCAAGTTTATGTATCATATAAATACTTATAAATTTGTTGGTTGGTGACCAGGAACAGTATGGTGAAAAGAGATTCTAAATAATTAATGTCTACCTTGGACACTCAACATATTTCTAGTCTTCCTGATAAGAGAGAGTAAATTATGTTTAAAATGCAAATTCTTGTCACCTTCACAAGAGGAAATCTGTTTTCCTTTTATGCAAAAAAGAGGGTGGGGAACAGACAGCTTTTCCTCTACTGTCTCATTTGCCTTCAATTCAAAACACTGCTTTTCCCAAAGTAGCATATTTTGGGATGGCATTCTCATTATCTTCCATGTCAGTGAGTTTGACAAATATGTAAAAGTGTACCACAGTCTTTAAAAAAAAAAAATACAGTGACAATAGGTTTAAGGCAGACCCTTTTCACACTGCTTATCACTCTGTCAAATGCAGAATGTATGTGTCAATTAAAACTTTCTTAACATATACATTTATTTGATCATACATGAATAAAACAAATTACATACAGCAGGAAGAACCATGAGATAATCATGAGTTATATAAATGTTACATTCATAGTGATCTGCCAAGTATTTGTCAAACTTGAAGTAAACACCTTTCCTATCTTGTTGGGTCTAAATTTCTAACTGAAATTCAGGATCTATTATATCTCATCTCTAGTAACTTAAATCATTTATCTTGATCTAAAAAGATCTTATCCCCTAACCAACTAAACTTGATTGTAAAACTAAACTATCTGGTCTTCAACCCGGGGAGTAAAATTTAAATACCTGAATGAACTGGTAGTGCAGGCTAGCTGCTTCCAAAATGAAAAGCTGACAGAGACAGTTTACTCCTGAACAGTCACCCAACACTCTATAACACTGGAGTATCATCTGTGGCCTTCTAGCCCAATATCTCTGCCGAGGCAGGAATCATTGAGGACTTGCTTACCCTGTTTGGCAGAGTTCAGCTGTCGACTCTGCCTGTTTCTAAGCTTGCCCATTTTTAGGCAGAATTCCGTCTGTGACAGAAATGAGGACATCAGCCAACTCCATAAGGAATTTCTTTGATGCTCATCATCTTCTTTGAGGTTGCCTGGTTGTTTCCAGGAGTTAACGTGTTTTGTTGT
The DNA here is from genome assembly GCA_907169655.1 of Acomys percivali. Taxonomy (NCBI): domain Eukaryota; kingdom Metazoa; phylum Chordata; class Mammalia; order Rodentia; family Muridae; genus Acomys; species Acomys percivali. Next base: position 78,208,012 of record OU015749.1, read on the forward strand.
CAAAGAATTTTTAGTATAATGAAAACATCTTTAAATGCCATATTCTCTGGGTCTCTGAGGCCTTTGAAGATGTTAGTTAACTATTTTACCTTATATATCTATAGAATCACAATAGAACACTACCCAGCTATTAAAAACAAGGAAATCTTGAATTTTGCAGGCAAATGGATGGAACTAGAAATGATTACTGAGACCTCAAAAGTCATGTATGGTATATATTCACTTATATATGGATTTTAGCCCAACATAGATGTCCTCTGAGATCCTCCACCCAGCATAGGATAGGGACAGTTACCAAGATCTGAAGCTGGACATTGGGCAGAGTTCTGAATGTGTAGGGTAGCCTTGCCAGGCCACAGAGGAAGAGGTTATATGTAGTAAAGTGGACACTGGATAAGCTGAGGTCAGATGTTAGCGAGGAAGGACTGCCCTTTCCAAGGACTACGGGAGGAGGGGAAAGAGGATGAGGGAGGGGATGGATCAGGAGGTGTTGAGGGAGGGGGCTGCAACTGAGAAGTAAAGAATTCAAACTGCAAAACAAGCAGGTAATTTATATTGCTAATCCCGCTACATGGGAATAGCTCCGAGACAGGCAGAGATATGAATGTATATGCACAAACTCTCTGTGACTTATTACTAGAGGCCACTCTTAGTATGGCATGAAGAAGATTTGCAGATGTCTTACTTCTGCTCATGCAATGAACACAGAATCAGTCTTAATTGCTTTGTACATCCTGCACACCTCACACAATTATAATGTTAGAGCTGTATAATGCTTGTGAGAACTTAAAACAACCTTTTAATTGTACATGGAGGGGTATTTTGCCTTAATGCTTATCTGTGTATCATATGTGTACATTTCCTGAAGAGGCCAGAAGAGGGAGTCATATGCACAGAGCCTGAGGTACAGAAGGTTGTGAGCAGCAACAAGGATGCTAGGAATCAAACTCAGATCCTGTAGAAGAGCAGCCAGTGCTCTTAACCACAGAGCCATCTTTCCAACTTTACATGTCAATTTTTAATTGTATATTCTTTAACTTACGAACCTCATTCCTGAAATATACTCAGAGACATTAAGAAATACATGTAAGTACGTTTATGTGCATACTAATTAAATTAAAATCTATGACACCTGTAAAAGAAGAGATATTAAAAAGCTTAAGCTCATGAACAAATAAAAATAAATATATAGATTACAGGTGTCATCTGTGATCTCAGCACTTGCAATCTACAACTGTATTTGTTAACATGGTGTATGTCCTGACAGAACATTTATCAGAAGTACTGATTTCAGAGCATATATTTGTATGCAAATGTACTGGGCAAGAATGTATGATATTTTATATAAAATCATCATTTAATTTAATTTTTCATAGGAAGATGTTTATACTAATTTTAAGTTCTAGTAGCATTCCTTATATTAGTCTTACTTTATATATTTATTGCTTAAATTTTATGACTCCTGAACTAATTTTCACTAGAAATGTATGTTAAAATTTTAGAAAATATGAATGAAGTTTTTGATGATGAGGCCTAAACCTAGGATCATGTATACAAGGCATCCTCTACCCCTAAGCTTCCTAGCACCTTTGCGAATTTTCAATGAAATAAATCATGGGATATTTAAAAATGCATTGATATAAAATATTGAGGTAACATTTTAAATAACAACAATAACTTTAAAATTTCTACAACTTTATAGCCACAACTCTAGGAAAATAGACCAGTTTCATAATATATGTACATCAAAATAAGCAGTATGTCAAAGAAATGGAATATTAATATAGTGGCACTTTTTGAGCAAGTGTATTCATCAAATGGACTAATTGTCCTACAGTCAATCACTGGCTCACCATTATGTGAATGCACAATCTAATATTTTCCAAGACTTCAAATGATTTTTATCTTAGGATATGCCTTTGAAAGGGTGATTTTATTCTTTAATTGTATGAGAAACTGAAGTCCTTTGTAGGAAATGTGAAAATAATGGCACAGAATCAAATGAATACAAAAAGTTCAATATTAAAAGAAATTGAGCCATTTAATAGAAACTTGTGCAGAGACCTAACTACTGGACAATTCAGAGTATTTGTTGGACAACTCTGAAGCATATTCATTGTCCCTATTCTTCCTATAGAACAAAAACCCAAATATTGCCCAGTCCTCCAAAGCCAAATTAGCAGGATTAATTTTGTTCATTTTTAAAAGCGAACTCATGAAGATCATATAAGAATATCAGAATTGTTCTTCTTTAAGCTCACATAAATTAAACATAAGTGAGATCCAACAGCTTGAGAAAACAGTAACTGATACTTCAGTACAGCATTTTTATAAAATCTTAGAGGGAAATAACTTCTTTGCAATTTTTTAACACCACAATTATCTCTCATGACACCCTCTTACTAAGCCATTGTTCCACACTACCCCCCTGCCCTTATTCACACATTCTAGAACCTCCAGAGTTCACTTCTTTTGACTGTTGTCTGAGCCCCAACCTCCCTGTTTTGAGTCTCGATAGCTCACAGAACATCTGAGCTGTCTTCCTCTCCCTCTTATGGCTGCTCACATGAAACATTTTTGTAAGAGGGAGTTTAGTCTCCTTGTTTTCTCTTTTAAGAGAAGAAAATAACAAAATAAAATGAAAACAATGAAGCTATCATTTATTTGTTTCTGGGTCATTGACGTATTGAGGAATAATATTATATAATAGGTAGAATTCCCTCATTCTTTCTTCCTACCTGGGGAAAGTATCTTAAACCTTTTGAGTACCCAGTACATTTAAATTCTGAAATGTACATTAAATTAAAATGTAGCTAGTTGTTTATTAACCCCATCCTTTTGTGGAATATTTCATACATTTTAACTGATATTTAACCCTCTTTAGAAAGGTTTATTAGCTTCTTTATTTTTATGGAGTTGTATATCTTCTGAACAATTTTAATTTAACTCACAGAACAGAAGGTTTCAATAATTAAACAGTACTCTCTTGAAAATGAATTAAGGACTGGTCTCAATTTTGAAGGAAAATTCTGAGAGAAACTTTATATTAAAAAAAGAAAGTAACCTATTTCCCATATATCACATATCACCTAGTTGTAGGCCAAATTCTATTTGAGGGTAAAAAGAGTAGGAAAAGGTGTGGAGACAGAGAGAGGGGGCAAACAGGGAGAGGGAGAAGGAGAAACAGAGAACGAGGAATGGAGGGAGGGAGGGGGAGGGAGGGAGGGAGGGAGAGAGAGGGGGTGTATGTATAGCCAAAGTTATTTTAAAATGTTGGTGCTATCTTCTCACCAGGATCCAACATGTATGATACATTTTTGTAAAATTTCTAAAAACAGAAACCCCTATGCAGAGAAATAGCATCTCAGTATTAAATTTTTATTATATTATTATTGTATCTGAAATATTATTGTTGAAAATGAGTGATGAAGGTTTATAACTGAAGAATGTGAGATTGTAGGTCTATGAGTTGCCCAAGAGTTCCCTCAAGTCCTTCAGTGCAGGTGATACAAATACAGATTCTCACAGGATGACAGTGATCTGGCCACTTGTCCTGAGACATGACAGACAGTTCGTCACAGTTCACCCATGATAAGAAGTCAGCTTAAAATATATGGATGGGCAGTGTCTGACAAACTGATGCAACCAACAATATAACAACCCCTTGTCATCATGTCAACTGAATCAAAAAGTTTAATCACTGAAGTCCTGGATTTTGCCCAATACTGATCAACAACTCCCAAACCACTTCTACAGCTTCTTTATCTCTTCCACCATTTGGAAACTACAGACTTTCTCATTTTTCCAATTAAAAAATGAGGTCTCCTTAAGTCTTCTTGGAAGGAAGGGTTTTGTAGTGAGTGTCATCTCCAGAGAACAACTGGTGAACAACACCCTCCCATGAGATCCTTATGAGACCAATGACCTAGGAAAAAATAAATGAGTTTATTTGTATTAATTACTTTTCTAATTGTTGTGATGATGAGAAAAGTCTTGATAAAGGAAATGTTTGCTTTATCTTTTAGTTGGAGAATACAGGCCATCATAGCAGTAAAGCATAGTGGCCAAAGAGTACAGCAACTGGACCGATTCTTTCCCCAGTCAAGAAGCAGATCATAATGAATTAGGGTATTTATCTGACTTTCTCTTTTTTTAAAATCTGGAACCGACCATGGGATGGTGTCACTCACACTTGGGCTGGATCTTCTCACCTCAATTGACCTAGTCTACACAATCTCTCATAGTCATACTTAGGGCTGTTTCTTGGAGGTGGTTCTAAATCCACTCACTTTAACAATGAAATTTAGCCCTTACAATCCCCTTAGAGTATAAACAAATATATGATTATGTACATTGCTCTTGGATGTGGTTCTTAGTTTTAAATTTTCTCTGGGGGAAACATACGGACCCCTGGTTCTACTGAAACTTGATATGTAAACTAGGCTGGCCCCCAACTCAGAGCGTTCCACCTGCCTCTGTTTCCTGAGTACTGGGATTAAGGAAAACATCATCATACCCAGACTAAATAGAATGTTTTTGTTTCTTTGTTTTTTGAGACAAGGTTTCTCGGTGTAGCCTTGGATAATTTAATATCAATTTATCAGAGAACTAGATTCAAAAATTTTCAAGAGAAAAACTCATCCTGATGACAATAATTAAGTTTGGAAAAGTGTTAGTTTAAAATGAGCTTCCTGGATCTGTATTCAGGTAAACAGTCCCTGAAGGCAGCAGCACAGCTGTACATTAAAGCCTGAATTTAACACAGCTGCTAATTCTAAACTACACTCATCAGTACTGACAGGATCCCATCTTCCTCATTTTTCATTTATATTTTCTGTGATCTGTGCTATTACAATTAATTTGTTCTCAAATTTGCCATAGGAACAAAGTTTCAAATTACATATATGTATAATTTTGTTTCTAGAAGTTTTAGAAATTGATGACAGTGTTGACAGAAAGCTTACCTCTGACTTTTGACAAGTCTAGGTTGGACAAAAGCCAGAGACTCTAAAAGTGCGAGTATCTTAAAATATTCATAGAAGCAAAAAACTTTTATCATATTTTATGAGAACATCGATTCAACAAAATAAGTTATATAGTAACTATTATTGTTGTAGGAACCTGGTGGCCCTTCATCCTTAAAAATAAAAACACCTAGATCTTTTAACATTTTAAAACTTAGGCATTAGCTGGGTGCACTGACAACTAGCTCACCTAACTTAACTTGACTAGATAGTCCCATCCAATCATGTGGATAGCTATGTGTTCCAAGCCTGTAGTCATGTCCTTTCCTGTCTCCTCATTAGAAAGACGCTTTCCTTTTTCTTCTTACCAGAGTTCCCTTCTCCCTCCCAGAAATCTCACCTTCTATATCAGCAGAAGCAGGTGGATGACTCTGAGTTGGGGGCCAGCCTGGTTACATAGCAAGTTTCAGGACACCAAAAGATCAGTATATTTCCCCCTGATTTTTATTAGAGCCAATCAGGGAATGCTGTAGGTTGGCAAGGAAGGAGTGTTTCTCTTTTTCCTCTAGGCCTTTTGTCCTCCCACACTGGCTCTTCCCAAGTCTGCTCTCCACCCTCATATGTCTCTGGGTTCCCTCTTCAACCACCACCTCTATTCTCTTTCCCCTTCTGAGTGAGATCTAAGCATCTTCCTTTGGATCCGCCTTGTTACTTGTCTTCTTTGGGTCTGTGCATTGTAGTGTAATTCTCCTGTACTATATGGCTATAGTCCACTTATAAGTGAGTATGTATCTTTCTAGGTCTGGGATACCTCACTCAGGATGATCTTTCCTAGTTCCATATTTTCGCTTGCAATTGGCATGATTTGTTTGTTTTTAGTAGCTAAGTAGTATTCCATTGTATAAATGTACCACAGTTTCTTTATCCATTCTTTGGTTGAGGAACATCTAGCTTGTTTCGAGATTGTGGCTATTATGAATAAAGCTGCTATGAAGATAATTGAGCAAATGTCCTTGTATGGTGGAGCATCTTTCAGATATATGCCCAGGAATGGAATAGGTGGGTCTTGAGATACCACTATTCCCAATTTTCTGGGAAAGCAGCAGATTGATTTCCAAAGTGGTTGTAAAAGTTTGCACTCGAAGCAGCAATAGAGGAGTGTTCCCCTTTCTTCACATCCTTGCTAGCATGTACTGTCACTTGAGTTTTTGACCTGGGCCATTCTGCAAGATGGAATCTCAGAGTCCTTTTGATTTGCGTTCCCCTGAAAAGCCTAGAGAGAGTAAAAGCTGAGGATTCTGCTGTGAGCAAGCATACTTTAACCACTGCTATCTTCATAGATAAGGCGCCGCCAAAACAAGATGAATTTAACTATACATCAAGTTGGGTCAAATGAGTGAAACTGAGACTCAAGGAGAACCGTCCTACATATTGTAATGAACGTAGCAAAATTGTGAACTAGATGACTCAAATTCCTCATCTAACATGTGCAGTGTGGAGAGTTTCATAAATAGTAACAACACTCTGCCTCATCTCTCTCTCTCTCTCTCTCTCTCTCTCTCTCTCTCTCTCTCTCTCTGTGTGTGTGTGTGTGTGTGTGTGTGTGTGTGTGTGTCTCATCTATCATCTATCTATCTATCATCTATAATCTATCTTTCCACCTTCCCTTCTATGTCTCACCATTTTTCTCTGCCTTCATTTTTCTCTGCCTTATCACATACCTAAAAATAATGGAGATAAGTGATCATAAACTGAGTCAAAATAATTATTTGAGTGCATTTTAGCCAGTATTTTATTATAGCAAAGAAAGCTAACTAAAATCATTTTTCACTGAGAAGAAGGATTGATGCAATAGCTCACTTGACACTGTTGTTTTAAAGCTCTTAAAATGGTTGTTAGGAGAAAGGTAAAGAAAAAAAAATGGCACCGTGGGATAATGAAACCCTCTTCCCTGTAGGTGATGACCAGAATGCCAATAGGAATGTGGTTATTTAGATCACAATTTGAGGTTACAAAGAAATCCACTGAGACCTTGACTATAGCATATGCAAGTAACATTCAGAAAAGTGCTTGCCTTCCTTTATGTATATGCCCTGACACTAAGTAGGAACTTGAGTTTTAAGGTGAGGAATTAAGAAATAGGAGGGAGGAAACTTCAAAAAAAAGGCAGCATTTAAACTACAATACCAGCATTGCTGATTGCTTTGGAGAAGATGTGAAGTGCCAAAGAACAGAAAGCTGAGCATAAAGATTTTTATTTCTTTTATTTTTGACAAAGAATACTTTGTTTAAAGTACTTAAAGTTATCAACTTTAAGAGATGAACCAGGAAGATCCTAGGCTTACACAAATGGTATAATTTATTTGCTTGTGGCTACACTGCTCATGGCTGCTTTCCCTGAAAATGTTTAGATGATGCAACATCATAAACACCTAAGTCACATCAGAAGAATTCCAAAGAAGACAATAAAGGACGAACAACTGCTTATCTTGTGGATTTCTAACAACATTTCAATGTAACTCAAAGTGGGAAAGATCAAATACGTGAAATGACTTTCCGGAAGTCTAGTATCTAAAGAAATCTCTTTCACTACGGCACCATGAGCCAGGTGTAGTTGTACACTCTGTAAACCAAGCAGTCGGTAAGTAGAAGAAGGAAGACATTTAGTTTGAAGTGAGTCTAGATTACAACAGCAAGATCTTTCCTCAAACCATTAAAAATAAATACTCACCACCAAGAAAAGCTGTGTCTCTAGCCTGGATTTTATGTTATAGTACTTCTTTTCACAGACTCTCAAATTTGGTGGAACAATGTCACTGATGTTAAAGGTGTTAATGACTATTATTTATGCTTGTTAGATTTTTTTGAGGTGAAATATGTTAATGAGCTTGTTAAAAAACACTGCAAAGGGCTTCATATATACCCATTCAAAGAAGAAAAATAAACTTTTATAGTTTAGTCAGGTTTGCTCACAGAAATTGCTCCCCTCTCCCTTACTTGAACCATGCCTAAGTATTCTATTCAGTAACAACCTAATAGCCATATAAATCACACTGGTACAGTTTTAGCTTCTGGTAAAACAGAAGTGAATAAGATGCATCTCCAGGGAAAGTTAGAGTCTCACTGGCTGAAGAAGAAGTCGATCTATCATTGTAAAGTACGTTGTGGACTCAGCAGCGGATTGATGAGGGGGATAAGTTATTTCTTGCTATTGCAATGCTGGCTCCTAAAGTGTGAACTGGCTTTTGACTCATTGTGTTCTTCAGGTTGAGTTCACTGTTTTTCATGGTGATAAAATACTAGAGATAAGGGGGAGCCTGTTATTCTTCCTCTGAGTGCCACCGGGTCTCCCCATCAAGGGGACATGGTCAAATATGGGGCACCAGAGTTCATGTGAAAGTCTATCCGTGGTCTCCATTCAACTGTGGAGAATGTCTTGCCCATTGGCTATATCTGGGTAGGGGTATGATCATATAAAGGGGGAGGAGGTCCCTCAGTCACAGACATAGGGGAGAGGAATAAGGTGAAAGTAGGAGGGAGGGAGGAATGGGAGGAAATAAGGGATGAGATAACAATTGAGATGTAATATGAATAAATCAATTTAAAAAGAAATAATAAAAAATACAAATAAAAAGCAATGTTTGAAATTTTCAAATAATCAATAAGCCATTATTTTTAAAAGGAAAAAAGGTAGAAAGGATTATTATGACCCTCAGTTCCATAAGCTTCCATCCAAGGCCGCCTAGATCTCTGGCTTTGAGTTGTGAAGAGGCAGAATTCATGATGAGTGGAACATGTATAAGAGGCTACTCTCTTTTCATACAGAGGAAGTAGAGCAAGAAGAAGGATGGTTTGGAAACAAGATATGCCCTTTCAGGTCACTCTTCTAGTGACCTACTTCCTCCTAACTAGGCTCTACCTCTTACTTTCTACTACTCTCATTAATGCTATTGTGCCAGCAATATTTTAAGGGATTCGATTCATCCATTGATGAAGCCAGACCTCTCAAAATTACAGTCTAGAACAGATGTTCTCAACCTGGGGGCCGAAAAACCTCTCATACAACTTTATGGTTGAGGATCAACACAACATGAGGAACTGTCTTAAAGGGTTGCCACATTAGGAAGGTTGAGAATCACTGGTCTAGAGACTCTTCACCAATAGATGAAACAGAAATATTCCCCCCCTCTCTCCCCCTCCTCCCTTCCCTCTCTCCCCCCTTTCTCTCCAGATCCTTATGACACTATAACTTTCCAAGGCCCCTCCTCTGAGCATCACTGTGTTGGAACTTAAAACACACAAGCCTTTAGGGATCACCTCACTCCACCAAATGATATGTACTCCAAATGAAATCAGTTGTCTAAGCCATGTTCACCTTAAAACATAAATCATCCTTTTTCTCTTTACTTTTAATTTTTTCACTTATTCAATTTACATCCTCCAAGTCCACCCTCTCTCCCTCATCCCTCTTCCTCCTTTCCTAGTCTTCAGAAAGGAAGAGCACTCCTCCCCTATCATCTGACCCCAGCTAATTATGTCTCATCTGGACTGCCTGCATCCTCGTCTTCTATAGCCAAGCAAGGCTGTCCTTCCAGTCAGTAATGATCAACAAGAGGGCACCAGAGGCCTTGTCAGACGTAGCCACTACTCCCCATATTATGGGACCCACAAGCAGTCTGTGCTGCCTATCTGAACAGGGGTTCCAGGCCCTCGCCATGCACGGGCCTTGGTTGGTGCATCAATGTCTTCGGGCTTCCGTGGGCTCAGTTTTGTTGGTTGCGTTGGTCTCTTTTTGGCGCTCCTGTCCCCTCTAGGTTCTTCTATCCCGACAAGTCTTCCATAAGACTCCCTGTGCTCCACCCTTTTGGCAAGGAAACAATGTAAAATTCTTTGTGACTTCACAGAGACTTTGTCTTCTTTCCAAAATACTACCATTGCTTCTAGTCCATCCTGAGAAGCATCTCATTTTAACATACCCTAATACCTGTCTATTGTCATTTTGAGTCATTCTACAGAAACGCTTCCTGGGGCTAGAATCTGATTTTGTCACACGTGCCCTGTCTCCTTCACAAATGACAGAGATTATGATACTGGCTGAATGAGCTTTCTACCCTCCTTAGGAAACCGTAAGAGAGCGGCAGGTGATCCAAGGCTGCTGCTGACATCTGTGTTGAAATTAAAGCAGGCCTTCCCAAGGACTATTCATAGTCTATGCATAACACGGGTTATTTTTCCTTGTCGAAATGATGCCTTTCTCATAAGAGGAAGTGAGGCACATAATGGAATCCAATGTTGCAGAGTTCTCAAGGACAAGTGCATAAACTACCAGAACCACAATTAGTAGACTCACCAAGAACCAAACCAGTAAAGATTCCTTCCGCAGGCAGCTTCTCCTGGGGATGACAGTCAATTTGCTTTCTTGACACTCATTTACTATCATTTTCTAACAATAGAAATTAGAAATAGGATTTTAATTTCCTCCCATATTTTATTCCCCAATTGTTTACCCTGGAATGCTGAAGAAATTTACACAGCTTTATTAATAATTTTATATGTATAAAACGTTTATATCAAATAACAAATAATTTACTTAAGAATATCTAAGAGTATATAAGACCCTGGATATTAAAAAGTGAGTATTTAGTCTGAATTTTAATTTAAATTACCTAAGGCAATACATTATGATAGGAAAAATAACTTTCTAATTGGTTGCGAATGATAATTCCTAGAAAGAAAAAGTCATGACTACAAAGGCTATTTAACTATTTAGAATATCAATAATTTGGTGAGGTTGAGGCATCTTTTCCTTAATATTTTTAAAATTATGATATAATTGCATCATTTACCCCTTCCTTTTATTTCTGCAACCCTTCTAAATTCTCTTTCAAATCAAATTCCTGATTTTTTCCCTTTTAATGTTGATATATACATCAACACACACACACACACACACACACACACACACACACACACACACACA